>OY992539.1:67357632-67957632 GCA_963921195.1 Pegoplata infirma | reverse complement strand
ACTTGAAATTTGGACTGTATGTTCACCTCCCGGAATATAGATCCAGTAAGGCTGGATTTTTGCCAATGTTGATTCTAAGGGGGTAAAAAGGGTAAAAAATTAACCTTTGGTACCTTTTATATTTCCTTAAATAATGGTCCTAGACATTTGAAAGTTTGAATGTAGGTTCAGCTCCCGGAATATAAATCTACTAAGGCTGGATTTTGCCAATGTTGATTCTAAGGTGTAAAAAGGGTAAAAAACTGTACTCTTGGTACCTTTTATATTTTCTTAAATAATGGTCCTAGAAACTTAAAATTTGCAATGTATTTAACCTCCCAGAAAAAATATTCACCAAGGCTGAGTTTTTGCCAATGTTGACGCTACGTGGGGAAAATGGAAAAAAATGTGTACTTTTGGTACTTTTTTTAATTTACTGAAATAATGGTACCTTTTATAAAAAGTACCTTTTATAAAAAGTACCTTTTATAAAAATTACCTTTTATAAAAAGTACCTTTTATAAAAAGTACCTTTTATAAAAAGTACCTTTTATAAAAAGTACCTTTTATAAAAAGTACCTTTTATAAAAAGAGTCTTTTTATTTTGGAAAAACTTCTCTGAACATTAGACTTTTAAAATCTCAGAATCTGAAACATTTTCTGTACGAAAAATAGTTCACATTCTGAAACTTTTTATGTAGCAAATATTTCTATGGATTTGAGACTTTTGACAAAAGTCTCAAATTTCTCCTATAGAAAAAGTCTCAGTGTATACGAAAAGTCTGTTAGATTCTGAGATTTTTTTCTGTAAGAAAATAAGAAATTTTCTTTTAAAAGATATTCAAAAAAATCTTTATTTTCGTATAACCAAATTTATTGCCTTTTCGGGCCCTTTATGGTTAAAACGGTACTGCCCAGGTAGATGTAAAAGTTTAGTTTGATATACTGCTATTGTGATGTCTCCTTATAGATGAGGATTTTTTCACAATCTTAAAACAAACATTCATTGATGACAATGTTAGAACATGTCCTCAAGAAATACCTAATATATGTCAGAATTTGAAGACATTTCCTGATGGAAGCACGGTGCAAATTCCTCAGTGAGCCATTTACAAAACTTATTAAATTTATAATTTTTTTAAAAGACCATGAAAAAATCAAGAAAACGTAACCGAACAAAAAAATCTGAGAAACAATTAAAATCACGAAAAATTCACGCAAGAATTTTACTCACGCACGATCACGCACGAACTTTTTTTTGGTACTCACGCTCGCTCACGTGAGTAGAAAAAAATTTACTCACGAATCACGTGATTCATGCGTGATTCACGTGAATCACGCAAATCACGTGAGCAGCGCCCATCTCTAATATAAACCATTGGAACCGTTGCGTATGATTGGTATTGAAAGGCAATTGCAATATTAATCATTCGCCACTAATACAGTTTTCAAGCATTTATTATTATAATTATAATAAAAGTGCACTAACTTCAAATGCGTGTAAAAAAAAATCTAGCTCTGAACTAGAAAAAAGCCTTGAGGGGTTTGTTATGGAATATGTCAACTTTCATTTGCTTTTGGTTTCATCCCATTCCGATTTTGGGTGTTGCACTGTGTAATCATAGAAACTTCAAATTGGAAAAGGTTCCAAAAAATATAATGGTCACAGAAACTTAAAATTAGGAATGAAAAATCCTTCGGTGAAAAAAAGATGTACTTTTTGGAAATTCCGTTTCTTAACGGAGATAAAAAGTACTTTTAATATTTGCTGAAACAATGATCCTATATAATTGAAATATGGAGTATAGGATACTTCGGTGAAGAAAACACATTCTGGAAATTTTTCTTAAAGAAAGTGTCTCATATTCTGGGAATTTTAACTTTTTTGTGAGAAACTTTTTCTAAAGAAAAAATGTCTCAGAATCTGAGACTGAGACTAAATGTTAGTTGTTCGTAAAAAATCTGTATTAGTTGTTTTTAGCTAAAAATGTGGTAGTTTTTCTACACTCAAAAAAAAGTCAACTGAATATGATAGTTGAAACAACTACTTTGTAGATTGTTTTGGGGTCAACTACATTTTCAGTTAAAACAACTAACAAATGTAGTTGTTTTTTTTTTTTGTTAGTTGTTTTAACTGAAAATTTAGTTGACTTCAAAATAACTTACAAATTTCTTGTTTCAACTGTCATTTTCAGTTAATTTTACTTGCAGAAATTTTTGAGTTAGGGAAAAGAAAAGTCTCAGAATCTGAAATATTTTTTCTGAAACATTTTTCCTATAAAAATTGTTCTCTTTAATAATTCACAAATTATTATTGCTTTTTTGAACAAAGTAGTTTTATTGACAATAAATTATTTCATTAAATTAACAAAAAAAAAATTGTTTTATTAACAAAAAACTAAGTTTTATTGGAACAAATTTTAAACAATGTTATACTGTTTAACACGAGCATATATTTTGAATGGGTAAATAAAATCAAGTATACTAACAGTAGACCAAATGGAGCTAAAATAGACTTAAGGGGCTAAAATGTTCACTGTAGGTTAGCAAAGGTTTACAGTTTGCGCTGAAAACATGAAATAATCAAAAAATAAAACTATAGCATCACAATTTTTTGCCAAAGTAGTTTCAAATTAAAATCATCTTATAATTATTTTCTGGTGTTATTATAGAATTTTATGGTGATTCTTTTTTTAGTTTACAAGTACATATACATGTTTACAAAATTGTGATACTTTTATTTATATTTTTTAAGCATTTTACTCCTGCCACACAAACTTTAAACCCTAGGGAAATTTCGCTCACAAAATATTTGTAGATCATTTTAACCCTTTAAGTGCAGGTTTTAGAAGACTTCTATTTTTGCAAGCAGATGCAAACTGCATACATATAAACCCATTTTGTAGCTTAGAAGTACTTATACATATTTTATTTAACTTTTCTCAAACGCCTTTTGAAAAAAAATACAGTAGGCAATAAAAAAGTGTAAGTAAATTTACAAAACCCTTGTGGGGTTTTTGTTTGATATTAATATACAATAATTTTTTGTTTGGTCCCATTAAAAATACACTCGGTCACTAAGGCGCGTAGATTTTTACGAATTAAATTTTTTCACAAATGAGGGGTGTCAAAAAGTTTCCTTTCGGGTAGCAAATAACAACTACATTTACAAAAACTATAAATTATATTTCCACTTGAATTTCGAGAAATTTTAATTAATTTCCCAAAAAAAATTAAAGATTTTGGCATAATGGTACTTTTTTCTAAATATATCGAAATTAAAGTGGCTTCTTACCAAGCAAGGCTAAATAATTTCCAGTTTTTGTATATGAAGTTGTTATTTGCTACCCGTAAGAAAACTTTTTGAACCCCTCATTAAAAAAAAAACAAATTTATAAAAATCGACACTCGGTTATCTCAAGGTTGTTGAACAGTGTTATTACTTAGAAAAAAATTATATTATGTTCTCGGATAACAAGTAATTAAAAAGTATATCTCTTCGAGTTGCACCTTCAAGAAATTCAATATTTTCCGGTTCAAGTTCTACGTTATTTTGTGGTACAATTTCAGGATCAGACAAATTTTCATGTAGATCATCCATTGATATGCAAATGTTATGCATAATACATGCACTTACAATTAAGTTTACTACCAACACTAAATTCGTTTGTTCGGTAAACTTAAGAAGTCTGCGAAACCTAGTTTTCAGGAGACCGAAAGCGTTTTCTACCACCATTCTTGTTGAGGAATGTATAAAGTTAAATCTTTTTTGGGCCTCAGTCAAATTACCGTAGTCTTTATAAGGCGAAACAATCCAACGGCTTGAAGGGTATGCCGAGTCTCCAATAATAAATGTATTGTTTGGAAATAATGCTTCTACATCAGTTTCTGCAAGTCGATAAAGCTCAGATCGTCTCAAAACCCTGAAATCGTGTAACGAACCCGCCTCACCACAACAAATATCTGTAAATTTCTTTTCGTGATCAACCACCGCTTGTAAAACAAGACTGTAGTCATGTTTTCGATCAGTATAGCTGCCCTGTTTAATTTTCGGGACCTTGACGTTTATATGGGTACAATCTATAGCACCGATGATTCCAGGTATTCTTTTTTTTTCTTTAAATTTTGATTGTATATTAATAAGTTCGGCACCTTCAGGCCATTTAATGAATTCGTGGCCTATTGATATTAGAAAAGAAGTAACTCTCTGAACTACCAACCATGCAGTGGACTTGCACACATTAAACAATACGGCCAGTTGTCTATACGTTATGGTATTGCTTATGTACCAAATGTACATGTATATCGATTTTTTGGCATTAACACGTTCTTTTCCCCCATTGCAATTCTCCGGGATGTAAGTTGATGAAGAAAACCGATCTGAAATGTAAATATATTAAATAAAGATACATTTTATGCTAATAAGAGTAAAAAATATACATATAGTAGTCTCAGATTCTGCGACATTTTTCCTATACAAAGTCTCAGATTCTGAGACATTTTTCCTATACAAAAAGTCTCAGATTCTGAGACATTTTTCCTATACAAAAAGTCTCAGATTCTAAGGCGTTTTCCTACAGAAAAAGTCTCAGATTCTGAGACATTTTTCCTATAGAAAAAGTTTTAGATTCTGAGACATTTCCCCTATCGAAAAAAAAGTCTCAGATTCTAAGACATTTTTTCTATATTAAAAGCCTCAGATTTGAGAAATTTTTCCTACATAAAAAGTTTTTCCTATAGAGAAAGTCTCAGATTCGGAGATATTTTTCCTATAAAAGAAGACTCAGATTCTGAGACATTTTTCCTATAAAAAAATCTCAGATTCTGAGACATTTTGCTTATAAAAAAGTCTCAGATTCCGAGAAATTTCTACTATATAAAAAGTATGAGATTCTAATATTCTGATTATTTCTATTTCTTTTTCCTCTTTTCTTTTCTTTCTTTTCTCATTCTTTTTTTTCTTCTTTTCTTAGCATCTTTTTTCATGTAAATACCAATGAAATAGCAAGCATTGGAATTGTTTTATTATACTAAAGTAATGCCAGGTCCCAAGTATGAACAGACCCCTAAAATTTTTCATCCCAAACATTTTCTCAGAACCAAAAACAAGTTCAACAAGTGAGAGTGTAAAATTCGGCTGTGCCGAATCTTTTATACCCTCCAAAATGTAAAAAAAAATTAAAACAAAAATTTGTCAGGGGCGTATCTTTTTTTTTGGGGGGGGGGGGGGGGGTTGATAAGGTCAGTGGGGGACGTTGAGAGCACCTTCCCATCGCGATAAATATACCAAATGTTTCATTTACTTAACAAAAACAAAAAAAACATGTAAAAAAGTGTATTTTTTTAGAGGTTGGTTTAGTTCTTCAAGGGGGAACTTTTTTCCCCCTGGTCCGATTTGGACAATTTCCGAACTTAACCTGCCTAGGAACACAAGACATATTTGTGCCAAACTTGAGGGATCTAGCTCTTTTATTTTGGACTGCATCGTGTTAACTACAGACGGACGGACGGACAGACAGACGGACGGACGGACGGACGGACATCGCTAGAATGTCTTAGAATCGATCACTGATCAATAATATATATACTTTATGGGGTCCCCGACCGATATTTCGATGCGTTACACACGGAATGACAAAGTGAGTATACCCCCATACTGTAGTTGGAGGGTATAAAAATCAGGTCATGTTAAAGGGACAGAACTTTCCCATGTTGAATTCATCGTATCATAGCATCGAAGCCTGGGAATAAGTTCGTTATAAATAAGAATTCATCTTAACTTAGTTTTACTGTGGTCTGATTTAGAATAAACCTACTTACCAATTAAATATATGGCTGTTGATGGCATTATTCTCATATGAGCCTTAAAAACCATCGGACTATAACTGTCTAATATATTGACAAAATCCACTTGGGCTTCAGTATCTTCCGATTCTGAGCTGCTGTCACTGCCACTACTACTGCTGCTTGAACTGAACATTTCATCAGCAGCATTCATAAGAGTTTCTATAGCTTCCATCATATCATCATCGTCTCCATCATCCCATAATAAATTCATCTTTAAGTAATACATGTGTAAGATATGATTAAATTTAATGCAGTAAATAATATTGATGTACAAAGAACTTACCTGTTCCATTTTGTTCCACAGAATTGCAAACTATTAAATTGGTTTTCTTTTTTATGCAAATATAAGAACGAATGATTTTTTCAGTTTAATTTTTTTATTGACAAACGTCTTGTTTACAAAAAAATGTAAGTGATGCCAAGTTTTTTTGAAAACCAAAGTCAGTTAAATTGTCGTTTTTTTCCTAACTTCGTATGTTAACGTATTACCGATAGCAAAAAAACACGGCTATTGTTAAAAGTCGATTAGTGATATGCTTTATTTTTTTCAATAAAGTATTAACAATACAAAACAGTAACAAAATGTTCAAATTCAATATATTGCACTTTAGTATTCTCGTTGTTTTATATTCAATGCTTTTTTGATATTTGATGTGCCAAGGTAAATGCATGGGGTATTTCATTAATCGTTAATTGCATTTGATTTCTACGCACAAATCAAAAACA
This sequence comes from Pegoplata infirma, assembly GCA_963921195.1. Classification (NCBI taxonomy): domain Eukaryota; kingdom Metazoa; phylum Arthropoda; class Insecta; order Diptera; family Anthomyiidae; genus Pegoplata; species Pegoplata infirma. The sequence continues at coordinate 67,951,080 of OY992539.1, read as the reverse complement.
TTGTCAAATTACTAGAAAAAGTCTAGTAATCCCATTTTACCAATATTTGACAGTTTTCTTTGTTTTTTAACAAAAAAATTTCGATCAAAATTTACATTTTTTTTTTTTTTTATTTTACAACTTTTTTGTAATTATACAAATTTACAACTTTTTTTTTTTAATTTTACAAATTTACAACATTTTTTAACAAAAATAATCTTGGTTATTCACGAGATTTCCATGTAAATTTATTGCGCCAAAAAAGTTGTAAATTTACAATTTTATTAGTAAAAATCTTGTAAAATTACGAAAAAGCTCTGTAAATTTTATTATTAATTCTCGTAAAATAGTAGGTAGCAAAAAATCTATTAAAAACACGAAACGTACTTGTAAGTTTTATCGCGTCAAACATTTTTTAAATTAACAATTTTGTTGGTAAAAAGTTTGTAAAATTATAAAATTGGTGGTAAAAAGCTTGTAAAGTTACAAGAAATTGTTGTCAAATAAAAGGTAACAAAAAAAGAAAGTTACAAACTTTTCTTGCCGTTTTACAAGGTTTTCTTTAGAGTGTATCTTAAAAAAATTCAAATAAAAATATCTCACAAAATTGGTTAAAATTGGATATTCTGATTGTTTTTTTTGATACGTTCATAATTTATCAGAACTCTTTCTTGTGTTTGCCCGTCAAACTTTGCCGGAATTTTATTAATTAAAAAAAAAAATAAGTTTTCCTTAATTTTCCTTTTTAAAATGATAATGTTTTTAGGTTTGTCTATATAAGCTAACAATTAACGAAAAAGAAAACAAGAATTACTATTTTCATTTTCTTAAAACCAAAAATTTTAATAACTTAGGTTTGTAACTTGGATAATAATTAACCTCGTGTTGAATAAAACCGTTTTTCACCAGCTGGTGAATTAAAAGTAATATAATTATTTTTCAAAAAAAAAAAAAAATTTTTTTCATCAAATTTTTTTTTTCATCAATTTTTTTTTCATAATTTTTTTTTTCATCAAACTTTTTTTTTCATCAAATTTTTTTTTTCATAAACTTTTTTTTTAATCAATTTTTTTATCAATTTTTTTTTTAATTTTTTTTCGTCAATTTTTTTTTCATCAAATTTTTTTTCATCAAATTTTTTTTTTCATCAATTTTTTTTTTAATTTATTTTTTTTATCATTTTTTTTTTTCCTTAAAATTTTTTTTTCAAAATTTTTTATCAAATTTTTTTTTTTATCATTTTTTTTTTTCATCAAATTTTCTTTTTTCATAATTTTTTTTTCATCAAATTTTCTTTTTTCATAATTTTTTTTTCATCAAAATTTTTTTTCATAATATTTTTTGTATCATATTTTTTTTCATAAATTTTTTTTTTCATTAAATTTTTTTATCAAATTTTTTATTATCAATTTTTCTCTAACCAAAAAATTTTTGTATACCCTCCAACCACAGTATGGGGGTATAATGAGTTTGTCATTCCGTGATCGATTCTAAGACATTCTAGCGATGTCCGATGTCCGTCCGTCCGTCTGTCCGTCTGTAGAAGACACGATACAGTCCAAAATAAAAGAGCTAGAATTCCGAAGTTTGGAACGAATATGTCTTATATTCCTAGGCAGGTTATTTTCGGAAATGGGCAAAATCGGACCAAGGTGAAAAAAGTTCCCCTTGGAGAACTAAACCAACCTAAGAAAAACCGCAATTTTTTCAGGGTTTTTTGTACTTTTGCTAAGCAAATGCAACATTCTAATATCAGTTGATGTTCAAAATCGCAAGGAGAAGGTGCTCCCTAAAGTCTCCCACCAACCCCATCCCCCTCCCAAAAAAAGACGCCCCTGGATTTTTTTTTATATTGTTTTTTTTTTACATTTTGGAGGGTATAAAAGATTCGGCACAGCCGAATGTAACACTCTCACTTGTTTTCTTTTCATATTTTTTTCATCAATTTTTTTTACATCAAAAATTTTTCTTTTCATCAAAAAAATTCATCAAAAACTTTTTGTCATCAAAATTTTTTTCAGCTAAAATTTTGGGTTCATTAAATTTTTTTTTTTAACATAATTTTCATTTTAGTGAAAAAAAACATTTTTTTTTACCAAAACTACTTTTTCACCAAGTCTAAGCTTTTCGAATAAAAATTTTCCATATGTTTATCAAATGTACATAAAACAAGTGAGAGTGTTATATTCTTTGGTGCCGTATCTTTTATACTCTCCAAAATATAAAAACACTTTTTGCACTTATTTTTGCACTCACTTACGAAATGTACATCTCCTTTGGTTTTTTAATGGGGTCCTCGACTGATATTTCAATTCGTTTTGCATGGAATAGCAAAGTAATACAACATTATTTTTTCTAAAAAATACTTTGCTTTGGCAAGTACACCCAAATCTTCCGCAAAACATTATGATGATTTAATGTTTTGGGCAAGAGTACAAAATTCGCAAGCAAATTCCTACATTACAAGCTTCAGATTCTGAGAAATTTTACGTATACAAAAAGTTTTAGATCCTGAAACTTTTTTCGAATAGAGAAAATCTTACATTCCGAGACATTAGTCGTATGGAAATGTCGCAGATTCTAACACAGCTTTAGATTTTGAGCAATTTTGTCTACAAAAAAATATTTTTTTTTCATTTTCGTGTTTTTTCCGTTTTTTATTGGATCCACGAATTTCTGTGTTGTTGTTGTAAATAAAAAACCAATTGGGTAATTTTTCATTGGTACAATTGTTCATGGTGCCAAAATGAAGTGAAATACACCACATACTTTTGGAAGCTTTAATAAAAACAAAAATGTATTTAAACTAAATCCTCTTATATCCTGAACGCATTTCATGTGATTTTCTGTATACACAGGTATTTATTGCATATATAAATATAATAAGGATATGATAAAAATATTTTTTTGTAAATAATATGTAAGTAATTTTCTTAAAATTTGCATCTCCCCAATAAATCAAAAAACGTTTAAGGAAAAATTATGATACCATTGTATAATTTTAGACGATTTTGCTACGTCATTCCCAGAAATTTCGATAACGAAATCGATATCATATTTTCATATCGAAACGATATCGTTATCGCCTGGAATATCGATAGGCTTTTGATAAATTCTGGAAAAATTACGATTTTAATATCGTTATGACTGGATTTATCGATAGCGAAAACGATATCATATTTTTATGGATAAAAAATATCATAAGAAAAAGTACATTTAGAACAAAAACACTATCGTTTTCGTATAAGCGTCGAGCCTGAATCAAATTACGTCGCGTAAGGCGTAACGACCAATAATTTTTCGTTTCTAATATTTATATGTGAGGTACCTAAATCAAACGGACGCACAGTTGGTTGAACTATAGGAATGGCAATTAATTCATGGAAGCCGTAATATATATGGGGCATTCCAAGCCAAATCACTCACTTTTAGACCCGACCCCTTTCGATTTATTTTATTTTTGGATATGTTTTAGTACTTATAAAATGCAACTTGGACACCAATTTTCAGCCTTTTATTTCAGCCTTTTATTTGAGTAATATTTTTTTTCAAACTGGCGACTTTCTCAAAAAAATTAAAAAATTGAAATTTTTAATTAATTTTGACCATTAAAAAATATAGATATTTTAAAAAAACTTGGACAACGTTTTGTTGGTATTTAAATGTAGTTTTAGAAAAAAAATATGAAAAAAATATTAGAAGTAATTATCACTTATGTTTTGACGTTTAAAAATTAAAATCGACTTTTTGAAGAAGTCCGAAACTTTTGATTTTTTTGTCAAAAACTATAAAAATTCTACTCTAAATTACGCAACTTTTAAACCATAACTCGAGATGTGATCAAAATTCTTTCTATTTTTTTTTTTTAATTTTTAAAATTGCACCTTTAATTTTTTGGCTCTGATTTATTTTATATGGTGCTCCAAAAAAAATAAATTGGTAGATATTGTCCCTAACTTACCCTAGAAATATTCATTTCGAGGTAAAAATACGTCCCACAAAAATTTAGGACGATCGGAAATGGGTAAGGCGTTTAGCATATTCCTTGAAGTTTAAAAAACGGATTACAAGGAAAAATATCAATTTTCTTCTGTTTTCGCAATTTTTTTGGTATTTCAAGTTAAGTTTTATTTCAACTGATTACAGAATTATGATGTGGAGTAAAATGCCTTTCTAATAAAGTAAATCGAAAGGGGTCGTGTCTAAAAGTGAGTGATTTGGACTGGAATGCCTAGTGATGAAAAAAAAAAATTTGATGAAAAAAAAAATTGATGAAAAACAAATTTGATGAAAAAAAATTGATGAAAAAAAAATTTGATAAAAAAAAGTACATATAAAAAAAAGGGTGATGAAAAAAAAATATGAAAAACAAAAAAATTTATGAAAAAAAAAAACAAGTGAGAGTGTTACATTCGGCTGTGCCGAATCTTTTATACCCTCCAAAATGTAAAAAAACAATATAAAAAAAATTCAGGGGCGTCTTTTTTTTGGGGGGGGGGGTTGTTGGGAGGCGTTAGGGGGCACCTTCCCCTTGCGATTTTGAACTTCTACTAAGATAAGAATGTTGCATTTGCTTGAAAAAATACAAAAAACCCTTCAAAAAATGCGGTTTTTTCATGGGTTGGTTTAGTTCTTCAAGGGGGAACTTTTTTCCCCCTGGTCCGATTTTGCCCATTTCTGAACATAACCTGCCTAGGAATATAAGACATATTCGTGCCAAACTTCGGAAGTCTAGCTCTTTTATATATATATGGACTGTATCGTGTCTTCTACAGACGGACAGAAGGACAGACGGACGGACGGACATAGCTAGAATGTCTTAGAATCGATCACTGATCAATAAAATATATATCTTATGGGGTCCTAGACCGATATTTCGATGCGTTACACACGGAATGACAAAGTGAGTATACCCCCATACTGTGGTTGGAGGGTATAATAAATTGATGAAAAAAAAGTTTGATGGAAAAAAAATTGATGAAAAAAAATTTATGAAAAAAAAAAATTTGATGAAAAAAAAGATTGATGAAAAAAAAAATTTATGAAAAAAAATTTTTTTTGTTGAAAAATAATTATGTTACTTTTTATTCACCAGCTGGTGAAAAACTGTTTTATTCACCACGAGGTGAATTATTATCCAAGTTACAAACCCAAGATATTAAAACTTTTGGTTTTAAGAAAATGAAAATTGTAATTCTTGTTTTCTTTTTCGTTAATTGTTAGCTTATATAGTCAAACTGAGGTGGCGTCCTGCAACTTTTTTTAAAATTAGACACCAGCCTAAAAACATTTTGATGTTAAAAACTAAAGATTTATTTATTTTTAACCTCTTAGGACTTGGTGAATGTATCGTTGTCAATGTCTGGTCAAAACTCGGATAAAATCAAATTATGCTATTTTATACACGTTGATCTTTATTAATGCAAAAACATCCACCATTATTCGGATCCAATTGCGTATAAATAGTATATATTGTGTTCCATATCATTAAATATTGCATCATATACAAATTTTTAAACGGGGCTTCTGTTAATTTTGTTCGACTATCTATAATTGAAGACATGTACCATTTATGGAATGGAAGAGGCGTATACATAATATTGTAATTGTCTTTAATTAACAATCATACGCAACGTTGCACCGTGGTTTATTTTAAATAATTTGACCATTAAGTAAATAAATTCTGGACCGATTGCAACAAAAGTCATACCGGTCACATTCCAATTCGGAAAGTTCGATTTTGTATCACTGTGTAATTGGAGGTTATAAAAAAACTGCGCTACCATTTATTTAATATCTCTTTATTTACATAACAGCCAATCAGTACTTGAATGGTAGGGAAAAAGTCTCAATATGCATATTATTAAAAAGTACTAAAAAATATAAAAAAAGTCACTTCAATAGCTTAAATATATTTTTCGTATTTACATATTTGTAGTTCAATTGAATTACTTATAGAATTTCAGTTTAATGGAAGAGAAAACAAAAAAAAAACGGAATTTTAAGAAAACACAAGTGAGAGTGTTAAATTTGGCTGTGCCGAATCTTTTATACCCTACACTCAAAAGAAAAGCTCTGTCGAAAAATCTGTAAAATGACTTTTAATTTGAATTAACAAACTTTAAGCAGACTTTTTTGTTGAAACAGATATTTTCAATAAATTCTCTGTAATTTAGTTTTAGAAATTAATAGAATTTTTCTGCAATTTTACTAATTGTTTGCCGAATCTATAAGTACCCTCCACAATGCCCTTTTTAAAGGATAGTAAATTTTTTAAAGTAAAAAAATAAAAATTTTGATTAAAAATATTTTATTTTGAGTAAAAAACTTTTTTTGTCATTTTTATAAAAAAAAAATAATTTACTATTTTTTTTGAGTGTATATTTTTTTTCGAGTGTAATTTTTTTTTTAGTGTAAAAATATTTCTGAGTGACAAAAATACTCTGTAAAGTAATTTTGTGGGTTATAATTGTTTTTAAAAATCGGGTTTTACAACTCGTGAATTTTAGGTGAAACCAAGCTGAAAGTTAGGGTTTTGCTTATAACTTTTGAACCACTGCACAGTGGATCGTGTAGAGTAAACACCCGGTCATTTTTTATTTGCTGTATTTTTTTAATAATTAAGTCTTATTATATGTTTTAGGGGCCTCTGACTCCAAATTTGACAAAAACAAAAGAAAAAATTTAAAAAAAAACAAAAATGGCGATTTTTTCTTTTTGCAATTTTGCAACATTCGCGTTCATTTAAGGCATAAATTGATAATTTTCGTTTAGAACTGCTTCGAATCCAAAATTTAAACCCAAAAAACATTAATATCAATACAACTATGTAACAAAAATTCTACACTAAAAAAAAAAATATTTTAGGAAAGAAAAAATTGCCCAAGTTCTTTCAAAAAAGTATGAACACGAAACTAAAGTGGGTAACGTCCTCTTTAATTCCCATATTGGTTTTATACCCATTTTCTTTAACCCCGCCTAAATATTTAACGGTTAAAATTTCAGAGTAATTTTTCTCAGTGTATATTTGCCGAATTTGTAAAAAGTCTTGGTCAGATTATTTAGACAGGTAATATTTATAATTTATATAAAGCTGTATAACCTGTATAACCTTTTTTGCAAACCTTTCATTCCTATTTTTCGCGGTATATCGCGTTTTATGAATTTTGCATCTACGCAATTTTTTTGCAAACCAAGCATGCAAGGTTTTAAAATAAGTCCCTATTATCATATTAGCATAAAAAAATAAAAATAAATTACACATCTTCTATGAAAAATTATATAAAAACTGAAAAAATCCAAAAATAAGAAAGTTTGGATCCAAATATCTCGTAAACCATTTCAAATTTCAAAATTATAAGAGCACACTTGAATTCAGCGACCCTAAATCCATATGGGACACACATTTCAATGAGTTTGGATGATTACACTGCGTGACAAAACTAACCACTATTTTAGAAAACAAGAGGTACGACCATCATTTCTATATATTTTGGACATGCTGAATCGAATGGCGTACTCCGTTTTTCGATGTATGGTACAGTTTTCTTGCAAAATGTCATGAAAGATTAGCTGATTTTTAGCTACTTTTTCAACAAAAAATTTCCAAAGCTAATGATTCTTAAATGTTATGGCATGAAAAACAAAGATATCACTTGTACCAATATTTCTAATGTAAATTTGGTTTAAAGCTTTTCATCTTAAGCCCTTAATTTCGCGGATTTCTTCATTTTTTTACGTTTTCGCGAAATTAACCACTAAATTGGTCTCTGATAAAAAACTTGCATTTTATGGATCATAACGGTATCCATGACATTACGAATAGTGGACAAAAAACATCTATGTTATATGGACCATCATTGTGAAAATCGCGAAAAACCGTTTTTTTGTATATGGCAGCATCACTTTACGAGATGATTTAAGGGTCCTTCTTTTAGTATATAATGTAGGAACCTTAAACAATGAACTGACCCAAAATTTGTCCAAAAAAGTTTTCGTTTGCAAAAGTTATCTTAACAAAAACTATAATTATTGTATGGCAAACACTGAAAAAATAGTTTTTGTTAAGATAACTTTTGCAAATGAAAACCTTTTTGGCCAAATTTTTGGTCAGTTAGTTGTTTAAGGTTCCCACATTATATACTAAAAGGTGGAGCCTTAAATCATCTCTTAAAGTGATGCTGTCATATAAAAAAAAACGGTTTTTCGCGATTTTCATCATGATGGTCCATACAACATAGCTGTTTTTTGTCCACTATTCGTATTGTTAGGGATGCCTTTTTGATTCACTAAAAGCAAGTTTTTTATCAAAGACCAATTTGGCTGTTAATTTCGCGAAAACCTTAAAAAATTAAAAAATTCGCGAATTTAATGGCTTAAGTTGAAAAGCTTTAATTTAAGGGCTTAAGTTGAAAACTTGTGATGTGGAGTACATTACCTTTGTAATAAGGCAATAAAAACTAATAAAAACTACTAAACATAAATGGTTTATTATTAAAATTTGGAAAATTAACCCATAAGTGCTATTCGGGTCTATATTTTTTTTATTTAATGGAAAAAATATAAGAATATTATTTCATAGGGTCCTATATGACCCAACAGCATTTAAGGGTTAATGCTCTGAATTTTTATAAGCCATTAATTTTTAAATGTTATTAAAATAACATTTAAGAGTTTCATTAATATACGCTCGAAAAATCTGTAAATCTTTAAAAATTCAAATTCTTCTAAAATTTGACCTTTGACCTTTAACTGGGTCAATTTTTCATATCTCAATTTTGCCCTGATTAAAGGAATTGAAGTATTCTATATTATTCTGTAGTAATTCGGTAGAAAACATATGAAGTTTGTTAAAAAAAATTAAAAAAATTAACTAAAAGCTAAAAAAGTTACCAAAATTACTATTATCTCGAAATCCGCCGAATTAAAATCGCTTAGTTTTTGTAATTTTTATTCCCTTATATATGCTTAACAAAATCCTATGGTCCAATGGTCGATTTTTTTAAATTTTATATGCCAAAAAAAAAAATAAAATTTAAAATTGGAGATTTGAAAACAGGGCTGGAAAATTTAGACCTTTTTACCATTAATTAAAAACAAGTTAGCATAACACAATATGAAAAATACTTATCACCTTAGTACAAGTAAAGAATAAAAAAATGTTGCTATAGTAGATTATTTCAATCAATTTCAAAAATTGAACTCGAAATCTTTTATCAAGTGGTCTGCCACACTTTAGTTGCCTGGGGCAGTTGTAATAACTTGGCTAATTTTTAACCGATTTTAGTTTTTATTGCCTTATTACAAAGGTAATGTACTCCACATCACAATTCTGTAACCATTTGAATTCAAACTGAACTTTAAATATCGAAAAAATTGAGAAAATGAGTAAAAAGCCCTTTTTTCCCCTTGTAATCCGTTATTCAAACTTCGGGTCGTTTCCGCGTCCACTTTAAGTTATCGGATTATCTCCAAATTTTTTATTATTAAGTTTTTAGTACAAAGGAACAAAATTCTGCCCAGTGCAACACAAAAATCTGAAATAAAAAAATAAGAACACCCTTAATATACCCTCTATCGCCAGAGTGGAGGGTATAAAAAAAGAAAAAAAAAAAAAATAGCAGATGGTTTTGTTAGTTTTACAGAAATATTTAGTTATTCCTTTTTGAAAAAAAATTGGAAATTTTATTCTTGGACAACAGTTTAACTTAAATAAATTAACAAGAAAAAAAACTTAGAAAGTTTTCTTGTATTTATTTGTGATCAGCAGATTTTTCTGCTGTCTCGACATTTTTTTTTCTGCTCACTTCACCTAGATAATCAAGACAGGTATTTAGCAAACCGCGTCTGCTAAAATCAGCAGATTTGTCATATGGCTCGAAATGGGTGTATTTTCAGCAGATTTTTCTGCTGATTGGACAGAGAATTTATAAATGTTTGGTTTATTTCTTTAAGAGTAAACTGTTTTCCCCCCTGTTTCGATTTTGACCATTTAAAACTGAACCAGCCTATGACCATAACACTTAATTGTGCCAAACTTCAGACCACTAGCTCTCTTATTTTAGCTTCCACAGACGGACGGATGAACAGACAAAAAAAATATTCCCAAGATTGCGAAGGGGAATTTATTTCATGTTAGTACTTTCGATGAAAAAGAAAAAAAAATTGTGTATAAAATATTTTTTTGATTAAAAATTACGAAATCACTTACTTTAATTCATTAATTCATTACATAGACTAAAAAACAAACAAATATGTAAAGATTTTCGGGGTTTCCTTTTATTTTTCAAACCTATTTAACTGCTGTACCGATTTTGCAGAAATATAATACCAATCTGACTATAAATATACAACAAAATATATTTATGGCAAGTATCAGCTGCCTCCATTTTGTATTTCTAAGGCGAGTTTTCAATAGACAAACGGATATCCCTAAATCCTTACAAACCGAATGACATTCTTATATACCCCCTCTATCATTAAGTGGAGGTTATAAAAACTAAATTCCATACATTTTAAAATATCTATGTATGTATGTAAAAGTGTATGTGTGTCACTCGTACCAAAATTAACAATCCAACAACAACCCACCAAACCAAAGGTTTCGATTTTTCCTGAAGTTCGACTTGTCGCAACGAATTCGTTAAGAAATTTCGGTAGTTTGTACACTCAAAAGAAAAACTCTGTCAAAAAATCTGTAAAATGACTTTGATTTTTTTCGTGTTTTTATACAATTAAAACGATTGGGACTAATAATTGACAAAACTAAAAAAAATCAGTAATACTACTGATTTTTTACAGAAACATTTTTTTCAAAGTTTAAAATAAAAAGAAATATTAAAGTTTTCAGGAAAACAAATTTTTTCACACCAACATTTTCTAGAAAATGTCTTAGCAGATTCCTCAGCTTTTTTGACCGATTTCTCTGTTGATTTCACCTAGAAAATCGTGAAAGATTTTCAGCAAACCGTGTCTTATAAAATCAGCAAATTTCCCATATGGCTCAAAATGGGTGTATTTTCAGCAGATTTTTCTACAGATTGGACAGAGAATTAATTTTCAGTGTAGTAAAACTCTAAGAATCTTTCTGTATGAAAAGTCTATAAGAAAAATTTGATAGTACAATTTCTGAGAATTTTTCTATAGAAAAAATCTGAAAATTTTCTTTAGGAAAAATTTGAGAATTTTTTTTTAGAAAAAAATGCATCAGAACCCGGAAATTTTTTCTTAAGAAAAAATTACCCAGAATCTGAGAATATTTTAAAAATGTCTCAGCATAACATACTTTTCCTATAAATTAAAAATTTGATAATGTTTTCAAATGGCATTATTTACATCCTTTTATCCTGATAAGGCAAAATAAAAAAAATTGAAATATTACTCTTTCATATGGTATCACTAGAGTGATCCTAGGACAAATCAAAAATATTTTACAAAATGTGTCCTTTAAAACTTTGAAGTGCTTTTAAAAGGAAACAGTTTTACAAAATTAAAAACATGCAGTTTTACTCCATTTTATCTCTACACAGAAAAAAATATTCAATGGAAAAAAAAATTAAATATTTGCTCAGCTTAAAATTTGACATTCAATTAAATTTTACTTGAATCAATTAACTATTTGCTCAAATCTGAAAAATTCACAAAAAAATTCATAAAAACAAAAAAACTCATCATAGTAGGCTTTGAGTAACAATGCGATGAACGCTGTTGCGTTTTTTGTTTTAGTTTTCGTTAGTCGTCAAATAGAAAAGTATTTGCCCGCACACAAGACGAAAAAAAACAAAATAATATAAAGCAAAAAAAAAAAAACAATTTAAACAAAAGACTTGAAAAGACTGACAAAAAACACTACAACTGTAAAATAATGATTAACCATTCACTCAGATCAAGCATTGGATTAATCAAAAATAACACAAAATTATTGATTAACCGCTCACTCAAATCAAGCATTGGTTTAATCAGAAATAAAATAAAAATAACAATTAACAAATTACTCAAATCAAGCATTGGTTTAATCAAGGAACAGTCAATGACTGACCTACAATTTTCGTGCTTGATCCAACAATTTTCCTCATTAGATGACTTTTAATTAAAATAATGCTCAACTTGGTGTATTTCGTGCTTGATCTAACAACTCATTTTTATCTGTGTACTCTCAGACGCATATCATCCGGTTCATGTTTAATATTTTTTTGCCATTTTTTGACCCATGTTTTGAACCCCTAAATCCCCGATATGGCCGATTAGCCGAGACACCCCAAACTTAGAATCGTCTCTTTTATATATATTTCAAGTTTCATGCAAATCGGTTCATTAGGGTTGAGATACTTCCCATGTAAGTCTTCCATATAAAATTTAGTTAGGATTTCGGTACTGGTTTGGTTCCAAAATGGGAGGATTTTTCCGACCAATTGTTACGTAATCGGTACATTTAGCTTGCTGGGATACTACATCTACACAATTTAAACCACTACAACATTAAATAAAATTACACATCCACCTGTTGTTTTTGTGGTTTGATAAAGTCTGCTAATATACGCATCAGTGTATAAAACTGATTGTGAGACATACAAAAAAATAAAAAAAAAGAAAAACAAAACTTTTGAAACAAATGTCATTGTAAGAAGATTAACATATCCTGACATAGAGAAGGTAATATTTGAAAAAATGTTCTTACTTAGTCGGTCAAGACCGACCATATAATACACTACACCAGTGTTTTCCGGAAAATGATCGGAAAAATGTGTTCATTTATGTGAAGACATAGACCATTTATGCTTTGAAACAAATTTTTGGAGGGTAAAAATAAACTGGGGTCGGTCTCACTAATGACCCTTCTAGGGCGCACTGGTAGAGGCTGATTAAGTAAAACAAATTGATAAAAAATAAAAATTATAGGGACCGACTTAAGGGTTAAAGATAGAGGGTAGGTGTGTTCAGAAAAATGTTTGGATTAAAAAATTATGTTTGGATTAAAAAATCATTTGACGGCTCTAGGGCAATCTTAGAGCTGGTACAGCTGTTGGAGCAAATTTTAAAAAATTGCATTTTGTATGGGAACCCCCTTAGAAATTGGAGATAGAGGGTTAATTTGCCCTAAAAAAATATTTAGGCTTTCTATTGATCTCTCTACGACTCATCATTTGAGCAGTATACCTGATTTAAATATTGGAAAATTAGAATAAAATTTTTTCAAAAAAATTAAAAAAAGTTATAATCGTTATCTCACGATCCTACTGGGCAAACAATTTGTAGAACCGTTTCAAGAAGTGCCTACGGCCAGTACCGTAGTACCGGGAATACCGGTATTCCCGGTTCTCGGTATTACCGGGAAATGGTACCGGTTTCCCGGTTCTTAATTCATTCCCGGTATTCCCGGGAATACCGGTATTCCCGATTCCGGTTCTGACGGTATTCCCGGGACTACGGTATGTATATTTTGTAAAATTTTGAACAATTATAATTTTTTCTTTGATTTTACCAAAAAAATGTGTAAAATACCATTTCCATTTCATTTTTTGAATTTAAGAAAAAATAGTTACATGATTTTCAAATAATTTTACAAACACAACTATTTCTGAAAAAATTATTAAATAGTGTAATTTAAATATTTTATGGTATAGTATTTTTTTTGGTTTTTGAGAACCGGTACCAGAATCAGAACCGGGAATACCGGTATTCCCGGGAATATATCTAGAACCGGGAAACCGGTACCAGAACCGGGAATACCGGTATTCCCGGGAATACAGAGAACCGGGAAATGGGGGGCACTAGTTTCAAGTTTTCCACAAAACAAATTAAAAAATAAAAGATTTTTTTACTAGTTTTTTCCAACAAAAATTGAATAAGTGGTTTTAATTTCATCATGCAAATATTTTTCCCTTAATGTATTCCATATTCTGCAAATTTTGACACCAATTGTGGCCAAAACAATTTTTTTTTACAAAATACACTACGATTGCGAACTTCAACAAAGACAGACTCCGATTTTTTTTTTTAATTTTTTCCCCACTATCAGCTCTCGAAAGATCATCGTTTTTACCTTAAATTTTATTTTTCGGCACAGGCTACTATACATATGAGGCATTCCACACCAAATGTCCAGCGAAAAAAAACACGTGTACCATAAACTTCTGAATAGCTTGTATGGATAGCCCTATATGGAACTTAGAAAATTGCGTTTTCGGTTTTTCAATTTTTCAAAAACTGGGCTTAGGAGACGTGGTCAAATATTGGAAAAATGGTCAAATTTGTGGCGAGTTCCCTTGATTAAATATTTATCACATTAAAACGAAATGCACCACAATCTTAAAAATTTACATTCTTATATAGTTTCGTATGGGCTATCGAATAAATTTTTTTTCCAAGAAAAATTTTCAGAACCCGTTCTGAAATTTTCCATTTTTTAAAGAAGTCAATTTATCAAAAATCCGGCCACTTTTTTTTCTTTTTTTTAATTTTTTTTTTTTAAAGTTTAGATGTTTGTCCATCCACACAAAAAAAAAATCAGAAATGTATTTTTCGTTTTTTTTCGAGAAAATCCCATTTGAATTTTAAATTTCATAAAAATTTTGTAATTTGCTTGTATTTGCTTGTGTCAACAGAGCGTATGACGAATATTTATGCAATTAATATTACTCATTCGCAACTTTAAAACAAAGAAATACAAGCAAATAACAAAATTGTTATAAAATTTAAAGTTCAAATGCGATTTTCTCGAAAAAAAAAGATGAACGTGTTTCTGATTATTTTTGTGTGGATGGACAAACATCTAAACTTTTAAAAAAATAAATAAAAAAGAAAAAAAAAAGTGGCCGGATTTTTGATAAATTTACTTTTTTAAAAAATGGAAAATTTCAGAACGGGTTCTGAAAATTTTCCAAAACAAAAAATTTTAATCGATAGCCCATACAAAACTATATAAGAACGTAAATTTTTGACATTGTGGTGCATTCCGTATTAATGTGATAAATATTTAATCAAGGCAACTCGCCACAAATTTTACCATTTTTCCAATATTTGACCACGCCTCCTAAGCCCAGTTTTCGAAAATTTGAAAAACCAAAAACGCAATTTTCTTAGTTACATATAGGGCTATCCAAACAACCTATTCAGAAATTTACGGGACACATGTTTTTCTGTAGCGGGACATTTGGTGTGGAATGCCTCATATCCTAAAAAGCGGTATTTTAAACATTTTTGAAAAAAATATTTGTTAATGACGATTTCTATGCTACTTGAGTTTAATTTTTCATGATGGGGCTTGATTCGATCTTGAGTTATTAATAGAAGCATAGAGGTAGGTAAAAAAATTGTGTATTTGAGATGAAAATATATATTTTTCTTTTAAAATCCTGGTTCCAAAATTACATTTTCCTAAATATTTTTAACTTGCTGAGTCCAAATATGACCTTAAAACTTATCTATCGCGTTTAGTTTTCAAGATATATTCATCTTAACGTGAAAAAAACAATTTAATAGATTTTTCACATTTAGATGCAAATATCTTAAAGAGATAGACTAGTTTCAAGGTCATATTGGGACTCAGCATTTAATTAGTGATTTTAAATCCAATATGATTTTTACAAAAAAAATGCTATGTTTTGCTTAAGAAGAGAAGGACGGACAGATCTTAGGCGCGGTATAGGATTTGATTTAGGACCCATGGAACATACTAGAACAATTTTAATTTTTATTTTTTAGGATTTTTTTAAAGTAGATATAATTAAAAAAACGATATTTAAAAAAAAAATGGAATTTGGATAATTTTTGAAGGAGTTATAAGTAAAAAAAGTTTGAGTAAATAAACAAACTACCGGTTTTGAAAATTCAATATCTTTTAAATGGGTCATCAAAAAAAAAAACTAAAAAAAAAAAATTTCAAAGTGTCCGATTTGACATGGAATGCCCCATATATTTATTTATTGCATTTTTAACATATAACTACAAATTATATACTAAATTAACCTAACCGAGACGGGTGACTATGACCATTGCACAGTGGGTGGGCCTTAGGGTGTCCCACAAAAAAAGTTGTCCGGGCTCAAGCATAATTTGAAAGCTTATAGGGTAAAGTATTTTTGAGAATTTTTTCAGATTGTTCGGAAAAGTTTTAAAGGTTGCGCATTTTTTTTAACTTTCTTTATAAAATCATCAATAATCATGAGTTTTTTCACTGCTGAGGTAATATTTTTAAAGAAAAATGTCCAATTTTTTTTGTGTGCATAAACTACAGGTTTTGGCAACACTTTTGCTCATTTGGGTACCCAACATTAGATTTTTTCGTAAATTTTCCATAAATTTTGAAAATAACGCTTTGTAACTTTTAAAATTTCTATGAAAGTCAAAAAAAGTAATAATGCAGTTTGAAAGATAAATTAATTCTTTATAATTTAGAAACAATAATTTTTGAATTTGCTCTTACCGTTCCAGAGTAATACCATTTTAAAGCTTTCTACCCATTGTATAAAACTAATAATAAAATAAAATATTGAATTTAAAAAAAGATATTTGCTGTGTTTTTCAATAAGTGGATTTATTTTCTGATTAATCTTATTTTGTTTAAAAAAATATTTTAATATACTTAAACAAATTTGGAATATTTTTTTCCATAATCTACAATAAATTTGCAATTATAATTCGAAAAAATAATGAAAAAATTTGGAAAATGAAAAAAGTTATAAATAAAATAAAATTAATCCAAAATGGATTTAATTAATCCTAAAATTCAGTTGGATTGATTTTGATTTATTTATAACTTTTTTTAATTTTCCAGATTTTTTTATTATTTTTTCGGATTATAGTTGCTTATTTATCGTAGATTACGGAAAAAAATATTCCGAATTTGTTTTGGCATGTTAATGTATTTATTATAAACTAAATAAGATTAATACGAAAATAAATCCACTTATTAAAAAACGCAGCAATTGTCTTCCACTATTTAATATCTTAGGATAAAAACTTGTACATAGGCTATATAAGATGGGTTTAAAAGCTGAATACCGGGACTATGATATGTAGCTTTCAGAAATAACAAACAAGAGTGTTAAATTCGGTTGTGCCGAATATTTTATGCCCTGCAATATTTAAAAAAAAAATATATAAAAAGATTTTTTGACAAGGCCGTCTTGGAGGACCCAGGGGGCTGCCGTAAGGGGAAACCTTCCCCTTCGCGATAAATATTGCCAATACATTCATTGTGCTTTTTCCACTGAGGTAATAAATTTTTTTCATTATTTAAATAAATCCGCGCACACAAAATGGGGCGCGCCGAAAATAAGCATTTTCTTATTCCCTGGGCAGGTATAGAACTTTATACATCTTCTTACATAAAATAGTTTTATTTTTTTAACAAAAATCTAAAATCTAATGTAAAAAATTACGTTATTTGTTGATTCTTTAAGGGGCACATTTTTCCCCCCTTGACCTATTTTTGTGAAGTTAACCTTCCTATGACCATAAGACATATTCGTGCCTAATTTCAGGAGTCTATCTCTTTTATTTTTGATTGCATCGTGTCTTATACATCTGGAAGGACGGACATTTTGACCGACTGACATCAATTACTACCAAACGTGAATTGTTAGGGAATCAAAAAATCTTAAGGATACACCTTCTCACATTTCTGTTACTGACAATAGCTCGAATTTTGCAGGTCTTTGTAAGAAGTTTATTCTTTTACTATTAGTTTTATACAATGGATAGCTTTAAAATGGTATTACTCTGAAACGGTAAGAGCAAATTCAAAAATAATTTTTTTCAAATTATTTAGAATTATTTTATCTTTCAAACTGCATTGTTACTTTGTTTGACTTTTATAGAAATTTTAAAAGTTACAAAAGAGTAAATCCATATTAACATAGCAAAAAAAATTGAATTTTTGACGTCAATCGACCCAAATTTCGTGAAATTCGGTATATATGTAGGGACTTACTCGACTAATACTCAAACAAAGTTTAAGACTTTTAACTTCCGTAGTTTTGGAAATATGACGTTTCAAAAGTCAAGAAAATCTTTTAAAGGGTAAATTATAAATATTTATATCTTGAAAAGTATTTGAGCTATATCACTCCCAGATAGCTATTTTTTGAGGCAAAACCATCACTTTTAATATATCATTTCGCGAAAATTTTTATTTTGTGATCTTTTTTGTATTTCTGCACAATTTGCGATTCGCGAAAATATATCAAAAAAAGCGACATTTTTAAAAATCTGAAAGAAATATATGTTAATGGTTTGAGTCATAGCTACAAGGTCTAAAAATTTCACGTTGGTGAAAGTATTAAGTCCAGAGATATTAATGAAAATGTGTAGCCAAGTAAGAAATTTTTTCCAAATCTCATGAATATTTAGGGCCATTCCAAAAAATTTAGCTCAAATTTTAGTCATTTTTGGAAATGGTGTCTCAGATTAATTTGAACCTTGACACATAGATAGCCCTCATAAATATGATATATGTACCATATATCGTTTTTTTACATTTGGTGTATTTAACGAATTATGGCGGGTCAAAGATTGACTTTTTAAGCAAAAGTAAGAAAAATACATCACGTTTAAAGAGCTGTAACTTCTTAACCAATGACCCGATTTTCACAAATTTAGGCTCATGTGAAAGCTGGGGTTCTTCTTTTAGAAAATATTTTTAAAATAACACAGTTTTTTTTACAGAAATGATGCAAAAATGCAAAAACATTTTTTCTTTTCGAATATTTAAAAAAACACATCTTCGATTTTTTTTTAAAAAATTCTGGTGAAAAATAACAATGTTTTGCATAACATATTCAAAATTCAGAGTGGGATCTCCATGGGATCAAAAACTATTCTGTTTTAAGTACGAGGTTCTCATATTTTTCCCTTAGAAAATTTAAATTTCTAATGTTTTGAATGTTTTTCAAATTTTTTATAGTATAATTTTCTTTGAAAATTTAAATTTTTATATTGAAGAAACATAAAATTTTAATTTTCTAAGGTAAAATTTAAGAACTTCGTACTAAAACCAGAATATTTTTTGATCCCATTGGGATCCCACTCTGAATTTTGGATATGTTGTACAAAACAGTATTGTTTATCACCAAACTTTTTTTTAAAAAAATCGAAGATGTGTTTTTTTAAATATTCGCAAAAAAAATACGTTTTTGAATTTTTGCAACACTTCTGAAAAAAAACCGTATTCTTTTGAAAATATTTCCTAAAAGAAGAAGAAATAAGCTTTCATATGAGCCATTACTTGTGATAATCGGATTACTAGTTTAAAAGTTAGAGCACGTTAAACGTCATGTGTGGAAATCGTTCAACTGTTGACGAGTGTGGACGTGTTTTATTTTAACTCCGTGCTATAAATTGAATTACTAAAATTGTTCGTAATAGGTTTGTTCGTAATAGGTATTTTTGTGATATTTTCATTACCACATCAAGGAAAATGAAAATATGGACACAAATGATACCGATTTAGTTCGAGGCTCTGCCTCACCGACTGGTGCTGGTCCTAGCACTGGTCTTAGGGTTGCGACCTTGAAGTCCGGCCTTGATTCTGGTAGGGGTGCTCAGCCTAATATTGGTGGTAAAAAGAAAAAGAAACTTAAGCCATCAAAGGTCAGGCACAACCAGAGAAGGCTTTGTTTGAAAATAATTAACAGACTAAGCCAACTCGATGGAACGAAGCTCTCCGAACGTGAGAGGGCGTCGCTATCATGGGCGAAAGGAGTCATTGAAGAACAGGACAAACTTTCGGCAATGCGCGCATCTGACAAACAGAGCGCTGTTTCGGCCTCGTCATCGAAGTCTGGTAAAAGGTTGCGCTCGCCCGACGAGAAACCTTTACCTAAAAGATCTAAGGTGACCGGCAACGTCTGGACTCAGTCATTTAGTGAAGTGGTGAAAGGTAACTTCGTTAGGGCTGTGATAAACAGGCAAAATGGGGATTGTAGTATTCCAAGGGACAAGTGGAGTTTAGTTGAAACTAAACTAAATGAAATCTACTATAGGCTTCTTGAGAGTATGCCTGATTTTCTCCCTACTACTGTCAACGCAGGTTGGTATCAGGGGCGAGTAAAACTCGTTGCTTTTGGAAACGAAAGATCCGCAGCCGTGTTTAAGGTTGCCATTAGCCAAGTGGGAGAGTTATGGCCTGGAGCCAGACTGGACGTTGTGGAAAAACATGATATCCCCTCGCAACCCAGAGCTCATGCATGGATCCCAATGGCTACAAGTGACACTGCGGTGATTCTAAAGATGATAAAAGTCTGCAATCCTGACCTTCCAACTCAGAATTGGCAAATTGCCAGATTGGGTGAGATGGAGGGCGCTCGTCGTCAAGCAGTGGTCTTGGTTAATGAGGAATCGCTTCCGCTTTTAGCCAGGACTGACGGCATTATTAGATTTGGCTTTTTTCATATAAGAGTCAATGTCTACAAGGGCGACCAGAAGCCTATTTTGGAAGCAGACAAGCCAGTGGCAGAGTCGGCTGGGGAGGAGAATCTGGAAAAGGTTGATATTCAGCTGACCGATTCTAGGCTGATGGGAGATGCATCTGGCATTTTCGAAACCGAATCTGGTAACGAATGCGACCTCTGTGATGGCACGGAGGATAAAGCTGATGCCACTATGGGTGACATTCAGGACGAGGCCCATGCAGTGAGGAATTCGTAGAGTTCTGTTGCCTCCGATTCAGAACAGATGGGACACATATCTGGCTTATTCGACACCGAATCTGGGGACGAATGCGACCTCTATGATAACACGGAGGATGAAGCCAATAACACGGTGGTGGAAAGGATGGTGGAAAAAAAGCAAGATGTTGCGGTTCCTACAAATAAACCTCCATCACTGTAAGGCAGCCTCAGCTGCACTATTGCTGCGCCTGACGACAGGAGCAGTTGACTTGGTTTTTATCC
This sequence comes from Pegoplata infirma, assembly GCA_963921195.1. Lineage (NCBI taxonomy): Eukaryota > Metazoa > Arthropoda > Insecta > Diptera > Anthomyiidae > Pegoplata > Pegoplata infirma. The sequence goes on along the minus strand of OY992539.1, from coordinate 67,930,210 downwards.
AAGAGCCCTGGGTGCGGGGTGGCAGGGTTTGCGGATTGAAGACCCCTGGGTTTAAGTTGATGGTTGCCAAAGGTGAGGGCTCACCAAGAGCCTGCATATTGGCGAAAAATGGCTTAAATATATTCTTTTTATCAACTTTTAGTGATATGGATGTTACAGCGGCTAGCTTAGAGCTTCATGGGAAATCTATTTGGCTCGCCTCTGCGTATTTTCCTAATCCGGGGCCAATACCCCCGGAGAAGGTTGGCGGTCTGATTCGGGAGTCTGAATCTAGGGGACACCAGTTACTAGTGTGCTGTGATGCTAATGCACATCATTCGATATGGGGTAGTACAGACACAAATGATAGAGGCGAATCACTTTTGGAGTTTTTGTTAAGCACTAACCTGTATATTTGTAACAAGGGTAGTGAACCAACTTTCGTTACAAGTACGCGGCAAGAGGTTCTTGACGTAACACTTGTATCAGATACATTGTCTGACAGAATTGATGACTGGAGAGTTTTGGAAGAGCATTCTTTCTCAGATCATCGCTACATTGAGTTTTTACTCAGGGAGCGTGCCCCGGTTGAGACAGTCTCTAGAAATCTGAGAAGAACAAACTGGGTGAAATATAGGGAGACTTTTTCTTTGCTTTTGGATGAAGTACCCCTATCTGAACCGCATAGTTTAGCGGAAATTGACTGTCTGGTTGACCATATAACAAATGTTTGTAATAGGTGCCTGGATGCGTCTTGCCCTTCTGCAAAGCCTAGAGGGAAAAAAAAGCCACCTTGGTGGTCAAATGAGTTGCAGACGAGCAGAGATTCCAGCAGAAAGCTCATTAATAAGGCTAAATTTTCAAGAGCGGACGAGGACTGGTCTGCATACAGGCTGCAACTTAAGAGTTATAAAAAGATGATCAGAAATGCAAAATGTGATTCTTGGAAAAACTTCTGTGGAAACATAGAAGACGTTTCTGAGGCATCCAGGCTGCGCAAGGTTCTGGCTTCTTCTCCTTGCACCCTAGGATACCTGAAAGATCCTAATGGGGTGTGGTCTTCCTCCAGTGGAGAGTCGCTGGATCTCCTTTTAAACACGCATTTTCCGGGCAATTCCATGACGCCGTTTCAAGCTTTGGAACGTTCTGACGCCCAAGCATCTGAAATTGCTTCTGAAATAATAAATATGCCAACATTAATCTGGGCGATAAAAAGCTTCAGGCCCTATAAATCCCCGGGACCTGATGGTATAATTCCGGCTGAGTTGCAGCAAGTGTTGGACTATATAGCCCCGTTGCTGTATAATCTATACACAGCATGCATCAACTGGTCGTATATTCCTTTAAAATGGAGGGATACCAGAGTCGTATTTATCCCGAAGGCTGGGAAAAGTTCCCACACAGCTCCGAAGGATTTCAGACCAATTAGTTTGTCTTCTTTTTTGTTAAAGACAATGGAACGAATGATAGACTCATATTTGCGTAGAGTGATTGACCCGAGGTTGCTTTCGACAAAGCAACATGCATACAGCAAGGGACGATCAACGGAAACAGCTCTTCATGAGCTCGTTGGTACCATCGAGAGATCGCTTTCGGTAAAGGAGTACACTATGGTGGCCTTTCTTGATATTGAGGGGGCTTTTAATAATGTCATTCCAGAATCGATAATATTGGCATTGTCTGGTCTGGGAGTAAAGCGTGAAATCGTTTTAATGGTGGAAAACCTACTTGCCAATAGACGTATAACGTCTGAATTGGGAGCGTCCGTCATATCTCGATTTGTCAATAGGGGCACACCACAAGGAGGTGTTCTTTCGCCGCTTCTTTGGAACCTGGCACTGAATTCAATGCTACTATCTCTAGAAGCACGTGGTTGTCATGTTATCGCATATGCTGACGATGTCGCGATAGCGGTAAAGGGGAAGCATCTGCCAACATTGCGGGACATTCTTCAGGGTTCTCTGAAAGATCTGTCTAAATGGGCAAGAGACTGTGGTCTAGGAGTTAATCCCAGTAAAACAGAGCTTGTTTTGTTTACAAGGAAAAATAAGATTCCTGCTTTTGATCCTATTTCTCTGGACGGTACTGAAATCACCTTCTCAGATGGAGCCAAGTATCTTGGAGTATTTCTAGATAGGAAGCTGAATTTCAGGCGTAATATTGAGGAACGGGTGAGAAAAGCAACGATTGCGTTGTATTCCTGTAAAAGGGCCATTGGAAAACGATGGGGTTTTAGCCCTCAAGTCGTTCATTGGATCTATACAGCAGTGGTGCGTCCAATTTTGCTGTATGGAATCATTGTCTGGTGGCCTGCTTTGGAAACAAAAGCGAACTTTGTCTTTATCACGAAGGTACAGAGAATGGCGTCAATGTGCATCACTGGTGCTCTTCGTACTACACCTACGGCTGCATTAGAAATCCTCCTTCACCTGATACCCTTGGACATATTGGGTAGGCAGTATGCGGCTGCGTCGGCAATTCGACTTAATAGCACGCTGCAATGGAGGAGCAGTGATTGTGGCCATAGCGCGATCTTGAAAAAGATAACAATACCACAAAATGTGGACTGTGCTCCCTCTTTGAGCCTCTTTGAGCGCCACTTTACCACTATGATACCATCCAGGGAGTCTTGGATGGGGGATACTCCGGGTAGTGGAGCTACCATAAATTTTTACACAGATGGATCGAGGCTGCACGAACAAGTGGGCTTTGGGGTCTATTCGGAAGAGCTTGGATTGAGCCTGGCTCGTAGATTGCCAGATCATTGCAGTGTTTACCAGGCAGAGATGCTGGCAATAAAGGAAGTGGCTGACTGGTTGAGCTGCAATGTCTTGTCTACAACCGCAGTCAACATCTATACTGACAGTCAAGCCGCGGTCAAGTCCCTGGATTCAATGTTTCTGAAAACAAGATCTGCCCTTAACTGCCGCACGTCTTTAAATGAGATGGCCAAGCAGTTTAACATACGACTCATATGGGTCCCAGGGCACAGAGACATTCCAGGGAATTGCAAAGCCGATGAGCTTGCAAGACTAGGAACTACCTTACAGGTTCCAACAGAATTGGAATGTGTTGGTATGCCTCTAGAAACTTGCAAGCAAAACCTACGGCTTTGTTCTGCGACGGAGACTAATCAAAGATGGGCAAATGGATGGACGTGTGAGACAACACGACTGATTTGGCCTTCTCTTAATCAGGGGCGAACAAGTGAGCTGATATCGCTTCCAAGAGGAGAGATTTCGACGGTGGTTTCTATAATTACCGGACACTGTCTTATAGGGAAGCACGCAGAGCGGTTAAATGTGCCGTCGAATGACTTTTGCCGAAGTTGCATGGATGAAGAGGAGTTGGAAACTATCGAACACTTTATTTGCCATTGCCCGGCACTTTCTGGTCAGCGACTTGCTTCACTGGGATCTAGGGAGCTGTACGACCTTTCTGATTTGTCGGATGTCAAAATACAACATCTAAGGAGTTTCATAAGAAGCTCAAACTGGTTTAACGACAGGGACTAGTAGGGAAACCTATTACGATCCCGTGGTATCACAATGGACCTCAGAGTCTACGTGTGTTGACGTAAAACGTCAGCAGCCACTTACAACCTAACCTAACCTAACCTAAACGTCATGTATTTTTCTGACTTTTGCTAAAAAAGTCGAACTTTGACCCGCGATAATTTGAAAACTACAGCAAATTTTGAAAATCCAAAAATGCAACATATCTCATATAAACGTGGATATCTATGAGCCAAATTGTCAGTGGCGTCCAAAGGCATGTTTCCGAACAGTGGGGCGAAAATTTTTGGAATTACCCTTTAATTATTATTTTTGAATATTTTTGCAAATACATAAAATACAACGGTGAAAAAAGTAAAGTTGATGGTAATGTACGAGTACTACACATGAATACAATGTAACATAACTTTTTATCAATTACACTACTTAACAAAAGTCAATTTTTTTTTGCAGAGACTTCTAGAACACATTTTTGAAAGTATTTGCCCTGCATGAATCTGTCATCATAAACATTTTATCAAACTGTCTTCTGAACATATAGGCCTTTTAAACAGAGTAAACCCTCAAACCCAAAAAAGGAAGGTAATAATAAATGTTTCACATTGACATACCTCATATTATTTGTTCGTTTAATATTTTTGTATGCTGCAAAAACAAAATGGGCAAATTTCGAAAACGCGATTATATAAAAATGACAATGGACTCGCGTTTAATGGATTCACGTTAAAGAGGGCAAAAGACTTAAGAAAATGTATTTAAAACAATGAAAATTACAAAATAAAAATATTAGGGAAAAAAGTATATGCAAATAATATATGCAAATTTTGCTAAAATTTTTGATTTTTTGCAAAGATTTTCGGATAAACTCAATGAATTTGAAATAATATGCATTTTCAATTTGTTTATATAAAAAAATGCAATATAAAGTCATTCGTTGGTTTTTATCGGCATGGACCGCAAAAAAGGTCTTATCTCGAAAAGGGGATTTTACAAATTTTTTATGATGACAGATTCGTGTTAAGGAGGTCAAAATACTTTAGCAAATGTATTCCAGGAGTCTGTGCAAAAAAACATTGATTTTTGTAGAGTAGTGTAATTGATAAATATTCATGTTATATTGTATCTATGTGTAGTACCCGTCTGTACCATAAACTTTACTTTTTTCACCGTTTTATTATATGTATTTTCAAAAATATTCAAAAATAAAAATTAAATATTCATCAGATTTGATAAAAATTTCCTACTAGGCAACACATTTTTATTCATATCTCTGGTCTTAATACGTTCACCAACCCAAAATTTTTACAGCTTGTAGCTTAGATAACAGCCGTTAACATATATTTTTTTCATATTTTTAAAAATGTCGCTTTTTCAGATATATTTTCGCGAATCGCGAATTTTGCAGAAATAAAAAAAATTTCCAAAATAAAAATTTTTGCAAAATGTTATTTGAAAGGTCATGGTTTTACCTTCAAAACAAGCTATCAGGAAGTAATATAGCTGAACTACTTTTGAAGATATAAATGTTTATATTTAATCCTTTAAAAGATTTTCTTGACTTTTGACACGCCATATTTCTAGAACCACGTAAGTTGATAGTCTCAAATTTTGTCTGAGTATAAGTATTATAAGTCCCAACATATACACAAAGTTTCATCAAATTCGGAGACATTGAAGTAAATCAGGGGTTCATGTTGAAAAATTTTAACTCAAAACGTTATTTTCAAAATTTGTGGAAAATTTACGAAAAAATTTAATGTAGGGTAACCAAATTAGCAAAAGCATAGCCAAAACATTTAATTTATGAACATAAAAATAAAGCTTGGATATTTTTCTTTAAAAATGTTAAACAAATAGTACAGAATCTCGAGTTTATAGGCGAATTTATAAAAAAAAGTTTAAAAAACGGTCGTCAAAGCCGATTTTTATCAAAAAATCGATTTGTGCGACCTTAAAAACTTTTCCGAAAAATCTGAAAAAAATCTCAAAAATACTTTACCCTATAAGCTTTCAAATTATGCTTGAGCACCCAAGAAAATCGAATAAAGGTTTTTTTTGGGACGCCCTAGTGGCCTAGTACATTTTGCGGCATCAACTAAACCGCTAAGTTTTTATACATGTTGTGAACATGGCTGAGAGGAGGATTCTATATATCAGAAACGATATTTGCGTAGAACAAATATTTTTCACAAATCGTAAAAAATTGAGGTCGTATGCACAACCGTTAAGTTTTTTAATAAGCAGTGCATGGTTAAAAAAGAGGATCATATACATACATCAGAAACGTAAAAAAATTTACTTGCATAGTGCAAACCACTAAGTTTACATGGTTGAAATATATATCAGAAACGTGAAAAAATATTTGCGTAGTACAAATATTTTTTGCAATAAATTGAGTTCGTATGCTCAACCTGTAAGTTTTTTAATAAGATCAGTGCATGGTTGAAAAGAAGATAACATACAGACATCAGAAACGTGAAAAATATATTTGCGTAGTGTAAATATTTTTCTAAAATCGCGGAAAAAAGACCAAGGCCTCTGATGGGAATTGAACCCACGACTACCAGACTTATGGGCTAGCGCACTATTAACTAGCCTACGGGGGCGCCTCATGCCCCATATATATTTTAAGTTTCAGGCAAATCGGTTCATAAGGGGAATCCTCCCCTTGTTAGATTTAGAGGCATTTTTAATATAGAAAAACTTATAAGTAATAACAACGAAAATTGGGTTATGATCTGAGTTTTCCGGTTTTAAAAAAAAAGTGCCCGTATGATGTTGGCTTTTAAAAAAAAATATTTTTTTGGTTCAAACACCTACATTACATATATACCGATGTTCCTGTAATTTTTCTAACTAATACACACAAAAATTTAATTGAAATTTATACACATCTACTTTTGTCCTTTTGCATTATAAACAAGGTTTGGGATCTTTTTTTTTTTATACACACACACACATAAAGTTTATGATTTTATTTTATTTTTTTGACAGAACTTTTTTCAAATTCTATTAAAAAAGGATCTTTTGTTATAGTAAAAACATTTATTGTTTAATAAATTTTTTTTCTTCCTTTTTCTTCCTTTTTTTCTATTATTAACACAAATATTTCACATTCTATATACAGATAGATTTACTTATACATTTCAATGAAAATACATATTTTATAGCCATCTCAATGTAAATGTATGTACAAAACACCTTTATTTGATGAACGGTTTTTTGTTTTCTTATTTTCATTTTTTTTTTTTATTCTTTTGGAAAACCACTTTAATTTTATATACAATATGTTTTATATCCATCCATCCATCTATATATGTATCTACTACGTATTTATTTGGGATATATATCTACAACGTACATAAATTTGGGATATATTGTTGCAAAAATAACAAAACACATACTTTTTTTCTTAACTTCTTTTGTTATCCTTAAATTATGTGACTGTCTGTATGTTGCAAAATAAAAAAAAAACAATAGTATCACTACAACATAATCAACATTGTTTTTACATATTTTTAAGGTTTTTAAATTTTATCTTTTTACCGTTAAACGTGTCCGGACACCAAGAGTATAAACGCGTATCTAAAATTATTTTGTTTAGAATTTCATAAAGAGATTCTGGAGCAGCATCCTTTTATTTTTGTCAAGCAACAGGCTTTTACAAATCGTATAACAGTTTTCCTTGATTAGCAGCATTGGAGAACTATGCTTAGTTTATGTTAGTTAACATTGTTTATGTTGAGTAACATAATGTTATGTTTGTCAAGTGAATAGCACTATACAACACGAACTTTCAAAAAAGACCAAGGCGTAGGTATGTTTCAAAAAAATGTTGTAGGGTAAAAATAAATGGGGGTCGGTCTCACTAATAAACCCACTCGGCCGCACCATTGGACCGGTAGAAGCTGATTAAATAAAACAAATTTACAAAAAATAAAAAAAAATTTATGGGGACCGCCTTAACAGTTAAAGATAGAGGGTAGGTGTGTTCAGAGAAAATGTTTGGATTAAAAAAATATTGTGGGTCGGTCGTATATTTTGTTGCTCTAAGGGAACTATTAGGGCAGTTAGAGCGGTTGGAGCAAATTTTAAAAAATGTCGTTTTGTGTGGGAGCCCCCTTATAAATTGGAGATAGGGAATTAGTTTGTTCCAAAGAAATGTTAAGACGAAAAAATTAATGGGGGTCGGTCTTATAAAGGACGCACCATTCGAGCAGTTGAAATGATTTTAAGATTGGAAAATTACAATAAATTTTTTTCAAAAAATTTTAAAAAATAGTAATAATCGTTATCCCACGATCCTCTTGGGCAAAAAATTTGTAGAATTGATAGAAGTTTTACACAAAAAAATTTCAAAAAAATCGAAGAGTATAAACATTTTCAAAAATGAGATTTCAATTTTTAAACTTAAAAATCGCATATTAGATCGCTTTTAATAATTTTTTGGGATTTTTTTTGTAAAAAGTACGTAAAAAAACAAAAATTTTGAAAAAAAAATTTGAAATTTGGACCATTATTGAAGAAGTTATGATTAAAAGAAGTTTGAGTAAAGGAACAAACTACCAATTTTTGAAAATTCGATACCTTTTGAACGGGTCATCAAAAAAATCTGAAAATTTACCACGAAGGAGTTTTCGAAGGGTACTGAAAACTGTAAACAAATTGGGAAAATCTAAAAAAAAAGTTTTTCAAAGTGTCCGATTTCACATGGAATGCCCCATATATATTCATGATCCTCGATCGATTCTAAATCGATCTAACGATGTCCGTCCGTCTGTCTGTCCGTCTGTCTGTACGTCTGTAGAAAACACGCTAACTTTTGAAAGACTTTACGGAGACTCTGAAGTTTGGCACATATGTTAGGCATTTACCTGGTCAGGTTGGGATTGCAATCCAGCGAAATCGGTCCAGTGGTTCAAAAGTTATGAGCAAAAGACTGAATTTCGGCAAGGGGATTTTCGTGAAATTACGAGAGTCGGATTTAACTTTTTTACTTGTTTTTCCTTTCTTTTCCTTTTCCTTTTCCTTCCCTTTCATTTTCTTTTCTCTTTTTTCTTCTTTTTTCCTTTTTTTTTGCTTTCGAATTCGGTTTGGGGGGAGGAAATTTCCTTTTCCCCACCGTAGATCTGAACCTGTACATACTAACAGTAGATCTCTTGTTCACTGATTTTGTTGTATTCCCTCTTATTCATTATATAAATAGAAGGTGAGTCGTGCTATCCTTTCGTTTAAATTTTGTTTTAATTTATTGTTCGACCTTTAAAATTCTATTTTAAGTATTTTTTTTTTTGGATCAATAGTTTGGAAAATATGCGCGTTTAAAAACGCGCTTTTTGACAATATTGACTTTTAGACAGTTTTTTAACATTTTTGTACTCGGAAACCGGAAGTTGTACAAAAAAACTTATAAAAAAAATATTGTAGATAAAATTATTAAAATTTTAAATCTTAAAAAAATTTTCAAGAATTTCAACAAAAAATTTTGAAAACAATATTTGAATGTCCTTTTTTCCTGGAAACGACACCATGGATTTACAAAAGGAAAATTTTGGTTTAAAGTACAGAATTCCATTTTAACGCTGTTAAAATTTCAGATTGGTGTTGTTTCGTATTGAGTTGAGTTGAGCAATAAATTTTCAAAGTTTGATAGAGAGCAAAATATTTGATTTTTTTCAAAAAAAATCAAAAAGGTTAAAAAACTGTGTAAAAGTCAATATTGTTAAAAAAAACTCGTTTTTAACACCCATATCTTCCAAAGTTTTGAAAAATAAAAATATGGTTTTAATCATTTACGAGGCTTTATCAAATTACCAAAAATAAACAAAATCGGTGATCCGTCAGTTAAATTTACAATAGATTTGCTCAATTGATATACCTAAACCACATTTGAAAAAACGAATTTACAGTTTAAACTCCAATTAAATAAAAACCAAACAAAACCGAATACCAAAAATTTCTCCCTTACAGTTATACGGAACCACAGTGCATGAGTAGTAGGTTCACGGAGTTGCATTTGATGTGTGTAAGTATTTTTTTTTTTTTTTTTTTAAAAAAAGAAACAACACTCAGGCAATGCTGCCTATCAATTACTACTGTAACCGTGATGTTTCTTTCGGAAAGGGGATAGAAGAGAGATGAAAGATTTGAAAGATAGAAGGGCTTCAGTATGGAAACACTGTAATTGCGCGTGTTGATAATTTTGAGTACAGTTGTTACATCGCCATCTGTTATTGATCTGGCGAATTATTTTTGAAGCTGTGTTTATAGCCATTATTTTATTATTTTACTTCGTTGACGTTTTTTAGTGCTATTTATCAACGAAGGAGGGTGCTGCGATAGATATTAGTTATAAATAGAAACTAATAAATATCTGAAATAAATGTTGTTTTGCCTGAGCCGGGAATCGAACCCAGGCATGCTGGCTAGTAGTCCAACGCGCTAACCACTAATTAGCACCATTGTTTGCATACTAGTCTGTACTGTGTACGGAACTCAACATTTAAACAACAGTTGTTTTTGTGTATAACAGTCTCCTACAATATAACAATAAAAGCATCCTTAAAAGAGAATTTTTTAACAACAAAAAAAACTTTCTCAAATTAAGTATACGCAACATAAATTTTTTATCTTATCAGTATGCGTGACATTTTCTCTCTGTTGGATTAATGGTACAAAAAACGACAACAAAAAGTTCCAACAACAACAACAACAACAGTAATAATAAAGGCCAAAAAAATATTAAATGGTAAATTGAATGTATTAAGGACTACGACAAGAGCAAAAAAATAACCAAAATACCACACAACATAAAAATCCTGTATGTATACATGCAGATATGAGTGGTCAAAATTATAGGCAATTTACATACTTTGTTTTGCTTAAATGTCACAACTTTAACTTTTGCGGCAACTATAACTTTTGCAGCACCTCTAGTTAGCTGCAGAAAAATTGCAAAAATTGGGAATCATCCCTTTAAATTGCCAAAAATGCATTTTTATATGAGTTTTCTTCTAAAAAAAATAAAATTGAATTTTGTGGCTTAACTAGAGGTGTTTCAAAAAAAATTAGCAAAATGCGCAAAAATGCATTTTTTTATGAATTCTTCCTAAATTACATAAATTGCAGTATGCGGCTAAGCTAGAGGTGCTAGAGCGAAAATACCTACAATGGGTATCATTCCTACAATGTTCTATAAATCCATTTTTTATGATTTTTTAACTTCAATTTCATTTTAGCTAGAGGTGATACAGCAAAAATTTGGGATTATACCTATAAAGTTTTTTTCAAGAAAACTTTAATTGCATTTTACAGCAAAAATAGCAAAAATTGTTGATCACCCATTAAAATTTCTAAAAATGCATTTGCATATGAATTTTCCTAAAAAATTTTTATTGCATTTTGTGGATTAACTACAACTGCTACAGAGAAAATAGCAAAAATTGTGAATAATCTCTATAAATTTCCTAAAAAGCCATTTTTATATGAACTTTTTCAGAAAAATAACTTTAATTGCATTTTGTGGCTTAACTGAAGGTGCTGCAGCACAAACAGCAGACATTGGGTATTATCCTTATAATTTTCCAAAAACACATTTTCATATGAAATTTTCGAAAAAAAAACTTTAACTGTACTTTGTTACTAAGCTACAGGTGATATTGCAAAAATGGCAAGAAAAGGGAATCATCCATATAAATTATTAATAATAACATTTTATTTGGTATTTTCTTAAGAAATTTCAATTATATTTTGTGGTTTAGCTAGAGGTGCTACTGCAAAAATAGCAGAAATCAGGCATCATTGCCATAATACACCGTCCGACAAACCTAAAATGTTCGCTGTACACATGAACCGGACCAAAAAATTCTGAAAGTAGGTCCGAAAATAAAATTTTCCTAAATGTCTTTAATTGCATTTTGTGGCCTACCAAGAGATGCTATAGCAAAACAGCTGAAATAAGTTATCATAGCTAACATTTTTTTAAAAACCTTTTTTATGTGTTTTTTTGGTGATCACCACTATAAATTTTCAAAAATCAATTTTTATAAAAAAAAAAAAATATTTTGTGGATTAACAAAAAGTGATACTGCAAAACTAGCTTAAATTGGTGATCATTTTTTAACATTTAATCCATTTAAATTTGAACAAACAAACTTTAATTCCATTTTGTGGCTTAACGTGAGGTCCTACAGCAAAACAGCTGAAATATGGTATCATCGCTAAAAAATTTTAAAAACCTTTTTTATGCGATTTTTTTTTAATAAAAACTCTAACAATAAGTGCCCTAAGGTGCTACAGCGAAAATAGCAAAAATTGGTGATCACCCCTATAAATTTTCAAAAATCCATTTTTATAAAAAATTTTGTGGCTTAACTAGAAGCGCTACACCGAAAAAGCTGAAATTGGGTATAGTATATAAATATGATCTAAAAAAACTTTAATTGCATTTTGTGGCTTAACTAGAGGTGCTACAGCAAAAATAGCCAAAATCGGGTATTTAAAAAAAACTTTAATTGCACTAAGGTGCTGCAGCAAAAATTGGTGATCACCCATATAAATTTTCAAAAATCCATTTTTATAAAAAAAAGAATTTACAATTTAATTGCATTTTGTGGCTTAACTAGAAGTGCTACAGCAAAAATTGGTGATCATCCCTCTACATTTCCAAAATAGAATCTTTTAATGAATTTTCCTAAACATATTTAATTGCATTTTGTCGCATAACTAGAGGTGCTACAGTAAAAAAAATGAAATTCAGTATCATCCTTAAAAAAAAACCCGTAAAATTTTTTTAAAAGCTTTTTCTTATGATTTTCTTCAAAAAAATTTAATTGCACAAAGGGGCTACAGCAAAAATTGGTAAATTTTCAAAAATTTTAAAAATTGGTGATCATTTTAAAAATTGGTGATCATTTTATAATATTTCAAAAATCAATTTTTGAAAAACTTTTTTTATGTGATTTAAAAAAAAAAACTCTAAGTGCCCTAAGGTGCTACAGCGAAAATAGCAAAAATTGATGATCACCCCTATAAATTTTCAAAAATCCATTTTTATAAAAAAATTAAAAAAAACTTTAATTGCATTTTGTGGCTTAACTAGAAGTGCTACAGCGAAACAGCTGAAATCGGGTATCTTCCCTATAATATTAAAAAAAAAAATATTTTATATAAATTTGATCTAAAAAAATCTTTAATTAGATTAGAGGTGCTACAGCAAAAATAGCCCAAATAGGGTATCATCGCTTTAATTTTTTAAAAATATAAATTTTTCAAAAATCCCTTTTTATAAAAAAAAATACAAACTTTAATTGCATTTTGTAGCTTAACTAGAAGTGCTACAGCAAAAATTGGTGATCATCCCTTTACATTTCCCAAATGGAATCTTTTATGAATTTTTCTAAACATATTTAATTGCATTTTGTGTCATAACTAGAGGTGCTACAGTAAAACAGCTGAAATTGGGTATCATCAATATAAAAAAACTTGAATTGCATTTTGTTGCTTAAATAGGGGTCCTACATCAAAAATAGCTGTTATCGGGTATGATATCCGCAATAATTTTTTAAAAACCTTTTTTTATGATTTCCTTCAAAAAAATTTAATTGCACAAAGAGGCTACAGCGAAAATTGGTGCCAATTGTGCTAAAAATTGGTGATAATTTTATAATATTTCAAAAATCCATTTTATATAAATTTGATCAAAAAAACTTTAATTGCATTTTGTGTGTTAACGTGAGGTGCTACAGTAAAACAGCTGAAATATGGTATCATCGTTAAAACTTTTTTGAAACCTTTTTATGTGATTTTTTTTTAACTCTAAGTGCCCTAAGGCACTATTTTTATAAAAAAAGAATTTACAATTCAATTGCATTTTGTGGCTTAACTAGAAGTGCTACAGCAAAAATAGCAAAAATTGGTGATCATCCCTCTACATTTCCAAAATGGAATCTATTTATGAATTTTTCTAAACCAATTTAATTTCATTTTGTCGCATAACTAGAGGTGCTACAGTAAAACAACTGAAATTGGGAATCATCCATACACTCAAAATAATTCTACAGTAAAAGTTTTAGTAAGTGATTTTGTACCTAAATCTACTAATAGGTTACTAATCTTAGTATCTTCAAAGTACTAAAAATAGTAATTTTTACTGATTTTGAATAACATTAGTTAAAAATTTTAGTATTGGTTACCAATTTCTGCACTAGGTCCTTTTGGACTAAAATTAGTTAAATTTTTAGTATTGAATACCCACGTTTTTTTTTGGGTGTATAAAAAACTTGAATTGCATTTTGTGGCTTAAATGGGGGTCATACAGCAAAAATAGCTGAAATCGGATATTATACCCGCAATATTTTCTTAAAAACTTTATTTTATGATTTTCTTCAAAAAAATTTAATTGCACAAAGGGGCTTCAGCAAAAATTGGTGATCACCGCAATAAATTTTAAAAAAATTTTAAAAATGGGGATCATTTTATCATATTTCAAAAATCTATTTTATATCAATTTGATCTAAAAAACTTTAATTACATTTTGTGGCTTAACGTGAGGTGCTACAGCAAAACAGCTGAAATATTATATCATTGCTAAAATTTTTTAAAAGCCTTTTTTGTGATTTTTTTTTTTTCAAAAAAAAAAAAAACTCTAAGTGCCCTAAGGTGCTACAGAGAAAATAGCAAAAATTGGTGATCACCCCTATAAATTTTCAAAAATCCATTTTTATAAAAAAAAAATTAATTGTATTTTTCGGCTTAACTAGAAGTGCTACAGCGAAAAAGCTGAAATTGGGTATCATCCCTATAGTATTCCAAAAAAAATATTTTATATAAATTTGATATAAAAAAAACTTTAATTGCATTTTATGGATTAACTAGAAGTGCTACAACAAAAATAGCAAAAATTGGTGATTATACTTATTAATTTACGAAAATGTATTTTTATCAAAACTGTTTCTTAAATAATTAATTTGCATTTTGTGGTTTAACTAAAGATGCTGAATAGCTAAATTAGCTGAAATTGGTTATCTTTCCTAAATTTTTTTATAAATCCATTTTTATATGATTTAAAAAAAAAAAAAAATTTAATTTCTTTTTAGTAATTAAACTTAATTGGAGAATAAAAAAAATAAAAGAAATAATTAGAGAAACTTACGAAAAAATAAGAAAAGCCGTAAGAAAATACAAAAAGAAGAAAAAATCTAAAGAATTTCGGAGGATATTTTTGATTTAAACATTTAAGAAAATACAAAAAGAAAGAAAAATCTATAGACTTTTGGAGGATATTTTTGATTAAAACATTTTTACTTGTCTTTAATAAATATTCTTTTATAAATGGCTTATTTTTTTCCAACATATTTTCATAGCATTTCCATTCAAAGCATAAAATTTGTGCTACATCCATAGCTATATCCATTTGTTTTTTTAAGCACACAGTTGTTTAAAAATGCTAAGTGGTGAGTTAAACAAAAAATAAATTCGTTATTACAAAATGTGAAAACTTTCCTGTTTAATTGTTTACTCAACTATTACCCACCAATATGGTTGCTATGGTTACCAAAATGAACAACAAACTAAATTATAAATTAAACAAAGAATTTGTTAGTCTTCATAAACATTTTTTCTTAAAAATCTGAAAAAAAAATAAAAATACAAAATGCAGTTAAAATATTTAAAAACTCTATTGGAAGGACAGGTTTGTTTAAAATGCTTGTTATAGTTTTTATAAAAATCATTTAAAATCCTTTAAAATCCTTTTAAAATTTAAAAATTCAGGATCACATTAATCGTATAGCCGGTTTAGCTTGGTCATCAAATCATAAAAAATTAGCTGTAGCTACAGCAGATCGTCATGTTTTATTATTTGATGAGTTGGGCGAAAGACGTGATAAGTTTTCTACAAAACCCTCAAATCCGGCTAATGGCAAGCAATCATATGTTATACGTGGTCTGGCCTTTAGTCCAGATTCTACTAAATTGGCTGTTGGTCAAAGTGATAATATGGTGTATGTCTATAAACTGGGCGAAACGTGGAATGATAAAAAAGTTATTTGTAATAAATTTCCACAATCATCAGCAGTGACAGCATTAATATGGTTATCATCTGGTGCTATTATAGCAGGTATGTTAAAATTTTTTATGGTCATGTTAAATATTAGAGAAGCAAAGTAGTACTAAAAGTTATAAATGATTCTACGTTTTTAGTGTTATTATACAATTTTTGTTGTTAACACTATTGTCACACCATTTCGAGTAACATATAAATGACGCAAAAATAGCATAAGAAAATTTATTTATTATTAAAGTTTGTGTGAATTTTATTTTAGGAAAAAGAAAAAGTACCAAAGTTCACTATTTTACCTCTTTTTAAACCCTTAAAATCGGAAGAGTACGTTTTTCCGCCATATCATCCCTCATGAAATATTAAAAGTACCAAAGTACAATTTTTTAACACTTTTTACCGTCTTGGAATCCGAAAATCCAAAGAGGACTTTTTTAGATAGTTTTAATCCTAATGAGGATCCTACATTCTATTTTTAAAGTTTCCAGGACCATTAATTTAGGATTTAGTGAAAGAACAAATGTACAGTTTTTTAAGACATTAAAATCGGATTTTCCAAATGGTACTTTTTCGGAACGTTATCTTTTCAGGTTCTACGTTTCAAATTTCAAGAACCATTATATCAGGAGATTGGAAAAGTACCAAAGTACATCATCGAATAAAATCAGAATTTCCAAAAGGTACTTTTTTAGATTCGTTTTTTTTTTTTTTGATATTAAAAGTACCAAAGTACAATTTTTTAACAATTTTTACCGTCTTGGAACCTGAAAATCGAAAAAAGGAATTTTTCAGAATGTTTTATTCCTAATGAAGATCCTACATTCTAGTTTTAAAGTTTCTAGGACCATTATTTCAGGATTTAGTAAGAGAACATATAAACAGTTTTTTAAGACATTAAGATCGGATTTTCCAAATGGTACTTTTTTGGTTCTACGTTTCAAATTTCAAGAACCATTATTTCAGGAGAATGGAAAAGTACCACAGTACATCATTGAATAAAATAAGAATTTCCAAAAGGTACTTTTTTAGAAACGTTTTTTTTAAATACGAATGTTTAAGGCACGTGGAATTCCAGATGGTTGTTTACAGTATTAAACTATATAAAATCTTTGTAATAAAAGTTAATTGAATTAAAAAATCTAAATCAATTATTATTGTAACCTAGAAACTAGAAAATTGTACTTTTTGAAAATTTCTGAAAAAAGTAGATTTTGGGGGTACTAAGGGGACCAAAAAATGGTATGGTATGGAAAAAGTACTCTTTAAAAGTTTTTTAAAAAAATAATTTTTTGGGGTACTAAGGGGGGGAGCTTAGTACCCGCTTAGTACTAACAAGGGAAGTCTCCCTGGTGTCACCCTCCGATCTTCATGAAATTTGGATATGTTGTTAAGAACGAAAATTAATTCGACACGTATTTTTTTTAGCGGCCCAAACTCACTTTTAGGGGGGGTCGATTTGTATGGGGGGAAATTGACCTTTTTCAGTTTTTTACGATTAACGCCTATTTAAACAAAATTAATATAGGCATGTGTGGCATCAGATTAAAGGTATTTAAAATACTTATCTCGTGGTAACAACGGGCCAAAGAAGTTAATATTTTTCGACTTATTAACAAAAATGTCCTAAAATTTTAATATTTTACTCAATATGACGAAAAGTTGTGCATGTATGGACACGTTCTTAGCACACGTAGATAGGTTTTTCAAAGACCTTTCATTTGGTATGTAACATGACTAGGTTTGTTTGCATAATACTTATAGGAGATAAACGAAAAAAACTGATAAATGGCCTTGTCTTCCCCCCTCCTTTTTACCTTCTAAATATGAATTTGGGCCGCTAAAAAAAAATACGTGTCCCTTTATTTTTTCTGATCTACAAAATAAAACCAATTCCATAAAGATCCGCGGGTGACACTAGGGAGACTTCCCTTGTAAGGGAAAAATTAGTAATAGAAACAAGTAGAAAAGTTAAATTCGACTTTGCCGAATCTATGAATACCCTCTACAATGTATATTTTAAAGGAAAGTAAATTTTTTAACGTGGAAAAATTAATAATTTTGATTAGAATAATTTATTTTGAGTAAAAAACTCTTTTTTTTTTGTCATTTAAAAAAAAAAAAAATAGTAATTTTTTTTTGAGTGTAAATTTTTTTTTCCTGTATAATGTTTTTTTACTGTAAAATATTTCTGAGTTAATGCACGTACGTACATATGTACACAAAATATCATTTTTGTAAAAAAAAATATTTTTTTTTTTGAGTGTAAAATTTTTTTTGAGTGTAAAATTTTTTGTGAGTTTAATTTTTAAGTCACCAATGCTTTTAAAACTAAACAAGTTTAAAAAGCATTGCTTTAAAACTAAACAAGTTTGAAAAGCATCGTTAAGTTACCACCAATGCTTTTAAAACTTGTTAAACACGTGGCATTTAAGATGAAACTAATCTGAAATTCAGGGTTTTGCTTATACTTTTGAACCGCTTGACCGAATGAGCTGATATTTGATACCAAATAGACCTGGGAAACGGCAAAGATATATGTCAAGCTTCAGTAGTCTCATTATTGTCTTTCGAAAGTTATCGTGTATTTTATTTCGTAAATTCGAGAAACTCCCTTGCCTAAATTTACTCTTTTGCTCATAACTTTTGAACCACTGGACCGATGTGAATGGCTTGCAATACCAACCTGACCAGGTAAATGACCAACATATATGCCAAACTTCAGTAGCCTCTGCAAAGTCTTTCAAAAGTTAGCGTGTTTTCTACGGACGGATAGACAGACGGAAGGACGGACATCGCTATATCGACTTAAAATCGATCGAGGCTCATGAATATATATACTTTATGGGGTCCTACACCAATATTTCGATGTGTTACAAACGGAATGACAAACTTATATATACCCTCTATCACTAGAGTGGAGGGTATAAAAACAAGTAAAAAAGTTAAATTCGGCCTTGCCGAATGTAGTGATACCCTCCACAATTTCAAAAAGATTATTGCAAAAAAAAATTTTTAAAAGGAAATTACTTAAAAAAAAAAAATTTTTGAAAAAAAAATTTCCGCAAAAATTTTTTTTTTTTTTTTTTAAATTTGGTAAAAAAAAAATCCGCGATTTTTTCCTTTTATTGTCAAAAACTATGTTCGTACTTCTTTAAATACCATTTGGTGTTCAATTATGTTCACATTTGTCAACCAGCAGCCGAATTAAAGCATTTTGTATTTTTAGGTTATGTTGAATTTTTGTGGTGTCCTTACATTTTCGTTCATAACTTTTGAACCGCTGAACTGATACCGATCAACAAAATCGCCAAAAGATTTTGCAAAGTTAGTTCAAATATATTTTTTATGGCCCACTGAAGTTTAATTTGTTTTGTTTATTTGGTGGTCTACTTTCATTTGGCATTGATGCCATTAGGGCTCAAGGCGATGACACAAAACTTGTTTCACCGTGTATTAAGCCCAAGTTTATGAGTTACTCTAATAGGCAACTGGCCTTGGAGTCTGTGTGTGCAACATAAAGCGTGAGCAGACACTTCATAACTAATGGGCAATGATTTTAAAATTGAAATTAAGTAGGAAGGCAAATTAAATTATTTAAAATTTTTAAGCCGTAAGATTTTTTATTTCATACTAATTTACACATCCACAATCATGTTCACGCGTATGAATGCCTGCCAATTTTCTTTAATCAAGTAAAATCTAATTTTTCCCATGAGCAAATGAACTAAGGCACAACCCAAGTACCTACATGTGCTATTGTCAACATCATTATTAAGTTCATTATTATAAACATCAAGACATTAACATGCTCATTTATGTTTTATCACATTTTCTGTTATTCAATTTTCTTCTTTTTTTTTCATTTCCGTTCTTTCAATTAAACGATAACACACACACATATGAAACTCTTATAGCAGAGGTTCACAATCGGTGAATATGGTTTTACAAGAAAAGTCTTATGTGAAGTTCGCGCGCGATGTCGGTTTGAACTGGACCATAAAAAGCTTATACGACAACTGTTTTAGCATAAACCACAGTGAATACAACAACAGTTTTAATTTAAATATAGTGGTGGTACATGAAATTAAAATGTTGTACAAGTTTTTGGGTTAATTACAACCTACAAAGTGTTTTGACATGTTTTTTATTGTGTATTATTACTTCCCAGCTAAATTTTCTGTTCCCAATAATCGGTTCCAGAACGCATCATTTTACCCTGCAACCGATTCTATTTAACATTCCAGAATCAATGATTTTTGTTTGAAATTGTCCCAAAAGCAATCGTTTTTTAGAGCAAGTAGTTTTTTTGAAAAATAATTTTACATAGAAAATTTTGTTGTGGTTACCATAGAATACATTCAATAATCTGTTGAACCAGGAATTTGTTCCAAAAAATTTTCCTGGGTTGTGTAGTGTACCACCGATTTAGAACCACTGTATTAAAGAGTCCTCATAGAGAAATTATGTCTATGGTTTTTCTTTAGACAAGTATTACTTGCGGTAATTTAATTAAAACATAACAAGTTCGAGTGATACATATATTTTGGCAATGCAGAATTTAATATGCCCTCTCTCACACTTAAAAGCTTTACAAAGTTTAGCAAAAACGCCAGCAAAAATCTTATTTTTTTAAAGTTTGCGTAAGTTTTTTAATCGAAAACCTATTTACGAATCGCCAGTTTTTGCCCATTTACGAACCTAACCTGTGAATTATTACACCGTTCGACAGCCAATATTAAACATGAACCGGATGATATACGTCTGAAATTAGAGATAAAATGGAGTAAAACTGCATTTACAGTTTTTCATTTCGCGATCCTGATTCCTTTTAAAAGGACTTCAGAGTTTTAAAGGATACATTTTGTAAAATATTTCTGAAATATTTGTACTTCTCCTAGGATACAACTGGTGATGGCAAATGAAGGAGGAGGACCTCCCCTAATTTGTTCAGGATAAAAGGATGTGAATCTTTGAAAACTTTATCAAAATATTTTGTTAAAAATTTTGAATGATATTGAAGGATAAAGTTTTGAAAGGACGTAGCTTACCTCATTTTTCCTGATATCTAAAAATAATAAAATAGAAAAATTAGGGGAAATCCTCCTCTTTGATTTTATATCACTAGTGGCATCCAAGGACAAGTCAAATATTAAAAAAATATTTCATAAAATTTAATCCTCTAAAACTTTGAAGTCCTTTTAAAAGGAAACAACAAAATACCAGTAACAAAATAAGAACGTATTGGAAACAGAACAAAGACTTTTTTAAGCACGCCCGCGTTAAACACTCAAAATGCTACATAAACCGCACATAAAGCAGTTTCTTTTAGAGCTAGTTTTGAAAACTTTTCTGGGAAATTTCCAAAATTACATTATTATATTTAAAAAAAAATTCTGTTCATCATTTTTTCTTTTCAGGTCTCGATGACGGTAAAGTACGTGCTTTACACTGTAAGAATAATAAATCACAGAGTTTATATGGTGCCGAGAGTATATGTATTTCCTTGGCACCGAATACAAAGGGTACAGGATTTTTGTCTGGCCACAATGATGGTACCATCATTCGGTATTTTCTAGCCGATGATGGTAATGAAACTTCCGGACGAATAATACAACATCCAGTACCACCATTTGCCTTGGCTTGGCCGCAGGGTGGTTTCTGTGTTGGAGGTTGTGATCAACGAATTGTTTTCTATGATACAATGGTAAGTAAAGCCAAAATAATGTTTTAGTAAATAGTTACTCCAAAAATTGGATGCACACTAACAAGGGAAGTCTCCCTGGTGTCACCCGCCGATCTTCATGAAATTTGGATATGTTGTTAAGAACGAAAATTAATTCGATACGTATTTTTTTTAGCGGCCCAAACTCATTTTTAGAGGGGGTCGATTTGTATGGGGGGAAATTGACCTTTTTCAATTTTTTACGATTTACGCCTATTTAAACAAAATTAATATAAGCATGTGTAGTATCAGATTAAAGGTATTAAAAATACCTATCTCGTGGTGCTGACAACGGGCCAAAGAAGTTAATATTTTTCGACTTATTAACAAAAATGACCTAAAATTTTACTTAATATGACGAAAGTTGTGCATGTTTGGACACGTTCTTAGCACACGTAGATATGTTTTCCAAATGCCTTTCATTTGGTATGTAACATGACTAGGTTTCTTTGCATAATATAGGAGATAAACGAAAAAAACTGAAAAATGGCCTTGTCTTCCCCCCTCCTTTTTACCCCCTAAATATGAATTTGGGCCGCTAAAAAAAAATACGTGTCCCTTTATTTTTGCTGCTCTACAAAATAAAATCAATTCCATAAATATCCGCGGGTGACACTAGGGAGACTTCCCTTGTAAGATTTATTTTTGATATCATAAAAAAAACAGTGTTAACTTCGGATATGCCAAATATTTTATAGTCTGCAAAATAAAAAAAAAAATACAACAGCATTTTTTTTTTGAGGGGGAGAGGGGGAGAGGGGGAGAGGGGGAGAGGAGGAGGTTTTTAAGTATTAAAGTTTCTCTTCCGATTTTGAATGTACGGGAAATAATAGGCCGAAAACAAGTGCAAGTTTGAGATCAATGGAATTAAATCAACCAGTGGCGCCCAGCGCCCAAAGTTTTAGATTTTAGAAAATTTTAAATAAAACAAGTAAAAAAGGTAAATTCGGCCTTGCCGAATGTAGTAATACCCTCCACAATTTCAAAAAGATTATTGCAAACAACTTTATTTAAATGGAAATTACTTTTGAAAAAAAAAAATTTCCGCGAAAAAAAATTTTGTTAAAAAAAAAATCCGCGATTTTTTTCTTTTTTTGTCAAAAAAATATGTTCGTACTTGTTTAAATACCATTTGTTGTTCAATTATGTTCACATATGTCAACCAGAAGCCGAATTAAAGCATTTTGTATTTTTAGGTTATGTTGAATGTACTGAAATTTTTGAGGTGTGCTTACATTTGCGTTCATAACTTTTGAACCGCTGAACCGATATCGCTCAAATGCAATACCAAACTTCTCGGGAGAACTTCCAATATCAATGTTAAGTTTCAGTCATCTCTGTGCGATATTTTGTCCGCGAGAGCATTTTCAACAGACAGACAGACGGACAAACGGCCAGACGGACAGACGGACATCGCTAGAATGTCTTAAAATCGATCGGGCATCATAAATATATATACTTTATGGGGTCCCAGACCGATATTTCGATGAGTTACAAACGGAATGACAAACTTATATATACCCTCTATCACTAAGTGGAGGGTATAAAAATATACACAATGGCCCTTACCGCAAGAAAACAAAAAGTCTATTTTAACAAAAGTTTTATTTTAAATTTCAAATTTTCAATACATTTTTTGAAAGTCGATTTTAAAAACAAAAACAATTTGTATGGCCTTTTTTAAATATATTTTATTTTTCTATGGTATGGCTGATATTTTTTAATTTTGATGCACTAAAAACAAATATCAAAAAAAAATTTAAAATCGGTCAAACGGTTTCGAAGATTTTGCTATTTGAAATTTGCAAAAAATTGTGTTTTTTTCGACTTCAAGATTAAAAAAAAAAAATCTCAAAATTTCATTTCCTATACCCTTTTGATCTTAAGAAAATCTTTCATTTAAACTTATTTGTGCCAAATCCAATCATTAAACTCGTGGTGTCTTTCGATCAAAATTTTAGATTTTTTAAAAATTTCCGGAAATTTAAAAATGTTGGTTTAATTCCACCAAAATTTTAAATTTTAAAAAATAAATAAAAATTGCCTTGCGATACATTATTTTCATTAATTAAAAAAAAAAAACGGAAATCGATGAAGCGGTTTTCGAGATATCGTCGTTAGAAATTTCTCAACAAATTTCCAAAAATTACGGTTTTTTCCTACGTTCAAAAATTTGTTTAAAATAAATCTCAAATTTGTTGTGCATTTCGTAGAACTTCAGAAAAACTTTCATTTAAACTTAGTTTAAGCGAAATCAGATCATTTTTATCATGGTTGGTTACCGTTACCCTTATTATACCGTTACCGATTCAAAACCCTTTCAAATCGAATACCGTTACCGTTACCGATACCGCTAAAAATATTTTTAAAATACCGTTACCCTTACCGTTATAATTATTAGAAGTTACCGGTATTGTACCGGTATTCAAAATTTTACCAGTTTTAAGGGATTTTAACGAACAAAAAAATAAAATCAAATTGCTAACATAATTTTAAATTTATAATTTGCAAATTATCATAAAATAAATGACAAAAATTATAATCATATCAAATCTATACTGGTTTTTGGGTCTATAAAATATTTTTAGCTTTCAGTTCTATCTTTTTTCAAATTTTTAACTAAATTAATAATACCGGTACGTACCGGTTTGGTTGGTTCGGTACCGGTACATACCGTTACCGAAACGATTTGAAAACACTTACCGTTACCTTTACCGAAATAAATAAAAATTAGATACCGTTACCGTTACCCTTACCGTTATTCGTTTCGGTAACCAACCTTGATTTTTATCAATGCATTGCAATGGCGCCGTTTGATCAAAGCTTTGAGTTTTTGGTGAAAATTTTCTAAAAAAAAAACAAGTAAGAAAATTATTGTAGATCAAGACCGACCATATAATACCCTACACCAGAATTTCCCGGAAAATGGGTCCGATGGACCGATTAGATATATATTTTGTCAAATCTTTAATACGTGTAAAAAACACTCAAAAATCTAATTTAAGTGAAATAGGCTTTCATTTGTTGACAAAAAACCACTTTAACTGAATATCGGGCAAAATTTTCACAAGGGGCCTAAGTCCAAAACTGGTCCGATGATTATCAGATTTGATAAGGTTATTTAAGTACGCGTTTAACATACACAAACAAAATTGTAATTAAATATTTTCTATTTTCATGAAATTTGAGAGCTTTATGTGAAAATCGGGAAGGTGGTTTGTGTAAGGGCTTTAAAATTCATAATGGTGATTTGTGAAGACAATACACGTTTACCTGCCAAATTTCGAAAAGATACCTATTATAACACGGTTATTATAGTTATTTGACCCAAAACTAAAGAGGACCTTTGTATGGGGGCTAGGTCTAAATATGGACCGTTTTTGTTTCAATTTCAATAGGCTTCGTCCTTGGGCCAAAAGAGGCTTAAGTTTCAAATTTCAAGTCAATTGATTAAAAATTGCGACCTGTATCGTGTTTACACCGTTTACATGGACAGACAGACGGACGGACGGACAGACGGACAGACGGACAGACGGACAGACGGACGGACAGACGGACGGACAGACGGACGGACGGACATCGCTTAATCGACTCAAAAAGTGATTCTGAGTCGATCGGTATACTTAAAGATGGGTTTAGGACCAATATTTCGGGTAGTTACAAACATCAGCACAAACTCATTATACCCTGTACCACAGTGTGGTGTAGGGTATAATGAATCCAGCATTATTATTATCCAGAAATTATTCCTGCACATCCGTTTTTCTAAAAATTTCTAAAAAATTATAAGTTTTTTTATAGACTAAAAACAACTACATAAAACAACTGTTACTATAATGTAGTAATTTTTTGTATTTGTTTTTTAAAACGACTACAAAAATCAGTTGTTTGAGATTTTTTCATATAAAAACAACTGAAATTGTAGTTGAAAATAACTTACTACACAAATGTCCGTCATGTAGTAACGGCAATAATTTTCTAAGTGTGATATACTTAAACGCCTTCAAATACAATTCTTGGAAATTTTCGACTGGTAACTTGGAATTTTTCTTACTTAACTCGAATCCAATTTTTTCTTAAAATATAATTATCCAGAAATAATTGGATATTGTCTGCAATTCATTACTTAAAAATGGTACACTCAGAAAATTATTGCAGTTACTACATGACGGTTGTTTGTGTAGTAAGTAGTAGCTGTTGTTTTTAACTACAATTTCGGTCGTTTTTGTGTGAAAAAATCTCAAACAACTTTTTTTTGTAGTAGTTTCAAAAAATAAATACAAAAAATATACTACACTGTAGTAATAGTTGATTTATGTAGTTGTTTTTAGTTTTTTTTCTAAAAACTCGTTTTTTTTCTAGAAATTTTTATTGCAAACGAATGTGTCGAACGAGTTGGTCGTGCGGGATGCGGAAGGAATTATTTTTATACCAAATAAATAATATCTAAATAAATTAAATTACAATTTATTAAATTTAATTATAACAAAAAATATGTTTTTGGAAAAATATTCTTGAGCGAAAGAAAATAAGTGGATAAAATAGAGAAAACAAGTGTGTATAATATAGCGCTCACATAAGCGTGTGTAAAAACCAATCGGAAAAAAACAAAATACAATGTATGCAGTGTCTTGTTTTCTTATGAGCGTGCCATCTTTCTTTTCTTTGTATACACAACAGAACAGGTACATACTTTTTTGAAACATTGGAAATTAATTCTTTTTTTTTTATAAATCAATTTTGCCAAAGCATTTCGTTTTTTTTATTCCAGACAAATTTTGATCAGTAGCGGTGAAAATTTGAAATGAACTATTAAAAAAACAAAGGTAAATACAATCAATTTATTTTGTTTAACATTTTATTAATATAATTTTTTTCTTCTATAATTCCAGATAAATACACCAAAAAATTTTAATTTCATGTCGAAATTCTATACAACCAACTGAAATGTATTGCTTTTTAAATAAATAAAAATCAATCACTTAAACGTTTAAAAAAATTTTTAAATAAAATTTCAGGAAAGTGTAATAAAAACAACTTTTTACTACATTTTGTAGTTGAAAATCAATAGTTAAAAACAACAACATATTCAGTTGTTTTTACCGTAATGTGTAGTGGACGCCTTTTCAACAACAAAATGTAGTCAAAACAACTGTCTTTTGTAGTAGATTTTACCGACATACTTTTTTGAGTGTATATGAAAAATTTCAGTACTCACTGTATTTAAATTTATATGTAAAACATCAAGTATAAAATGTACTTTATTTTATACTATAGGGAAGACAAGTACGCACGTTTGATTACTCACGTACCGAAGGTGAACGCGAATTTACCGTTGCTGCTTGTAGTCCCAATGGACAGGCTGTCGCATTTGGTAGCTTTGATCGTGTACGTATATTTACATGGAGTCCACGTTTGGCAGCATGGAGTGAAAGTGCTACCAAAGATATAAATTTCTTATATACCGTAACATGTTTACTCTGGAGACGTGACGGTGCAAGGTAAGATTAAAACCAAATACATTTATATTTTATTGTGAAATATTGATGTTAGAAAATTAATATAAATGTGTGTGTGTTATACAATTTCATCCTTAGGTTGGCTATGTCTAGTGTCACAGGTGCTGTTATAGTATTTGAATCTGTATTGAAACGTACCATATGGCAGGATAAATTTGAATTAATTTTTGTGGCGCCCAGTCAATTGTTGGTGCGTTCCATGCAAGAACCACATGAACAGCTGACCATTGAATCACAATTGGGTTTAGAAATCGATGATGTACGTATAATGGGTAAAGACAACTATTTGGTGGCACGTACAGAAGAATCACTGGTTTTATGTGATTTAACACGGAATCTGGTAAGTGAAGTACCATGGACGGCATCGGGTAGGCATGAACGTTTCTATTTTGAAAATCCTACGGTATGTCTGATATTTAATGTTGGTGAACTAAGTCTAGTGGAATATGGAGACTCCCAAATATTGGGTTCAGTGCGAACAGAGTTCGTAAATCCTCATGTTATATCAGTGCGGCTAAATGAAAGGGGTACTACGAGGTATGTTAGAAGTAACACTTAAACTGTATTAAATTGATACCCAAAATATATTTCTCTATTTCAGGGACAACAAAAAATTAGCCTTCCTTCTAGATGCTAAAACTATTTGCGTTGTTGATTTAATTAATCAAATGGTTATTGGTCAAGTTAATCATGAAACTAAAATTGATTGGATCGAATTAAGTGAAACCGCCCATAAACTTTTATTTCGTGATAAGAAAATGCGTTTAATTCTTATTGATATTTATACGGGCAAAAAACAGACCTTACTCAATAATATTTCATTTGTCCAGTGGGTACCGCAAAGTGATGTTGTGGTAGCTCAGTGTAATAGTAATTTGGCTATTTGGTATAATATCGATTTACCGGAACATTTAACATTGATGCCTATACGAGGAGAGGTTTTAGAAGTTATTCGAGAAGGGGTGAGTATTTAATTGAATAATTTTAAAATAAAATTTTTTGGCTAAATCAATATTAAAAACAATTTTAATAGAGGTTTTCTGAATTGCAATTGATCTTTCCTGAATGTCAATTGACCTTTTTTTAATACAATTGTTATTTTCTGAATTTCAATCGTGCTTTTCTGAATTACTATTGTTTTATCTGTATATCAACAGGGCTTTTCTGAATTATTATTTGTCATTCCGTGTGTAACGCATCGAAATATACTTCTTGGACCCCAAAAAGTATATTTGTATATTATTGATCAGTGATCGATTCTAAGACATTCTAGCGACGTCCGTCTGTCCGTCCGTCTGTGGAGGGCACGATACAGTCCACAATAAAAGAGATAGGCTCCAAAAGTTTGGCACGAATATTTCGTATGGTCTTGGGCTGCTTAAATTCGGAAATGGACAAAATCGGTTCGGGGGGGAAAAGTTCCCCCTTAAGGAACTAAACCAACCTCTAAAAAAACACAGGTTTTTTTGTAATTTTGCTAAGCAAATGAAAAATTTTTTTATCAGCAGAAGAAATGCATACTTGCCGGAAAGCAATCAGCCAACGCGTCCGTCTGTCCGTCCGTCTGTGGAGGGCACGATACAGTCCACAATAAAAGAGATAGGCTCCAAAAGTTTGGGACGAATATTTCGTATGGTCTTGGGCTGCTTAAATTCGGAAATGGACAAAATCGGTTCGGGGGGGAAAAAGTTCCCCCTTAAGGAACTAAACCAACCTCTAAAAAAACACAGGTTTTTTTGTAATTTTGCTAAGCAAATGAAAAATTTTTTTATCAGCAGAAGAAATGCATACTTGCCGGAAAGCAATCAGCCAACGCCCGTGCTCGAAAGGGTATCCTTTACTATGTCCAAGATATTTTTTCGAGCACGTGCAGTTAAAAAGGTCCTTAAGGATCTCAACATAAACAAGTCTTCGGGCCGAATGGTATTACGGCTGTGGTCCTGAAACGGTGTGTTTTGTCTCGTCCTTTGGCAACATTATTTAGCTACTCGTACCGGGTAGGAGTTTTTCCCTCTTGCTGGAAGGTGGCCAACGTCTAGCCAATCCCAAAAAAGGGAGAGGCTACAAACCCTGAAAACTACCCAATAGCAATTTGTTCTACGCTCTCGAAAGTCATGGAGAGCATGATGAATCACCACCTGGTAAATTATTTGGAGTCAAATTCACTTTTGTGCGATCGACAGTGTCGCTTTCGTAGAGGTCGTTCTACGGGAGACATGTTAGCGTTTCTTTCGGAACGCTGAAGTCATTCACCAATTTTCACCAATTTGGTGAAAGCAAGGTGGTTGCTCTAAATATTTCCAAGGCGTTTGATCGTGTGTGGCACGGTGCACTCGTTTCGAAGCTTATTGCGTTTGGTGTCGGTAGTGATTTCTCTCGATTTATATCGAGCTTTCTTAGAGACCGCTCTATACGTGTTGTTATAGATGGGTTCTCATCGGATGAGTTTCATCTGAATTCAGGGGTACCGCAAGGTTCTGTTCTATCTCCTACACTTTTTCTTATTTTTCTTAACGACCTTCTGGGTCAAATCCTATCTATTCTTTTGCCGATGACAGCAACATTTGTTATTCATTTTCCTTTAATCATAGACAAAGCCTTATTGAGGTTGATGCTATGAGGCAGAACATGAATGACACACTCAATCATGACCTTACGAAAATCTCCGAGTGGGGTCTTGCGAATCAGGTCGATTTTAATGCTCGTAAAACCTAATGTTGTATGCTGACACACAGACATCTTGTGGAATCAGCGTCATCTGTATCCATGGGTGGTATGGCTATTGAGGAATCAGACACTCTTGATGTTCTAGGCATGCAAATCCAATGTGATGTTCGATGGAACCAACATGTTTTTCAAGTGTCGAAAGAAGCATTCAAATGTCTTGGTTTTTTAAAACGGTGCAAGAATTACTTCACCCCGTCTGATCTTCTCACTATTTATACCGCCTATATCCGACCGAAAATGGAATACAATGTCTGGGCAGGTACCTCAAGGTCTATCTTTAAGCTTCTGGATCGGGTGCAAAGGAGTGCGTTGAAGCTCATCAATGACAGTAGGGTATCCAACTCTATTGATTCATTGGAGCATCGTCGGAATGTGGGTTGTGTGTCATTGTTCTATCGATATTACCACGGTAAGTGCTCAGCTGAGATGGGTGAACTCATACCTGAGACGCGGGTGCATACCCGTAGTACTCGCCTTTCCAACAACTCACATCCGTTTGTTGTCGACTGTCCAATGTATCGCACAACGCATTACAGAGAAAATTCGTTTCTCGGTCGAACTAGCCGTATGTGGAACAAACTCCCCGCAGAAATCTTTCCAGTTGTCTATAATTTAGAAAAGTTCAAATTAAATGTCCACAAACACTACTCCCTCTTTCCTCCTCCTCATAACCTATTTTCCTAATACCAACACAATGCATTGCATTAGTAGGGGGCATCCCCTGAGTGTTGGCTCAAAGTATTAAAAAAAAGTAAACATTTATCGCGAGGGAACCGATTACACCGGGGCCCCACCGCAAAAAAAAAGACGCCCATCCCAATTTTTTTTTTAATTTTTTAACGTTTGGAGGGTATAAAAGATTCGGCACATTCGAATTTAACTCTCGTACTTGTTTGAATTACAATTGTGAGTTTCTGAAGTTCAATTGGTTAGAACAGTTTGGGATTTTTTGAATTACTATAGGGGCATTCCACGGTCACGTACAGTCAAATTCAACTTCCTTGTTAACTACAATTTAGAAAAATTCAAATCAAATATTCACAAACACTACTCCCTCTTTTCTCCTTCCCATAACCTATTTTCCTAATCACCAACACAATGCACTGCATTTATAGGGGACATCCCCTGAGTGTTGGTTAAGTCAAAAAAAAGAACACATTTTTTTCAAAATCTTTTATGAGTCATATAAGAGCGCTTAGAAAGGATGACCATTTTAGAAGGAAAAAACATTCATATTGATGTGCTGTCTGAGCGTCTATGATTGTAAGACCGATCATGACCTACGCTGCCATAGTCTGGTGGCCGAAAACGATGCAGAGGAATGCTACTAAAAAACTAGGCGTATAGCTTGTACTCTAATCACGGGCGCTTTGAAAACCTGCCCAGCATTGTCCCAAAAAGTCATATTATGTCTTACACCTCTCTAGAGATTTTCATCAGATCTACGGCAACAGAGTACGATGAATA
The DNA here is from genome assembly GCA_963921195.1 of Pegoplata infirma. Classification (NCBI taxonomy): domain Eukaryota; kingdom Metazoa; phylum Arthropoda; class Insecta; order Diptera; family Anthomyiidae; genus Pegoplata; species Pegoplata infirma. The sequence goes on along the minus strand of OY992539.1, from coordinate 67,899,223 downwards.
TCGTTTACTCTGTCCCTCGCAACTTAATCGGTCACTCCAATATTCTTTCATCAATAGGAATTAGGGAAATCTCGGATATGCCGACGGATAGGATAAACTCTGAGCCACACTTTAGACAAAAATTTGATATCGTGATACCGAGTAGACTAAAGTGGGATAAAGATGGCCCATATGTGGGCACTGGATGACTAAACTGGTATACCAACGGATCAAAACTGTCTTCTGGAGTGGGAGCTGGTATTTAAGGTTAAAAAAAAATGCGGATATCCGAACACATGGGAAGGTGGCCTACAGTTTTTCAGGCTATTATAAAATGTGCTAGAGGGTATGAATGGTACTCATATTTCAATCTTCTCTGACAGCCAGGCAGCACTTCAAGTGCTGTCTTCTTGGGAGTTTAGAGTGTTTTAATACCCTCCAACAACTGGCCGGGCGACACTAAATTACCCTATTTTAGATCCCTAGTCATAGAGGCTTAGAGGGTAATGATTAGAGCTGCAAAACTATCGATAGTATCGATAGTTTTTTTTGAAATGGACTATCGATAGTTTTTACCCGATAGCGATACTATCGCCGAAAAAACATTAGCCTCATATAGATTGCCATTTGATGAAAAATTAATCAAAAAGTGAACAATTTGTAAATTCTTTATATTATTTTGGAAAAATCTTACGTTTTAAAGTATAAAGATGATAGAATGATAGAATCTCGTGTGAATATTATTGCGAAATAAAAGGTCTGGACAGAACAAGCAAGGCACGGTGGAAGATCGCCGTAGTTAGTTAAAATAGACTGGATTGGCATTGAACGGCAAAAACTATCATTTATGGGTCCAGAAATACCCAGTTTTAATGGAAAAAAACGTAATTTTATGCAAAAACTTACAATTCTTTAAAATATCCGATACTATCGATAGTATCGATAGTTTAAAAACAAACTATCGAAAATATCGAATGGGACGACTATCGATAGTTTTTCAGCTCTAGTAATGATATAGCGGTAGAACATTTTAGAAATGCATCCGCTACTCCTATTACCCGACCCGACCCCTATTGTGGGTTGAATTGGTCCACAGACTTCGTAATCTAGTGGGATAATTCAGAAGGTCTACGACAATCCAAAGCACTAATCACGCCACTATCATATGGAAGTATTCTTAACCACACCAAAAGTGATATTAGGTTTCTGACGGGTTTTCTTATCGGACAATATAAAGTAAATTATCACTTGCATAATTTAAACCTGAGTACATTTTCTTTGTCTGGAGGGAGTAGAAACAACACAACACATAATATGTGAGTGCGTCGAAATTTGTAGGACCAGAAGACGGTTCTTAGACAAAGAATTGCTTAATTCTGTGGATATAAGGTGGGCTTCTCCATCTTCTTTTCTAATGTTCATTAGGAATGTTGAACAAAGTTTGAGCTATTTTAAAGATCTTGGCACAAAAGACCCATAAGGGTCGCAGTGCCGCCTTAAAGCGCTAGATTATCCTTGAAAACTAATAAAATAATTTGTTCACCATTATTTCAGGGTCGTACCATGGTCTGTTCTCAAGAAGGCCCAACCGAACACACCTACCAACTAGATGAAGGTCTTGTCGAATTCGGTACCGCAGTAAATGATAGTGATTTTGGTCGAGCAATACACTTTCTCGAAACGTTGGGAGACAAACCAGCAGCCAAAGCTATGTGGCATAATTTAGCAATTATAGCCATGGAAGATGGTAATCTACGTGTTGCCCAGCGTTGCTATGCAGCTTTGGGTAATGTTTCCAAAGCTTTTTATCTCAGTGAAATGATTGAAGATGCAGATAAATTCGAAGAGGCCACCATGTCACCCGGTATACTCTGTCCGGAAGTACGTGCCAAATTGGCTTTACTCTCATCAGATTTAAGATCGGCAGAGAGAATTTATTTGGAACAGGGTAATATTGAAACGGCTTTGGAAATGTATAAAAAGTTGCGAATGTGGGATGAGGCGGTTAGTTTAGCCGAACGAAGGGGTTATATGGGATTGCAACAATTAAAAGATGAACAAATGTCTTTTCTACTGGGAACTGGTCAAGAGGAAAAAGCTGGTCAAGTGTTAGAAGAACAGGGAGAGGTGGAAAAGGCTATGACACTGTTTCTTAAGGCTAATAAACCGGCTAGAGCGGCAAGATTGGCATTGAAGGTACCACATCTAATGGATGATCATCAGTTAATGTTAAAAGTTACTGAGGGTTTAGTTAATTCGGGTAATTAAAAAATAATTATATTTATTTTTCCTAAATATTTATACTTTACTAAATTTATTCCTTCTCCTAGAACTTTATGAAATGGCTGGAGATATCGCATATCGTTTGTCACGACCAGAGGCTGCTTTAACATTATACCGTAAGGGCGGAGCTTATGCTAGAGCTTTAGATTTGGCAAGACAATTTTCACCCGATGAAGTAACTTCTTTGGAAGAAGAATGGGGTGATTGGTTGGTGGCACGCAAACAACTGGATGCTTCAATAAATCATTATATTGAGGCTGGAGCAACTCAAAAAGCTTTAGATGCTGCTGTCGGAGCTAAACAATGGCGTAAAGCTGTACAAATCGCTAAAGTATTAGATGAACCTGAAGAAATCCAACGTTATGCTTTAGACTTATCCAAACATTTAGCTTTCTCTGGAGATATTGAAGGAGCTGAAGATCTATTGGTTCGGGCGAATCTTTTCAAAGAAGCCATAGAGCTTTTAAATCGTCATGGCAAATGGGAAAGAGCTTATGCTATAGGCGAAAAATACTTAAAGTCCGATGAAATGCGTGATTTATTTGTTAATTTGGCGGGCGGTTTAGAAGAACAGGGTAAATATCGTGATGCTGAGAAAGTACTTTTAGCAGTTAATGAACCAGATCTAGCTATAGCCATGTATAAGAGACGAGAGCTTTATGATTCTATGATACGTTTAGTGGAACGTTATCATAAAGATTTGCTGGAAAATACCCATCAACATTTGGGTCGTACTTTGGAAACGAAAGGGAAATTTAAAAATGCTGAGGTTCATTATTTGGCAGCAGGTGACTGGAAATCGGTAGTTCATATGTATTGCACAGCTGGTCGCTGGGAAGATGGTTATCGTGTAGCTAAAGTTAAGGGAACAGATGGTGCTAGTAATCAGGTAGCCTATATGTGGGCTAAATCTATGCCAGTGGAAAGTGCTGTCAGACTGCTAACCAAATTAGGTCTTCTTGATACGGCCGTAGGATTTGCTTGTGATTCTGGACAATTTGATTTTGCCATGGATCTCTGTCGTTTTGCTGGTAAATCTACAGATGAGGTACATTTGAAAATTGCCATGTCTTTGGAAGATGAGGGCAAATTTGAACAAGCTGAGGCAGAATTTATTAAGGCTAATAAACCCCGGGAAGCTATACTAATGTATACACATGCGGGTGATTGGAAGGCTGCTTTAAATGTAGCTGAAACTTATATACCCGAAGCTGTGACTGAAGTTCTTATAGGTCAAGCTAATGCAGCTCTAGAAACTCGTAACTATGCCGATTATGAGGTTTTACTATTAAGAGCCCAAAGAGCAGATTTAATTATAGAACATTACAAAAATGAAGGAATGTTTGAAGAAGCTATACGAGTGGCCGAAGATCATCTTCCCTCTACTTTGAATGATTTACGTAGACTACAAGCTCAGGCCCAAAGACTTTCGGGTAGTGGTCAACCTAATGATTCAAGAGCTTATCTTCAAAAAGCTGCAGAATTTGCAAAACGTGAAGATTTTCGTAAAGCTGCCGAGTGTTTAATGCAAATAGATTCTTCCAATACCGAAGATGTTGCTACTATTGAAAGAGCTTTGCTAAGAGCGGCTGAGATCTGCAATCAATTTCTAGAGGGACCAGATGCCACAGACGTGGCCAATCAACTGGCTCCACGTTTATTACAAATTAAGCAAATTGGTCCCGCAGCTCAGTTATATTTAGCAGCCGATATGCCTAAAGAAGCTGTAGATGTATTTATAAAAGCCGAACAATGGTCTAAGGCTAGAAGATTGGCCAAAGAATTAGATCCCGAGTTAATGACTTATGTAGAACAACAACAAAAATCTCGTCTCAAGAGTGAGGGTAATGTGGAACAATTGGCGGATATAGGTAAGTGTTGTGAAATAGCCCCAAAGAACTTTGCGTGGATGTAACATTTGATTTTAAGAAATATTTCATATGCTTTTATCGTTTAATGTCAACAATATGATGAAACTTTTCATCAGCGCAATGAATAATTTAATTATTTTTATAAATAAACCTAATGATGAACTTTTTTATTATGAATGGAAGAAAAATTTAAAAAAAAAAATAATATGAAAGTGATGAACTTAAATTTGATTATTTTCAACTGATATTTAGTTGATTCAACCAAAATTTGGTTTATATATTTACATATAGGTTGTCGTTAATTGAACATCGGTAGTCCCAACTAAACTCGGTTGATACAACTACTTTTAAATTAAAACAATCGCAATATTTTTTTGTCACAACAAATTTTTGTAGCTGCTATAGAAATTTTAGTTGATACAACCGAAAAGTTGAAAAAATATTTTTCTGTTTGCATAAATTGGAAAAAAATGTTACGATGATCGAAAAATTATAAAACATTTCGAAAAAGAGTGTTTTGTATAATGGGTCTGAAAATAGTCTACATTTTTTTTTTTAATTTTCAGATATCGTTAGTGCTTTGGACATGTTAGCGGAACAGGGTCAATGGCAACGCTGTTTGGATAAAGCTAAACAAATAAATTCTGTGGTCTTGCAAAAGTATGTCGCTCTATATGCTGCCCAATTAATACGAGATGGTGATGGCGTTTCGGCTTTGGGCTTGTATATAAACTATGGTGCTCCACCGATTGAGGCAAATTTCAATATTTACATACGAATTGCCTTGGATTGCTTCGCTTTGAGGGAAGAACAGACTGTTGATGGGCTATGGCGAAAGTTAAGAGATTTTCTTTATAAACTATTGCAGGTAAATATCAAGTGTTTGTTAATCAGTTTATTTTTTCGATAGTTCTAGAAAAAAAATTTTAGATGTTTGTATGTACTTTGAAAGCGAAAAAGGATATATGGCAGGACCTTGAGTCCTTGCTCCAATTTAAATGAAAATTTACACACTCGTTGATAGTTAAATGTGTATCAGCAGTACCACTTTTTGTAATTTTGCAGGCATTATTGTAGCTAAAATAATATCTTCCAATTTTAAGACACATGGGAAGTAGGCGTGTCCTTCAACCGATTTTTTTACAAATTCATATTTTTCTTGACTAAGGTATTTTGTGCTGGTGATCAAAATTTTAAAAATATTCGGCGACTCCTTCTATTTTTGTCCCTTCGTTTTATGGGCTGAGCAGAAATTGAGATTTCTGAATTTTACGATTTTCTGAATTTTAATTGAAATTTTTTGAAATGCAATTGGGTTTTCTATACTACATTTAGATTTATCTGAATTTCATAAGTTTAGTTAAAATAAATTTCGTCGCTGCGCCTAAAAATGGAGTCATGTGTTTTTCAAATTTTTCAAAGAGGCCCAAGAAACAGCCTTTTTTGGCCCTTTCGCAGTACTTTTTAGAAGTCAACTTTTAATCAACATGAAATTTATAATATTGGTTTAATGTTTATGTGAAGTTATGTTCATATAAGTTCCGCGAAAGAAACAAATTTGGCTGTTTCTTGGGCCTCTTCAAAAATAAAATTTTAACACATGACTCCATTCTTAGGCGCAGCGACGATTTGTTAATACATTATTTTACCAAATTTTTTTTTTCGTACCTTAGTCTCTAAAATCTTCAGATTATTCACAAGCTCCCATTATCGATAGCATGGAACAGTATCTGCTAATAGCTCACTATTATAGTACCCGAAGTGCTTGTCGACATGTACAATCGTTACAACCGATAGCAGTAAGAATTTCTATTGCACTGCTGCGTTACACAGATATAATACCCGTGGATAAAGGATTTTATGAAGCTGGCATGGATTTACGTAATGCTGGTAGAGAGGCGGAGTCATTTGTAATGTTAAATCACTATTTGGATGTCTGCGAAGCTATAGAAGAAGGATCGGGAAATTTAGTAGATCATAGTGATTTAACAGCAACAGATTTCCCCAGTTCAGTGCCATTGCCGGAGGAAATTCATTTGAAAAATGATCCAGATTTACATGAAGAAGTGCGTGAATGGGTATTGGCAGTTAGTATGGATCAGCAAGTAGATCAGGTGGGTTTTTGAAAACTAAAAATGTTGATAGAGAATATAAAATTTAGTTTTTATTTTTTTTTAATTTATTTCAAAGGTTCTACCTACCGATGAACGTGGTTTATATGAATCAAGTTTGGGTTTAAATGATATCGCTTGTATTTTAAGTGCCTATCCAGTGCGTGGTAGACAGCCGGTAACATTTCAATCTTCAATAAGACAAGCCAATCGTGATGTTTGGAGTAAATTCTCAGTGGCTGTAAAATTATCACCGACCAGTGAGGTGGGTGATATTATAGCATTTACAGAAAGATGGAATGGTTTAGCTAATTTCGTAATGCATTAAATTATAAAATAAAGCATACTTTTAGGGGAGTTTGAAAAATTCACAACACAAAATTGTAGCCTACTTTTTGGATTCATAAATATTAAAAAAATAAAGTCTACTTTTACAATTCACAAAAATAAACTTTAGTTAATATTTTTTTTTTTCAAATTTCATCTTTATTATTTCATAATAAAATTCGAAATCACACATATTTATAATAATTACCAATTATGTTTTATATTTTAAAACAAAAAAAAAAATCTTGCAAACATTTAGAAAAAAATAAGATATCAAAAAAAAGTTTACGCTTAATTTCTTTAAAAAAAAAATAATAAAGTCAAATCAATAAAGTAAGTTAATTTTTGTTTCTTTTTTTTCAATACATTAAAAAAAAATGTGTTTTGGTGTCTGAATATAGTTAAATATCAGTGATTTCAAACAATGTTTGTGTGTCAATATCTTAAAGTACAACTATTAATTTTAAAAATATTTTTTTTTTGTTTTTTTTTTTTTTGTTAATATTTTTTATATTTAAATAATTCATAGAATTTGTTTTTCAATTAAGGTGTATATGTATTATATAGATTTCCTGGTTATGTTTCAATATTTAATGTATATTGAATAAATCGCCAGCTGATGGTAACGGAGCTAAACCGCCAGTAACATCAGGCAATTGAGTTAGATCCGGTAAATTAGAAAGATGGTCACGTATTTCTTTTTGTACAGCTAAAACTTTTTGTAGTTTCTTTTTATACTCCTGAAATAAATTAAAAAATAAATAATTAAATACAAGTTAATGTAATATTCGGTGTTGAAAGCTATTTCGGCACACTTCAACCAATCTCACTTAATAAAGCAATCCACAATTCCTAAAACATTTTGATTCAAATAATGTTTTTTTTTATAAAAAGAAGCATCACTCAGTCAATACTGCCTATCAATTACTAATGTAACCGTGATATTTCTTCCGGTAACACCTCGTCCAAACTGCTAAATTTGGTTTGGACTGCTTTCACAGACAGAAGGACATTACTAAAATGTTTAAGGATCAATTATGTATCAATAAGTCCTAGAAAGATATTGCGATCCGTAACACGCAAAGTCAATATAATTAAATTATAATTAAAATAATCTTTATTTTAATCAAAAAATTTTTTTTATTATAATAAAAAAAGTTTTTTTTATTTTAAAAAAGATTACTTTAGCTCGAGGTCACATTTTTAACTGGTTAAAACAAAATTTTTTTGCTTGTCTTGACAATGATCGAAATATGTGTCGGTGCCAAAAAGTGCCAAACATTTTTTGAAAGAACTCTGCCAAAAAAGGATTGCGGTCGATTCGAAACAACCTATCCCGTGACAGGAGAAGATGCGACATACCATTTAAATGTGTTACAATGCTTATCACAGGACAGGAAAAAGTAGTTCTCATAATATTTGCAAATTTCAAAATGTTGTTAGTCGGTGAAATATTTTTGCCGTTTTGGAGTAAAGAAATATATCGAGGGCCTATATTCAAAACCCTCTATCTAAAAAACACAACTTTTCAGGAGAGCCAAAAAACTGTTTATTTCGCGTATTGTTAGTGTAATTAAAATTCGATATTCTACAATATTGTTTAAAATAAACTATTGAATCTCACATATAATTAGTTTTTAAAATTTTGCACTATTGGGGATTTTATGATAGATAGACGGTTTTAATTCTCAAAAATATTAAGTACATGAATGAAAATTATCAGATAGTGTTTTGCATTTTAATAAAATCTAATTATTATGATTTTATTAAATTGATTTTCGTTAAATTTTTAGCGTGATGAATTAATGATGACGGCTTATAAAAAATTCTGAAATCGCGGTTTTTGTCAACAGGTGCTGATTTTTAAGACACAGATAACTTTTTTACCGAAAACATCTCAAAAGTTGACAAACTGTTGAGTATGTTATGTAAAAAATAGTAAAAAAAATTAAAAACGCGATTTTGGTCCACAGATGATGAATTTTGGTGACAAATTCATGTTCAGCATGCAAAAATTAGCATGAAGACATGTAATGCATGATGAAATTATTCAAAAAAATATTTATAAATTAATTATTTGAAAGGATAGAGGGTTTTGCATTCAGAAAAATTAATTGTGTAAGAGATAGAGAAAACCAAAAATGCAAATAAAATAGCAAAAAAAATATGTTTGTTCTGAATTTTACACCATATATGGTGGCCGTTTTACTGAATATTTTGCCATCAAAAAGTCATTTTCGTGAAAATGGAAGATAGAGGGTTTTGAATATATGTAGGCCTTTGATATATTATATTAAAATACTTTAAGGAAAAAAAATTTTCAATATTTTTCAAAACAAATCAAAAAAAAAAAATATTACAGGGGCGTTTTTTAAGGTGGTATTCGCCTCTATTCACAACGAGAATTAGAAAGACGAAGAAATTGTACCATACTAATAAGGCAACGATTGTCAATAACCAACAAAAATATTTTCTTGAAAATTATGCTATGAGAATATCATGGTTTTAATTAGTAAACCCGAGTAAAAATAAACATATATAACAATATATAACTTGATACAAACATATTAAATCATATATGATTATACATCGCGTGAGATCTTTTCTAAATTTTTTAAATGCAGTCATATGTAGTTATATATAATTTAATCATGATTCGGATTAAAAGGTGTACGGTTGATATAATTATATAAAATTATATGAGGGTCAATACAAAATTTCTTTTTCTGTATAATTTAACATAAAATTATATATAGCTTATGCTGTTCCATATAAAACTATATATGTTTCCAATTAACTAAAAATTTTCTAAGTTTTTTAGGCAAAGTATAAGAAACTTTTTAAAATGTTCCTAAACATTTCTTGTTAGGGTTATGTATATCACCTATCTGGTTCGAAGCGTACCCAAACATTTAAATGTTTGGTGAATGTATCGTTGACCTGTGGTGTATCTCAACCCAAACCAAAAAACACCAGGATTTTATATTTTTTTATGCAATTAGATCTAATTAGATCCACCAATATATGGCAATGTCTGGTCAAAACTCGGATGAAATCAAATCATATTTTATACAAGTTGATCTTTTTTAATGCAAACACATCCACCATTATTCGGATCAAATTGCGTTTAAATATATATTGTGTTACATATCATTATATATTGCATCATATCAAAATTTTTACTCGGGAAGAAAATAATGACCTCGAGCCAGAATAAACATCCTCAAAATATAATATTTTAAAGGTCGAATAAAACAATTTTTATTTTTTAATAAAAATTAATCAGAATTTGATTAATTCATCACGTTGGCACGCCATGTGATGAATAACCCTAATATGGAGTATTTCTCACAACAACAACACATATTGTTGTAGTCCAATGGACTATCGTATGTAAAATTGTTTTAAATATTTTTGTTGGTTATTGACAATCGTTGCCTTATTAGTATGGTACAATTTCTTCGTCTTTCTAATTCTCGTTGTGAATAGAGGCGAATATGTATTAATATTCTAGTTTGTGCACAAACGATTTGTCATTAGACTCGTTTGCTACTTTGTAGTAAATCGTTTCTATTTTTGCTAAATAATCTTGACAATGGAATCTTGACAAATTCCGAAACACGTGTCGATTGAGTCTTGCAAAAATGACCAACATAAATAAATTTAAAACAAAAAAATAATTTTCTTGAAAATTATGCTATGAGAATATCATGGTATTAATTAGTAAAGAAAATAATGACCTCGAGCCAAAATAAACATCCTCAAAATATATAATTGAATTATAATAAAAATAACTAGTCTTTATTATAATAAAAAAAGTTTTTTTCGATCTATCAATTTTTATTTTAAAAAAGATTACTTTAGCTCGAGGTCATATTTGTCGAGGGCCTATATTCAAAACCCTCTATCTTCCATTTTCACTAAAATGACTTTTCGATGGCAAAATATTCAGTAAAACGGCCTTTATTTATGGTGTAAAATTTAGAACAAAAATATTTTTGTTGCTATTTTATTTGCATTTTTGGTTTTCTCTATCTCTCACACAATTATTTTTTCTGAATGCAAAACCCTCTATCTTTGCAAATAATTAATTTCTAAATACTTTTTTTTAATAATTTCTCACGCATTACCTGCTGAACATGAATTTGTCAACAAAATTCCAGAACCACGATTTTGTTCCACTGATGCTAATTTTTGATGAAAATTCTTCTTTGACGTTTTTGAAAAATATTGCTAAAAATTTGGATGTCTTCTGTAAATTATGAAAAAAAAAATTAATCTTAAAAATCACTATGCTGCTCAGCATATGTGGACAAAAACCGCGTTTTTACTATTTTTTACATAATATAGTCAACAGGTTGTCAACTTTTAAGATGAACTTGGAAAAAAATAATTTTTGTCTTAAAAATCCGCGATTTTGGAATTTTTTATAACCCGATAGCATTAAAAAATCACGTTAAAATTTACCGCTGTCGTAAATGAAATCATAATAATTCATTTTTATTAATATGCAAAACCCTCTATCTAATTATTTTCATTCATTTACTTAATATTTTTGAGAAACAAAACCCTCTATCTATCATAAAATCCCCAGTAGCGCAAAATTTTAAAAACGAATTATATGTGGTACATAGTAGTTGATTTAAAAAAATATTGTAGAATATCGAATATTAATTACTCTAACAATTCGCGAAATAAACAGAAAAGTTGTGTATTTTTAGTTAGAGAGTTTTAAATATAGGTCTTCGGTATATTACATTAAAATACTTTAAGGAAAAAAAAGTTGACAAATTTTCAAAACTTTCGAAACAAATCAAAAAAAAAAAAACAAGTAAGAAAATTATAGTCGGTCAAGACCGACCATATAATACCCTACACCAGAGTTTCGCGGAAAATGGGTCCTGGAAAATTGGTCCCATGGACCGATTAGATCTATATTTTGTTAAATCTTTAATAAGTTCAAAAAACACTTAGAAATCAAATTTGAGTGAGATAGGTTTCTATTTGTTGACAATAAACCGCTTTAACTGAATATCGTGCGAAATTTTCACTGGGGCTTAAGTCCAAAACTGGTCCGATGATAATCAGATTTGATAAGGGATCAAAGTACGCGTTTAATATACACAAACAAAATTTTAATTAAATATTTTCTATTTTCATGAGATTTGAGAGATTTATGTGAAAATCGGGAAGGTGGTTTGTATGGGGGCTACAAGAAGAACTGGTCCGATTCCTTTAAAATTCGGAATGGTGATTTGTGAAGACAAAACACGTTTACCTGCTAAATTTCAAAAAGATACCTATAATACGGTTATTACAGTCATTTGAGCCAAAACTAAAGGGGACCTTTGTATGAGGGCTAAGTTTCAAATTTCAAGTCAATTGATTAAAGATTGCGACCTGTATCGTGTTTACACCGTTTACATGGACAGACGGACGGACGGACATCGCTAAATCGACTCAAAAAGTGATTCTGAGTCGATCGGTATACTTGAAGGTGGGTCTAGGACCAATATTTCGGTTACAAACATCAGCACAAACTCATTATACCCTGTACCACAGTGTGGTGTAGGGTATAAAAATATTACAGGGTCGTTTTTTTGGGTGGTGGGGGCAAGCAGAGGTCGTTGGGGGTCACCTCCCCTTCGCGTTTATATTTACAAATTAATTTTTTATGCTTTTTGCGCTTAAGTAATACAATTTAATTATTATTTAAATAATTTTTTAATGACCACGCCCTCAAAAAGAGCGGGCAGAAAAAGCAAATTTTCTAATCCTGGGGTCGAAGTGCAGAACTAATAACTTTTTCCGGCATTGAAATGTTTCATTTGTTTAAAATAGTATAATAAAACCGGTAAGAAATTAAGATTTTTTTAGAGGTTGGTTTAGTTCCTCAAGGGAAAACTTTTTCCCCTTGTCCAATTTTGGCCATCTCCGAACTTAAGCAGCCTATGCGTCATAGGCTATGACAATAAGCCATATTTTTTATAACCTCGTGTATTCTACAGACAGACAGACAAACGGACAGACGGGCGGAAAGACGAACATCGGTAGAATGTCTTAGAATCGATCACTGATCATATCGCTCATTTACTTGTATAGTGTCATAACTCGAAATATGTCGGTTTTAAGTAAACGATACAGAATTATTTGTTATATCCTGCTTTATATTGTGTCAAAAATTCGTATTAATATCTTCTAAACTCACCGTTTGAAAAGAGAACACGCTATTATTACATTTTCTATGTACGGGCCTTTTGCAATGTAAATTGTAAACTTTAAACAGGTTTTTTGTAAAATCAAACATTTTGCGTTATGACACTATACAAGTAAACGAGCGATATATACACTTTATGGGGTCCGAGACCGATATTTCGAATGACAAAGTGAGTATACTCCCATACAAAAATTTTGTAAATCCTGAACATCTTTTTTTTGGCATTTTGGAGTAAATTCGGATTAGAGCAATTTTTTTTCTTTTTAATTTTGATTTTCTCAAGTGTTCCGGCACTTGTCCTATTATTCCTAATCCTAAAACGTATGTGGAACAAATTTAAGGCCAATCAAATTAAATTGACCTGTGTCGCCCGCCGATTAAAGTTTTAAATCAAAAGGGGATTTAAAATTTGTCTGATTTGGCCCCTAAACAAACTAAACCAGCCTATGACCATAGGACATATTCGTGCCAAGCTTTAGGGGTCTAGCTCTTTTATTTTGGACGGTATCGTGTCTTACACAGACAGACGGAAAGACATACGGACATCCCTAGAATGTCTTAGAATCGATCACTGATCAATACTACATACTTTATGATGTCCTAAACCGAAATTTCAATGCGTTAAACACGCAATGTCAAAGTGTACCCCCTTACTATAGTTGGAGAGTATAAAAAAATTTTGAACGTAGAAAAAACGCCATTTTTGAACATTTTTTGGCTAGTTTCAAATGGCGATATCTCAAAAACTGTTTAACCGATTCAAGAAATTTTTTTATATTAAAAATAATGTATTGCTAAATCTATATTTTTTATTCCAAAATTGTTCAAAAATCAAAATAAGTTTGAAATTTTTCAAAAATCCTAAACTTTAATCGAAGGGCGTAACGTAAAAACTGAACAAGATTATTTTTTTCCATACATATTGATTGATCCTCTCTTTAAAATGAGTTTGGAGCTCAAAACAAAAAAAAAAAATCCATTATTTTTTATCTTAAACATATTAAAATTTTATACCACAGATTTGACTTTATTTGGAAAATTTATTTAGCGAAGCTGGTAAGTGGAATGGACTCAGTTTTTATTTCCTAAGCCCGACCGGTTAAGCAAAAATTTAAAATTATTTTGAAAACATATACAATTTACCTCTAAACGTTTATCAGCTTGAGCCAACAACTCTTTCTGTTCAGCTTGAAAATCACGTAACATTAAAGCTAGTTTAGTACGCTCTTCCATTTCCGCAGACAAACGTGAATTGTAATCATTCAAAAGTTCAACGGCTTCATTGACCTTAAAAGAAAATGCAATCAATTTAATTACTTTCTCGTTTTTATTTTTTCATCAATTGCAAACAAACCTGTTTAGCTAAAGACTTAGCAGCATCTTTATCTTCCAATTTAGCCAAACAATTAATTTCTGAAATTTCTGGTGGTAAATTGGCAATACGTTCACGTACAACAGCATCACTAGAAGCGGAATTTTCAATACTCATTAAAGCTTTAATCAAATCTTCTGGTTCTGGTGGTTCACCCAATGGTAAGTACGGACTTTGTCCACCATCACCATTCAGTTCTTCAGCCAGAGCTGCAGTTTTTTCTTCAGCATGTGTTGGTGAGACACGAGATTTTTTAGTCTTCGATTTCTGTTCATCATGTTTACGTTTAGATTCCCGCTTTTCTTCCTTTGCATCATTGTTAGCAGAAGCTACGGCTACAGCTGCTGCTGCGGCTACTGTATCACTGCTCTCAGTTTTACTGTGCTCCTTATTAAGTCTACTACGAAAGTCAGCAATAACTTTGGGTTCATATACACCGCGTTCTTCCCAAATGTTTAGTATGCGTCCTAAACTACCAAATATTTTTTCCGATTTACATGATTCACCAATGTGAGCAAATGCTTTGTGCAAAAATGTTCCAAACTCCTTGCCATATTCGGGTCCTTTCTTTTTACTATTTTGTATGACATCGTTAGCCAAATACATAAAGGTTAATTTCTTACTTTCAGGAACTAAAATGTATGTATGCAAAATCAATAAAAATGAATTTCCCAAAAAAAACGTGTTTTCTACACTTACCATTGTGTAATTCCCTTAACCATGTTTTTACAATGCTGGCATGATGTTTTCGATGATGGATTAACCATAAGGACAATGTTTGTATACTTTGTTGGCTTGAATTTAATTCAGCCAATTTTTTCATAAACGCAACTTCAGTAAATGCCGACATGGCGTTATAAAAATTGTTATTTTTATTACTTTTTTAAAGCCACAGAAAGCTTTTTGTTGCTATAGTTCTTAGCAAACGTTTTTGTTAAATTGTTTTGTTGTGGTAGATTGATTATTGATTTTTTTTTAATAATTGTAGCACTTAGTTTAATTGCAGTTAAATATGCAAACACACAATTAAATTTTTTTATTCTTTTGGAAAATTCATCATAGTTCCATTTATTTGGCAGTTGTCAAGTGAACAGCTGTTTGATAAATTATTTTTAATCTATTACATTTTTGGTATAACAGAGTTGTTACATGTCAAGAATTTAGTCACTGTTGCCCAGTCGGAGGTTTTCCCGCTAAATCTAGCGCTTTTTGTTTGGATTTAGGCCATGTTCACACTACAAGAACTTACCATGGTAATTTGGGATGATTTTGCAATTTTCCTTTATGCTAGTACAATTTGAGATGATTTTGTAAATCACTATGTGATTTTGTTCAAAGGAAAATCACATGGTGATTCTAAAATCACGCTAGTCTGTTTACAATATTAGCGGGGTAAAATTGGTTTTAGCGGGAACGGTGCTTTAGCGGGAAAATCTGGCGCTTTTTGTTTCGATTTAGTGGGAAAAATTTAGAGGTTTTTTCCAATTTTTCTTTTTTTTCAATCGAAAACGCCAAGTTTGCCAAATTTAAGCGCTTTTTTTCTAACTTAGCGGGAGAATTTTATATTTTCCCGCTAAATTTTTTTCGGTGGTTTCTTGCGCGTTTTTATTGAAAAGTAAATTTTCGTAGAAAAAATAGTTTGGAGGTTTTTTTTCAAATTTTTCTTTTTTGTCAATCAAAAATGCCAAGTTCCTCGGTTTTCAGCGCTTTTTTCCGTAATTTAGCGGGACAATTTAAAAATTTTCCCGCTAAATTTATTTTTGGCGGTTTCTAGCGCTTTTTTAGTGAAATCTAGAGGTTTTTGGTTAAAAATAGTTGGCAACAGTGAATTTAGTAGAGTTTTGTAAATTAAAAACATTAGTGTGCAATTACAATTCTGGCGTTGGCTTTGAATTTTGCTTGTTTCAATACATTTTGTGTGTAGAGCGAAATTCAAAGCCAACGCTGGCGTTTTTTGCTGTACATACCAAACGTATGGGAACAAGCAAAATTCAAAGCCAACGCCAGAATTGTAATTGCACACTTAACCCTAAAAATATTCAGGGACGTTTAAAGGTTATGGCGGGGCCCTTGGACACAATAGAATTTGGAGGCCCCCTGAAAAGTAAAAAGCTGCATGGCAAGAAAAACTGGGGGCTAATTACACTACTCTACAAAAAATCAACTTTTTTTGCACAGACTTCTAAAGTACATTTTCTAAATTATTTTGGCCTCCTTAACACGAATCTATCATTAGAAAAGTTGTATCAAATCAACTTCTCGAGATAAAGGCATTTTAATTTTTTGTGGACCTAGCCCTCAAAACTGTCAAATTTTTTAATATTGGAAAAGTGTATGTTAAAGTTATTCATATTTTTTTTATTCAAATTTCCAATAAAAATACCTAACTTTTGCAAGAAATCCGGACTCGATACCATCAGGACATTATAAGGAAATTCGAATTACCAACAAAATTAATTAACTTTGGCGAGAAATCCGGACTCGATACGATCAAGGATAAATATATAGGCAGTTTCATTTTCTGTGGACCAAGCCCTCAAAGCAGCAAAATTTTTTAATATTGGAAAAGTGTATGTTAAAGTTATTAATATTTTTTTTTAATCGAATTCCCAATAAAAAATACCTAACTTTTGCAAGAAATCCGGACTCGATACCATCAGAACATTATAAGGAAGTTCAAAATGCCCTTTTTTGGCTATGTCCATATAAGTATCCGAATTTTGCTAGAAACTTCCTTTTTAAAGCAGATATGTAAAGTAGATACTCCAATAAAGAGAAGCTGGGGTTAAAATCCAAAATCCATTGAGTTTATCCAGACATAAATTCATAAATTTTTTATACCTTTTTGTAGGGTTTTTTGTTAAAATTAAAAAACAAAAATTTAAAACACATTTCTTAAAGTAGTTTGGCCTCCTAAATCTTATCCAATCATCTTCTCGAGATATAGGCATTTAAATCTTTTGCGGATTAAGCCCTCAAAACCAACAAAGTTGGATTCTTTTGCAAATATTACTGGATATACTCAACGTATTTTAGATTTTAGCTCCACGTTATCTTTATTGGAGTGTCTTCTTTACATATCTGCATTAAGCGGGAAATTTCTTGCGAAATTTGGATGATTATAATGATAAAACGAAAAAAGGACATTTTCAACTTCCTTACATGTCCTGATGGTATCTCTGATCATGTCGAGTCCAGATTTCTTGCAAAAGTTAGGTATTTTTATAGGGAGTTCGAATAAAAAAATATGAATAACTTTAATATAAACTTTTCCAATATTAAAAAATTTTTCTGTTTTGAGGGCTCGGTCCACAAAAAATGAAAATGCCTATATCTCGAAAAGGCAATTTGATACAACTTTTCAGGTGACAGATTCGTGTTTAGGAGGCCAAAATACTTAAGAAAATGTATTCAAAATCTGTGTGCAGAAACCGTGTAGAGTAGTGTTATGTAATACTGTGTACAGACTAGCGTGATTTTAAAATCACTATGTGATTTTCCTTTGAACAAAATCACATAGTGATTTACAAAATCATCTCAAATTGTACTAGCATAAAGAAAAATCACAAAATCATCTCAACTTACCATGGTAAGTTCTTGTAGTGTGAACGTGGCTTAATAACTCGATAATTGTCAAATCGTATCATAAGTTCGTTATTCCATTACCATATACATAGTGTCATTTAATGGTAATAAAATAATGAGGTAACGATTCGATTTGACGACTATCAAGTTACATAATTACCCCACTGATTTTTATTTATGATCAGTGATCGATTCTAAAGGCATAGTTAGCCGAGAAAACGTAACCGTAACCCTAACGTAAAAAGTCAGCTGATTGTTTTTGATATGCGTAAACTAATGAAAACGATTATCGAATTCAATTGTCACGTAAACGGAACGTTTCAACCTGTTTAAAATAGAATTTTAAAACGTTTCTACGTGACATTTGTAAACAGCTGATTTTCGGTTTGTTTATTTCCAAAAAAAAATGTGAAACAAAACTAAAAGTGCAAAACAAATAGAAAAATCACTAATTAAAATTAAATAAACAAACTAATTTAAAGTCTACATATAAAAAAACATAAATAAAATAACAAAAATGAACGACGAGTTTTTTTTACGTCAAAAACATATAACACGTTATTAAGTTTCGATAATTGCACTAAATAAATACGCTACGGTTAGGGTAAAGATACGGTTACGTTTTCTCGGCTAACTAGGCCTTAAGACATTCTAGCGATGTCCGTCCGTCTGTCCGTCCGTCTGTAGTTAACACGATGCAGTCCAAAATAAAAGAGACTCCCGTTATGTTCCTAGGCAGGTTAAAGTAAATGAGGAAAATTGGACCAGGGGGAAAAGGTTCCCCCTTAAAGAACTAAACCAACCTCTGAAAAATACAATTTTTTTACATGATTTTTTGTGTTTTTGTTTAACAAATGCAACATTTTTATGCTACAAGAAAATCAAAGTCCTGGAGGGTAATTATGTAACTTGATAGTCGGGTAATTCCAAAAATTTTCGCCCCACTGTTCGGAAACATGCCTTTGGACGCCACTGAGAATTTGGCTCATAGATATCCACGCTTATATGAGATATGTTGCATTTTTGGTTTTTCAAAATTTGCTGTAGTTTTCAAATTATCGCGGGTCAAAGTTCGACTTTTTTAGCAAAAGTAAGAAAAATACATGACGTTTAACGTGCTCTAACTTTTTAACTAGTAATCCGATTATCACAAGTAATGGCTCATATGAAAGCTTAATTCTTCTTCTTTTAGGAAATATTTTTAAAAGCATACTGTTTTTTTTCAGAAGTGTTGCAAAAATTCAAAAACATTTTTTTTTGCGAATATTTAAAAAAACACATCTTCGATTTTTTTAAAAAAAAGTTTGGTGATAAACAATACTGTTTTGTACAACATATCCAAAATTCAGAGTGGGATCCCAATGGGATCAAAAATATTCTGGTTTTAGTACGAAGTTCTTAAATTTTGCCTTAGAAAATTAAAATTTTATGTTTCTTCAATATAAAAATTTAAATTTTCAAAGAAAATTATACTATTAAAATTTTGAAAAACATTCAAAACATTAGAAATTTAAATTTTCTAAGGGAAAAATATGAGAACCTCGTACTTAAAACAGAATAGTTTTTGATCCCATGGAGATCCCACTCTGAATTTTGAATATGTTATACAAAACATTGTTATTTTTCACCAGAATTTTTTTTAAAAAAATCGAAGATGTGTTTTTTTAAATATTCGAAAAGAAAAAATGTTTTTGTATTTTTGCATCATTTCTGCAAAAAAAACTGTGTTATTTTAAAAATATTTTCTAAAAGAAGAACCCCAGCTTTCACATGAGCCTAAATTTGGGAAAATCGGGTCATTGGTTAAGAAGTTACAGCTCTTTAAACGTGATGTATTTTTCTTACTTTTGCTTAAAAAGTCAATCTTTGACCCGCCATAATTCGTTAAATACATCAAATGTAAAAAAACGATATATGGTACATATATCATAATTATGAGGGCTATCTATGTGTCAAGGTTCAAATTAATCTGAGACACCATTTCCAAAAATGACTAAAATTTGAGCTAAATTTTCTGGAATGGCCCAGTCGTTAATCGTACCGTTTTCATCGTTATTCCATTACCATATAGTGTCATTTTATGGTAATAGAATAATGAGCTAACGATGACGATTATCAAGTTACATAATTAGCCCCCAGCATTTGGACCCTGATACCCTATTCACACTTACAGTTTTAAATCGTTTTTAGCAAATATTTTTAGCATTTTCTGTCAATATACTGGGGGGTAATTATGAAACTTGATAGTCGTCAATCGTATCGTTTCCATCGCTATTCCATTACCATATAGTGTCATTTTATGGTAAAAGAATAATGACCTAACGATGACGATTATCAAGTTACATAATTAGCCCCTGTAATAAAATAAAGAAAGTGCTAAAAATATTGCTGCTAAAAACGATTTAAAACTGTACGTGTGAATAGGGTATGAAGATTAGAAAATATCGTTTTTTCGGTACAGCCGAATATAACACTCTTACTTGTTTTTGTTCGAACTCTCAATAAAATTACCTAAATTTTGCAAGAAATCCGAAATCGATACGATCAGGAATACATCAGTATTTGCAAAAAAAAAATCGGTTTTGAGGGTCCACAAAAACTGAAATTGCTTATATCTCGTATGTCAGATTCGTGTTGAGGAGGCAAAAATACTTTAGGAAATGTTTTAATTTTTTTTTTTAATTGTATCAAAAAAATCATTAAAATTGGTTAGAAAAAATGAAGGACATAAAATATGCAAATTTGGTTGAAAACTTTGACTTCTTTTGCAAATATTTCTGGATATACATTAGTCTTTAAAGTAGAATTTCATAAAAAATGGCTAAACATTTTTTTTATTACATCAATAAATCACTTCATAAAGCAATAACCTATTTAAAATAAATGTTTAATAAAAAATCATTTTCTCTATAAAACATCAAAAAACACCAAATTTCCCCAAGATAAGAACTTTAAAAGAGACTAAATGCAAAAAGAATTTAATATACCAGGAGCTAGAGTATTTTTTTTTTTGCTATCAGACGAACTACCTGAATGAAAAGTTAGTTAAACAACGACTCTCGCTCCTAACGGTTCAATTTTGTAGAAATTACGCGAAAAAGAATTTAAACGTAAAGATAAATTAACTACCTTAAAGAAAAAGCAATAACAAAAAAATAACAAAGTTCTTAATTATTGTACAATTGCTTATCAGTTTTATAAATTGATGAGTAATTAAAATTTTCAATTATTATTGTTTAAAACGATATGAAATCTTATAGTAAATATTTGTTAAAAGCTTTACATCAATAGCAATAATGTAATAATTAATGTAATAAAGTTATTAAAAATAAAGAATCTAAAATAAAACCAATAAATTAATAACAAATAAATATAACATAAATGTACTTGCACGTATCATGTCGTTTAACATGTTTTAAGATATGAAATATACAATCAAAATATTTTTAAAAATGTGACAACTGTCAAACAAATTATAATAGACAGTAATTATAAATTATTAATGGGATTTTAATACCCCAATTTTAAATGATTTTTAAAATAAAAAAATAAAAAAAATATATAATAAATAAAAAAATAATTTAAGGGCTGGTAACTCATCACAATATAATCAATGATTAGGGCTAATCAGTGTTTGCAGACGTCAAATTTATATGAAAATAAACAATGATTAGTATTTATCATTGATTAGCTTTTGATATAACTAAAATTTTTAAATAACTCGAAAGTTTTTTGAAATATCAAAACAAATTTAAAATTTAAAAATATTTCCAAAATTATAAATAATTAAGCCAATTTACACCCAGACAAAATAAATTAACTAAAATTACTTTGCTATAATTTTATTTTTACTTCAGAAAGTTTTCTTTATCAGTGCTAGTCAAGCTGAAAAATTTAAACAAAAACAATCAATTAGATTATTGACTTTTGTCGTACATATATTGAAGTAATCTTTTTCATATAAAAAATATTTAAACACTTAAAAAGATTACAAATGATTATTGTTTAAATTGTTTCGACGTTGCGAAGACATTTATTTATCACTAAAGTCATTTTAATCATAACGGGTATATATGTACCGGAAAAAATACAAGTGTTCAAAAATTATATATAATTGATATTCACATAAAAACAATAAAATTTTGTTTAGTGTACTTTACTAATCTTTTACAATGTAAAATTTAGTTCAAGATTATATATATAAAAAAAAGTAACGGTACATCAATTGAGCAATACTTCTGTTACAACATTATTTGCGAAAACATAACATAATGCGGGGTTCATACGTGCTGTTTTTTCTGCTACTGGTGTTTTGTTGAAAAACTTGTTTAATACCCTATTCACACTTACAGTTTTAAACCGTTTTTAGCAATTATTTTTAGCATTTTCTGTCAATATACTGTAATTGAATAAAGAAAGTGCTAAAAATATTGCTGCTAAAAACGATTTAAAACTGTACGTGTGAATAGGGTATTATACCCTATTCACACTTATATGGAGTTCACACTAGCGACTTTAAACAAGTTGTTTAACAAAACACCAGTAACAGAATAAAAACGTAATGGATACAGAACAAAGACTTTTTTAAACATCTCACTCTTAAACACTTCAAAACAGCAAGTGTGAACGCCGTATTACAGTTTTAAATCGTTTTTAGCATTTTCTTGCTGCTAAAAACGGTTTAAAACTGTAAGTGTGAATAGGGTATAAAACCCTATTCACACTTGCAGTTTTAAACCGTTTTTAGCAATTTTTTTTAGCATTTTCTGTCAATATACTGTAATAGCATAAAGAAAGTGCTAAAAATATTGCTGCTAAAAACGGTTTAAAATGTTAAGTGTGAATAGGGTATAATACCCTATTCACACGTACAGTTTTAAATCGTTTTTAGCAGCAATATTTTTAACACTTTCTTTATTCTATTACAGTATATTGACAGAAAATGCTAAAAATAATTGCTAAAAACGGTTTAAAACTGTAAGTGTGAATAGGGCATAAGGTCGCTAGTGTGAATGCCATATTAACCCTATTCACACGGACAGTTTTAAACCGTTTCTAATACCCTATTCACACTTGCTGTTTTAAATCGTTTTTAGCAGCAATATTTTTAGCACTCTCATTATGCTATTACAGTATATTGACAGAAAATGCTAAAAATAATTGCTAAAAACGGTTTAAAACTGCAAGTGTGAATAGGGTATAAGTAGCATAATTTTTAGCACTTTCTTTATTCTATTGAAGTATATTGACAGAAAATGCTAAAAATAATTATTAGGTTCATACCCTATTCACACGTACAGTTTTAAATCGTTTTTAGCAGCAATATTTTTAGCACTTTCTTTATGCTATTACAGTATATTGACAGAAAATGCTAAAAATAATTGCTAAAAACGATTTAAAACTGCAAGTGTGAATAGGGTATCAGTTTGCAACACAGATTTTTAAACAAATAAAATTTAATTTATTATGGGCTGTATTTTGAATGACATTTAATAAATTAACTATTTTAATCTTTTAATGCGTTTGATTAATTTTAAATTGATGCTTGTATACGAAATAACTGTCAAGAAATTAAATACTTTAAGCTTTTAATTCCATTGTTAAAAAACGTTTAGCAAATGGTTTTTTATGAGTGATTAGGAGACTGATAAACCGATCGCGTGATTAACAGAGTTAAATTCTAATAACAACACTGCACGACAAAGTCCATTATCTTTTAGGACACGTGACTCAATATAAAGGGGTTTTAGGCGGTTTTTTTTATCAACTGAATTTTAATTGATATTTTTCGAATTACAGTGGATCTTTTTCTAATTACAATTACTCTTTCTTAAATTGATCCTAATACCCTATTCACACTAATACCCTATTCACACGTACAGTTTTAAATCGTTTTTAGCAGCAATATTTTTAGCACTTTCTTTATTCTATTACAGTATATTGACAGAAAATGCTAAAAATAATTGCTAAAAACGGTTTAAAACTGTACGTGTGAATCATAGAAAAAAATAGAAATGAAACAGAGTCGTATTTCGCTTGAATAAGTATTAGTGACAGCACATTATGTAACTTTTGACGTTTAATAAAAACAATGCAACATAAAGGAGAATAACAACAAAGCAAACAACAAAAGAGAAAAAAAAAGTTTTTAAAACTATCAATAGTGCATATTATCTTTAAAAAAACGTTGAATAAAGCAAAATAAATAACAAATTTAATTAAATAATAGACAAATTCCATTTTTTATAAATAAAGAATCTAATTTGATATTACATACGTGTGAGATGAGGAGAACAAGCATTTTGCCACCATATTGGAAAATACATCAAATACAACACTGCGTACCTTCTAATCTTTTCTATGGTGTGAATAGGGTATTACAGTTTTAAACCGTTTTTTGCAATTATTTTTAGCATTTTCTGTCAATATACTGTAATAGAATAAAGAAAGTGCTAAAAATATTGCTGCTAAAAACGATTTAAAACTGTAAGTATGAATAGGGTATAATACCCTATTCACACGTACAGTTTTAAATCGTTTTTAGCAGCAATATTTTTAGCACCTTCTTTATGCTATTACAGTATATTGACAGAAAATGCTAGAAATAATTGCTAAAAACGATTTAAAACTGTAAGTATGAATAGGGTATAATACCCTATTCACACTTACAGTTTTAAACCTTTTTTAGCAATTATTTTTAGCATTTTCTGTCAATATACTGTAAAAGCATAAAGAAAGTGCTAAAAATATTGCTGCTAAAATCGATTTAAAACTGTACGTGTGAATAGGGTATAAAACTGTACGTGTGAATAGGGTATTAAATGATCAATTAATCTTTTTGGGAATGCATTTGTAACTCATCGAAATATGTGTCTGGGACCCCATAAAGCAAATCGTCGGTGCGTCGACCAGAACCGCTATGTGTATTTCAAAATTTTTTGAAGAGACTTTAATAACAGATAAATTTGGTACTTTTGGGGTGTTTTTTTTTTTAAATTCATATTACACAGAAAAAAACGACATCGCTAAATACAATTGATATTTTTATATTCTCCAACTACTGTATGGGGGTATACTCAATTTGTCATTCCGTGTGTAGCGCATCGAAATATAGGTCTAGGACCCCATAAAGTACATATTTTATTAACCAGTGATCGATTCTAATACCCTATTCACACGTACAGTTTTAAATCGTTTTTAGCAGTAATATTTTTAGAACTTTCTTTATTCTATTACAGTATATTGACAGAAAATGCTAAAAATAATTGCTAAAAATGGTTTAAAACTGTAAGTGTGAATAGGGTATAATACCCTATTCACACTTACAGTTTTAAATCGTTTTTAGCAATTATTTTTAGCATTTTCTGTCTATATACTGTAAAAGCATAAAGAAAGTGCTAAAAATATTGCTGCTAAAAACGATTTAAAACTGTACGTCTGAATAGGGTATCACTCTTGAACACTTCAAAACAGCAAGTGTGAACCCCGTATTATACCCTATTCACACGTACAGTTTTAAATCGTTTTTAGCAGCAATATTTTTAGCTCCTGCTTTATGCTATTACAGTACATTGACAGAAAATGCTAAAAATAATTGTTAAAAACGATTTAAAACTGTAAAGGTACCTACAGACGACGCAATATTATGTACAATATTCAATTATATTGATGGTGTGTGGGTAAGATTGACCATTGTACAATCGTCAATATTACCCACACACCATCAATATAATTGAATATTGTACATAATATTGCGTCGTATGTAGGTACCTTAAGTGGTTAATAAAATATATACTTTATGGGGTCCTAGACCGATATTTCGATGCGCTACACACGGAATGACAAATTGAGTATACCCCCATACAGTGGTTGGAGAGTATAAAAATATCAATTGTATTTAGCGATGTCCGTCCGTCTGTCTGTAGATGACATAGGCTGGTCATAGGCTTGTTAAGGGGATGGGAAATATCGGGCTAATGGAAAAAAAGTTCCCCTTGAAGAACTTAATCTACTACTTAAGAAAAACGGTAGTTTTTTCTAGTGTTTTTTTGTAAAGCAAATACAATCTTTTTATATCAGAAGTCCTGCATATGGACCCAGTGGATGAAAAAAATATGAATAAAGTTTGACCCGTTCTCCTTTGTGGGCGTGGATATAAAAATGTATTTAAAAATTGATTAATTGGATAAATTAATTGCATGATTCATAATAAATCCATTTGATAAAATCTATCGCAAGAAGGGTAATACCCTATTCACACTTACAGAAAATGCTAAAAATAATTGCTAAAAACGGTTTAAAACTGCAAGTGTGAATAGGGTATAAGAGTCCCCCAACGTCTCACACCCACCCTGAAAAAAGCGCCCCTCGAATTTTTGTTTACATTTTTGAGGGTATAAAAGATTCGGCACAACTGAATTTTACACTCTTGTTTGAATTTTAAATGATCTTTTCGAATTACAATTAATCTTTTTGAAGTTACAACCGATCTTTTCGAATTCCAATGATCTTTTTCAATTTACAACTGATAGTTTTTTGATTTACAATTGATCTTTATCGAATTACAATTGATCTTTTTCAAGTTAAAGTAAAATCTTTTTTGAATAACAATTGATCTTTTTCTTCAATAAACTCGTTTGTTTGTGCAAGAAGAAAATCAAACATTTTTATCGGTCATATTTTATATGTATTCTAAAGCCGAATTTATTTTCTTTATCTTTTGCAAATTTGTATTTCAGTTAAATAAATATACACCATATTGATTGATGATTGTATGTTAAAAATTTTTGGGTATTTTCAAAGATTTTTTTTTTTAATTTTGGCTGAACTATACACTCAAAAAATTATGTTAGTAAAATCAACTGAAAATGTCAGTTAGAATAACTACTTTGTAAGTTGTTTTGGGGTCAACTACTTTTTCAGTTAAATCCACTAACAATGTTAGTTATTTTAACTGACAAAAAACAACTGACTTATGTAGTAAAAACTACTTACATATGTAGTCAAAACAACTAAAATGTAGTAAAAATAAAATAATCAATAAATATTTTTTTTTCTTTTTTTTTTAATTTTTCAGAAAAAAATTGGAAGACCAAATTTTTTCAAAATTTTTTTTTTTAAAAAAAAAAGTTGTGAAAAATAAAAAAAAAAACGAAAATTTATTTTTATTTTTTGGAAAAAAATTTTTAAAAATTTTTCAGAGATACAAAAAAAAAAATTAACTACTTTAAATAACTGTTACTATACCACAGTACTTTTTTGTTAGTTATTAAAAAAAAACTACTTAAAATAACTAACAGAAATAGTTGTTTGATATTTTTCATACAAAAACAAATGACTTTGTAGTTGAAAACAACTAACTACTGTAAAATATACAAACAACTAACATGTAGTAACTTACATAATTTTCTGAGTGTATATAATGGGGGCCACCACTGCCTTTAAAAATATGAAACTCCATTTAAAAAGAGCGAAAATAAGCTAAACTAAAATTTGTTTGCGATCGTACTCGAGAGCCACACTCAGAAAATTATGTAAGTTACTACATGTTAGTTATTTGTATATTTTACAGTAGTTAGTTGTTTTCAACTACAAAGTCAGTTGTTTTTGTATGAAAAATATCAAACAACTATTTCTGTTAATTATTTTAAGTCGTTTTTTTTAATAACTAACAAAAAAGTACTGTAATGTAGTAACAGTTATTTAAAGTAGTAAATTTTATTTTTTATCTCTGAAAAATTTTTTAAGTTTTTTTTCCAAAAAATTAAAACAAATTTTCGTTTTTTTATTTTTCACAACTTTTTAAAAAAAAAAGAAACTTGGAAAAAGTTTGGTCTTAAGTTTTATTTCTGAAAAATTTTTGAAAAAAAAAATTATATATTGATTATTTTTTATTTTTACTACATTTTAGTTGTTTTGACTACAAATGTAAGTAGTTTTTACTACATAAGTCAGTTGTTTTTTGTCAGTTAAAATAACTAACATTGTTAGTTGATTTAACTGAAAAAGTAGTTGACCCCAAATCATCTTACAAAGTAGTTATTTTAACTGACATTTTCAGTTGATTTTACTAACATAATTTTTTGAGTGCAGTATGACAGCATAAAGCAATTATCTTTGCAAATTCATATACACATTAGGGTAGCACAATAAATGCCTTTTGTTGAATTTCGTCGATAGCCGGGCAAATTATGATTCTTTTGGTTTAAAAACTCTATCTTTAAAATTTTATTCAAAACGCACAAACGACCAAATTCGACAAAAATCATTAACAATACCCATGTGAGCAAGTTAAGATAAATTATTTCGCATTTTTGTTTTGTTTTCAGTTAATAAATAAAAATGTTAGAAATTTTATAGAAATTTTTTTTGCAAAAAATAAAAATTGATCACAACCAGCATGAACTCATTTTTGGAAGACTCTACCGATCGTATCGTCAGTTTAAGTGATGAAAGTCGTCACGATACGTTGATTAACGAGAAAAAATGGGAATGGGGTTTCCTGAGGGTAAGTAAAATAAATTAATATTTATTATATTTTTTTTATACTTTCAAAATAATACATTAGTGCATTTACTAATTTTTGTTTGCTAATGCTAGTAAGCTAACCTTTAGCAAATTTTTAGTTGAGATTAGCATGTTAGCAAAAATATCTTGTAAACTTCATTTAGCGCATTAGCAATTTTAAACAAAATTTGAACTATTTTTTTTTTGCTAAATTTAAAATTGAGTTGACCAAATTTTGAAAAGTTTTTTTGCTATTTTTCTTTTAAGAAAAATTAAAATGGTGCTATCTCGGAAACTAAGCCATATAGAGCTAAATGGAGGCCATATTTGGTTCTTGGGATCTCCATGGCATCTCCGGTCCTCTTCACATGTGTGGACTCTAATGGGTCCTAACTTTGGATCCAAAAAAGTTAGCATTTTCGAAAGCTTTAAAATTCTCATATCTCGGTAAATATTGCCGACACAACAAAAAGTCCAAAACCATTTTTGTAGCTCTCAACACGCAAAATAACCAAAAGCTCTCCGAGCAATATTTTTGAAGTTATCGGGTTTTTTTAATTCTCAAAATTGTGTATGAACTAACAAGGGAAGTCTCCCTCCGATCTTCATGAAATTTGTATATGTTGTTAAGAACGAAAATTAATTCGACACGTATTTTTTATAGCGGCCCAAACTCATTTTTAGGGGGGGGGGTCGATTTGTATGGGGGAAATTGACCTTTTTCAGTTTTTTACGATTTACGCCTATTTAAACAAAATTAATATAGGCATGTGTGGTATCAGATTAAAGGTATTAAAAATACCTATCTCCTGGTGCTAACAACCTGCCGATGAAGTTAATATTTTTCGACTTATTAACAAAAATGTCCTAAAACTTTGGTATTTTCCTCAATATGACGAAAAGTTGTGCATGTTTGGACACGTTCTTAGCACACGTAGATAGGTTTTCCAGAGACCTTTCATTTGGTATGTAACATGACTAGGTTTCTTTGCATAATATAGGAGATAAACGAAAAAAAACTGAAAAATGGCCTTGTCTTCCCCCCTCCTTTTAACCCTCTAAATATGAATTTGGGCCGCTAAAAAAATATGTCCCTTTATTTTTTCTGCTCTAGAAAATAAAACCAATTCCATAAAGATCCGCGGGTGACACTAGGGAGACTTCCCTTGTAAGTTGAAATAAAAAAATTTCAGTTGACTAATTTTTGGCAAAACATTTTTGCTAACTTTACCAAAAAATTTGTGGGTTCAAAATCATCATATTTTCTTGTAGGTTTACAAGCATTTTTTGCTAACATTACAGTTTTTGTTTTTTGAGTGTAGCGATGTCCGTCCGTCTGTTGAAAACACGCTAACTTTTGAAAGACGGAGGCTCCTGAAGTTTGCCATATATGTTGGTCATTTACCTGTTTTTGGCGCCCTATGCTCCAGTGGGAGTTAAAGGAATATATATATTTACCTGGTCAGGTCGGCATTACAAATTAAGCGAAATCGGTCCAGTTGTTCAAAAGTTATAAGCAAAAGAGTGATTTTCGGCAAGGGTTTTTCGCGAATTTACGAGATAAAAAACACACTACTTTTCGAAAGCTTCTGAGGGTGCTGAAGCTTGTCATATGTATTTGTCGTTTCCCTAGTCTGGTTCGTATTGAATTTCAGCCAAATTTGTCCAGTGGTTCAAAAGTTATTAGCAAATCGTGAATTTCAGATTGGTTTCACCTTGAATTCAAGTGTTGAAAAAAACAAGTTTTAAACAAGTAAGAAAGTTATAGTCGGTCAATACCGACCATATGATACCATACACCAGTGTTTTCCGGAAAATGGGTCCCAAGTCCAAACATGGACCGATTGGATCTGTCTTTTGTTAGATCTTTATTTGGTGTAGAAAACACACACAGATCAAATTTTAGTGGAATTGGTTTATATTTTTGTCAATAGACCGATTTAACTTAATATCGGTCGAAATTTTTATATGTCCAAAAATGGTCCAAATATATTCCGATTGTATTTGGTTACTAAAGTGCACGTTAAACACCTAAAAATAAATTTTTTATCAAATATTTCCATTTTTATGAATTTTGAGCGAATTGTGTGAATATGGGGAGGGTGGTTTGTATGGGGACTACCAGAAGGACTGACCCGATTCCTTTGAAATTTGGAATGGTGATTTGTACATACAAAATTTGTTTAGCTGCTAAATTTCAAAGCGATATCTGTTACAATACGGTTATTAGAGTCATTTAAGCTGAATCCAAAGTGGACGTTTTTCCTATTTCCAATTTCAATAGGCTTTGTCCTTGAGCCAAAAGATGCTTAAGTTTCAAATTTCAAGTCAATTGATTGAAAATTGCGACCTGTATCGTGCTTAAACCGATAGATGGACAGACAGAAGAACGGACGGACGGACGGACGGACATCACTAAATCGACTCAAAAAGTAATTCTGAGTCGATCGGTATGCTTGAAGGTAGGTCTAGGACCAATATTTCGGGTAGTTACAAACATAAGCACAAACTCATTATACCCTGTACCACAGAGTGGTGTAGGGTATAAAAACAAGTTTAAAAACATTGGAAAGCCACAAAATTATTTAACAAATTATTTTTGTTACTCAAAAATATTTTTATGGTTAAAAAAAATTTACGCTAAAAAAAAAATGGTAATTTTCTTTTTTTACAAAAATAACAAAAAAAAAATTTTACAGAAAATAAAATATTTCTAATTAAAATTTTTAAACCCTACACCACTCTTTGGTACAGGGTATAATAAGTTTGTGCTGATGTTTGTAACAACCCGAAATATTGGTCCTAGACCCACCTTCAAGCATACCGATTGTCTCAGAATCACTTTTTGATTCGATTAAGCGATGTCCGTCCGTCCATGTAAAAGTTGTGCGCAATTTTTAACCGATTTGCATGAAATTTTAAACTTAAGCTTTTTTTTACCCAAGGACGGACGCTATTGAAATTGGAAAAATTCGGTCAATGTTTTGACCTAGCCCCCATACAAACGTTCCCTTTGAATATGGGTCAAATGACCCAAACAACCGTATTATAATAGGTATTCTCTCGAAGTTTGGCAGGTAAACGTGTTTTGTATTCACAAATCCAAATTTTAAAGGAATCGGACCAGGGGGGTAATTATGTAACTTGATAGTCGTCAATAGTATCGTTTCCATCGTCTTTCCATTACCATATAGTGTCATTGGTAATATAATAATGAGCTAACGATGGCGATTGACGATTATCAAGTTACATAATTAGCCCCCAGTTCTTCTTGTAGCTCCCATACAAACCACTTTCCCGATATTCAGATAAATCTATAAAACTTCATAAAAATAGAAAATATTTTATTAAAATTTAGTATGTGTCTGTTTACCATGTACTCAAAAAACCTAATCAAATCCGATAATAATCACACCATTTTTGGACTTATGTAGGGTTCACACTTGCTGTTTTTGAGTGTTCAAGAGTGAGATGTTTAAAAAAGTCTTTGTTCTGTGTCCATTACGTTTTTATTCTGTTACTGGTGTTTTGTTAAACAACTTGTTTAAGGTCGTAAGTGTGAACTCCGTATTAGGCCCCATATGAAAACTAACAAATAGAACCCTATTTCACTCAAATTTTGTTTGTGAATGTTTTCCACACTTATTAAAGATTTGACAAAAGACAGACCCAATCGGTCCATTTTTGGACTTGGGACCCATTTTCCGGGAAACACTGGTGTAGGGTATTATATGGTCGGTCATGCCCAACTATAATTTTCTTACTGTTAATTTTTTTCTGCGTTAGAAAATTTACTGTCCTTTATAAGGGGCATTGTGGAGGGTATTCATAGATTCGGCCAAGTCGAATTTAACTTTTATACTTGTTTTTATACCCTACATCTCTCTGAGGAACAGGGTATAATGACTTTGCGCTGATGTTTGTAAATACCCGAAATATTGGTAATATACCAACCTTCAAGCATACCGATTGACTCAGAATCACTTTCTGAGTTGTTTTACCGATGTTCGTCTGCCCATATAAACGTTGTGCGTACGATACAGGTCGCAATTTTAAATCGATTTGCCTAAAAATTGAAACTTAAGCTTTTATTGACTCAAGGACAAAGCCTATGGATGTAAATCGGTCCATAATTAGACCTAACACCCATACAAATGTCCCCTCTAAATTTGGTTAAAATGACTCCAATAACCGTTTTTTAATAGGTATCCTCTTGAAATCTGACAGATAAACGTATTTTGGATTTTGGATGGTCGGTCATGACCGACTTTAATTTCTTACTTGTTTTTTTTTTTTGTCTTATTTACGATATCCTCAATTTAAGATGAACTCAAGATATACTGATATTAAAAAATGCATTTTATTATTTTCGAATTTTATTTTCAGAATCAATGTCGCAATTTAGAACTGGAACAATTCTATCAGTCGTATATGCAACGATTACGTGTCAGTTATCTATCGTTATTTGTCATTATTGAACTGTTAGTAGTGGGTGTTCATTCTATAATATTACTCGCGACAATATCAGTAAGTTTTACGACGATGATTGACATTATTTTATACCGTCTTAACACAAAATAAATATGTTTGAACATTGTTTTGTCTCACTTATGTTTAAAAATATTTATTATTTGTGAATGGTGGTTGGTTTTTTATATGTAAACATTCAAAACTATCGTTTTTTTCAGAATCTCAGCAATGTTGCACCTGATATATTTGCCTATGTTACCTCGGCCCTCTTGGTATGGGCAATATTGTCACTTAATTTTCGTGTCGAACTCGTTAAACGTTTTCCTTGGATAATGTATGTTACCTCTTGGTTAGCAATCACCATTTTAACGGTAACCGATATCGGAATAACGGTTTATCATGCTGTTATAAATTTAGATTTATTACGACCGGCCTATGGATCCTATATTTTATATGCTGTTTATATATTTATGCCATTGCCCGATAACATACATGCTTTTATATTGGGCATATCGGTGACGATATCTTATTTGATTAACTATGCATTTGTTACGTATCGTAAGCATCCTGACGGCAGCAATAGACTGGATGTCAATAAATTAATAACTGAGGCAATTTTTCTGTTGGCCATTAATTTATTGGGTATATTTTTTCGTATGATGAAAGAAATAGCAATACGAACAACATTTTTAGATCGTAGACAGTATGTGGAGGAAAATTTATTTCTACGATATGCCAGGGAAGAAGAGGTTTGCATAAAAATTTGTGAAATACATAAATATTTAAAATAATAGTAATTGAATTTTACTTCCATTTAACAGAGAAGCTTATTGTTGAGTATAATACCGGTTCATATAGTGAGTAAAATTGAACATGATTTTAAATCGAGATTAGAATACAAAAAGGCCCAACGAAGAGTTTCCCAATATCCTAATATGACGTAAGTATACCTAAGACAAATAATTATATGTGCACTGTATTATATTGAGTTATAGGAAAGAAAACAAAATATTTTTTCAAGTTTGGTTGATATTTTGTTATATTTTTAAGTAAGCTTTAAAATCATAAAAACATTAATTTTAAACTTTATTTTTTAATACAGAAAATAAGGAATGAAAATATACTTCATAGAAAATAATTATATGTGCATAAAGGATAATTCATATATTTTCTTATTGATATACAATATAATTAGGTTATATGAATATTTAATGAATATTTATAATTGTTTTAGACTACGAGGCATAAAACCAATCAAGTTTTTTAATGTGCCAATACCATTTTTCTCTCGTTTCGTCAATATCGCAAATTTAAGTCCTTAGCGCGTAGTGTACCGCTTTGACCTTGAAACGACCTTGGCAGAAAGGGTCCTAAGGAGGAATTTAGTTAGGTTTATGTCAGGACTAATGCCTGGCCATTTCAATACTGGTATGCTGGGCGAATTAAACAAGTTTTTTGTCAAACCAGTTACATGGATTGGAGCTTTGTCTTGGTGGAATGTCCAATTATCTCCACACGGTTCGGTAGAAAAGTCTATTAAATGTTCCCGAACAAGTAAAATTATATTGTTACATTATTTTTAGTATGGGCAAATCATATTCGGAACCGACCTCTTCATCCAAATGCACCCCATACCATAACGGATTCGCAACCGAGATTTTGCAAATAGCAGGTTTGGAGCGGCTGTCTTAAATCTCTCCAATATTGGTGTTGACGATCATTGCCATCCAAATTAAACTTTTTTATCACTAAACAAGACGAAAAACAGTTAAATTAAGACGGCGCTGATGGTCACCACTTCTCTTGTAGAGATTTAACACATTTCCGCCAAACGTGCAATTTTCGAAAGCACAGTTTCGAATCCGTCGTGGTATAAGATGCATTTGGATCATGAAGAAAGGTTTGAATATGATTTGTTTCCAATAAAAATGGTGCAAAAATATATTTTTACTTGTTGGGGACCATTTAATAGACTTTGCTACCGAACTGTATGGAGATAATTGGACATTCTCCAAGATAACGCTCAAATACATGTCACTCGTTTGACAAACAACTTCCTATATGAGCACAACATACCAGTATTGAAGATGTCAAGGTCATTTCAAAGTCAAAGCCGTACAAGACCATTAAAGGACGTTAACTTTAAATACTGACAAAACGGGGGACAAAGGGTATTGGTACATTAAAAACCTTGGCGGGTTTTATGCCTCCTAGGCTTAAAAAAATTTAAATACACAAGGCGAACACAAATTTTCACAAAATACTTAATTATATTGCAAATCAAAAAGAATATATAGGAATTTTCTTCTATGCACATATAATTATTTTCTATAGAAAATATATGAAGTATTTCCTTTTTCGTTATTTTCAGTTTTAAAAAATAAGGTATAAAATTAAAATGTTTATGATTTTAATGCTTATATATAAACACTAGCTAACTCGCCCGGTACTTCGTTACCGGTTAGCTGTAAAAAAAAAATTATTACTTCAAATTCTTAATAATTTTTCTTTAAACATAAAAATTGTTAGTTTCGACCTTTAAAATATTATATTTTGAGTAGATTTAAAGTTGAAAAAAAATTTATTCTGGCGAAACGATCCCATAGTTCAAACTTAAAGTTTCAAGGAACATTAGTGTATAAGGAACAATATGTACCAAATTGAAGCGAAAATTCAAAAATTTATTTTCCCAGAATGTAATTTCCGCGAGTGGATCGTAAAGTACCAATTTTAAGTATCTCTACTTTCTCCCTTTTTCCCATTAGAAGCAGAATTTTCATAAAAGTACTTATTTTAAAATGTTATTTCCGCGAAAGGATCATACAGTCCAAATCTCAAGTATTTAGGACCATTAATGCAGCAGATACAAAATTGCCCAACTTTCCCCATTTTCCCCTTAGAAGCTACTAAAAAGTGCTTCTTCCAGAATGTTATTTCCGCTAGAGGATCGTACAGTCCAAACTTCAAGTATCTAGAACCATTAGTTCAGCAGATACAAAACAGTTCAAAATTCAAGTATCTAGGACCATTAGTTCAGCAGATACAAAATTGCCCAACTTTTCCCCTATTTCCACCTATAAAACAAAATTTTTAAAAAAGTACTTCTTTCAGAATGTTTTTTTCGCGAGAGGATCGTACACTCCAAATTTCAAGTATCTAGGACCGTTAGTTCAGCAGATACAAAATTGCCCTAATTTCCTAAATTTTTCAAAAAAGTACTTCCATTAGAATGTTGTTTCCGCAAGAGGATTCAAATTTCAAGTTTACCCTACTTTCCCTCTTTTTCCCCCTATAGAAGCAGATTTTTCCAAAAAAGTACTTCTTCCAGAATGTTATTCCCGCGAGAGGATCGTACAGTCCAAACTTCAATATCTAGGACCATTACTTCAGCAGATACAAAATTGCCCTTCTTTCCCCCTTTAAAAAGTAATTTTCAAAAAAGTACTTCTTTCAATATGTTATTCCGCGAGATGATCCTATATTGCAAATGTCATGTTTTTAAGACCATTAATTAAAAATTTACCAAATTGCCCTATTTTGCCCCTCTTGGCCCTCCTTAAAACCAAAATTTTCAAAAAGTGTATTTTTCAAAAAATTATTTCCGCGAGAGGATCAAAACTTAAAGTTTTAGTTCAGAAGATACAAAATTGTCCTATTTTCCACAGGATTATAGAGTCCAAATTTCAAGTTTCTAAAACTATTAGTTCAAAAGATACAAAGGGCCCTACTTTCCCCCTTAGAAGTGAAATTTTTAAAAAAGTTCTTTAAGTATGTTATTTTTGCGAAAGGATCGTTCAGTTCAAATTTCAAGAATCTAGGACCATTAGTTCAGCAGATACAAAATTGCCCTACTTTCCGCCTTTTCCCCCTTAGAAGCGGAACTTTTTCCGCAAGAGGATCGTACAGTTCAAATTTTAAGTATCTAGGATCATTAGTTCAGCAGATACAGAATTGTCCTACTTTCCACCTGTTCCCCCTTTAGAAGGAGAACTTTCAAAAAAGTACTTCTTCTAGAATGTTTTTTCCGCGAGAGGATCGTACAGTCCAAACTTCAAGTATGTAGGACTATTAGTTAAGCAGATTCAAAATTGCCCTACTTTCTCCCTTTTCCCCCCGTGGAAGCAGAATTTAAAAAAAGTACTTCTTTTAGAATGTTATATCCGCGAGAGGATCGTACAGTTAAATTTTAAGTATCGAGGACCATTAGTTCAGCAGATACAAAATTGCCATACCTTCCCCTTTTCCCCCTTAAAAGTGGAGTTTTCAAAAAAGTACTTCCTTGAGAATGTTATTTTCGCGAGAGGATCGTACAGTCGAAATTTCAAGTATATAGGACCATTATTTCAGCAGATACAAAATTGCCCTACTTTTCCCCTTTTTTCCACTCAAAATCGGAATATTTAAAAAAGTACATCTTTCAGAATGCTATTTTCGCGAAAAGATCGTACAGTCCAAATTTCAAGTCTCCCGGACCATTAGTTCAGCAGATACAAAATTGCCCCCTTTTCCCTCTTAGAGGCGGAATTTTCCAAAAAGTCCTTCATTCGAATTTTATTTCCGCGAGTGGATTGTGCAGTCCAATTTTCAAGTATCTAGGACTATTTGTTCAGTAGATACAAAATTGGCCTACTTTCCCCCTTTTTCCCCCTTAAAGAAGAATTTTTAAAAAAGTATTTCTTTCCGAATGTTATTTCCGCGGGAGGATCGTACAGTCCAATTTTCATGTATTTAGGACCATTAGTTCAGCAGATTCAAAATTGCTCTATTTTCCCCTCTTTTTCCCCTTAAGAGAGGAATTTTTAAAAAAGTATTCCTTTCCGAATGTTATTTCCGCGGGAGGATCGTACAGTCCAATTTTCAAGTATCTAGGACCATTACTTTAGCATATACAAAATTGTACTACTTTCCCCCTTTCTCCCCCTTAAAAGCGAAATTTTCAAAAAAGTACTTTTTTTAGAATGTTATTGCCGCGATATGATCCCATATTCCAAACGTCATGTTTCTAAGACCATTAATTTAAAGTTTAGCAAATTGCCCTAATTTCCCCCTTTTGGGCCTCCTTAAAACCAAAATTCTCAAAGAAACATATTTTTCAAAAAATAATTTCCGCGAGAGCATCCAGATTCAAAATTTCAAGTTTGTTCAGAAGATACAAAATTGCCCTATTAAACCCCTTCTACCCACCACCCCTGCTCTTATAAAAGGATTTTTCAAAATATTACTTTTTACAAAATGTTTTTTCCGCGAGAGTAGACTTAAAATTTCAAGTTTTTGGGACCATTCGTTTAGCAGATACGAAATTGCCCTTCTTTCCCCATTTTTCCCCCTTTAAAAACGAATTTTCAAAAATGTACTTCTTTTAGAATGTTATTTTCGGGATAGGATTGTACAGTTCAAATTTTAAGTATCTAGGACCTTTAGTTCAGCAGATACAAAATTGCCCTACTTTCCCCCTTTTTCCCCGTAGAAGCATAATTTTTAAAAAAGTTTTTCTTTAACAATGTTATTTCCGCGAGAGGATCGTACAGTTGAAATTCCAAGTATCTAGGACCATGAGTTCAGCAGATTCAAAATTACCCCACGCACCCCCTTTTTCCCCGGAATTTTCAAAAAGTACTTTCTTTGGAATATTATTTCTGCGAGAGGATTGTACAGTTCAAATTTCAAGTATCTAGGACCATTAGTTCTGCAGATACAAAATTGCCCTACTTTCCCCCTTTTTCCCTGTAGAAGCGGATTTTTTGAAAAGTTCTTCTTTAAGAATGTTATTTTCGCGAAAGGATCGTACAGTTTTAATTTCAAGTATTAAGGACCATTAGTTCAGCAGATTCAAAGTTGCCCTGCTTTCCCGATAACCCCCCAGAATTTTGAAAAAGTACTTCCTTTAGAATGTTATTTCCGCGAAAGGTTCGTTCACTCCAAACTTCAAGTATCTAGGATTATATTTTCAGCAGATACAAAATTGCTCTACCTTCCTCTTTTTCCCCCTTTAAAGCGGAATTTTCAAAAAAGTACTTTTTTAGAATGTTATTTCCGCGAGAGGATCGTGCAGTCCAGGCGAGAGGATCGTGCGGTCCTATTTGTTCAGCAGATACAAACCGGAATTTTCAAAAAGTACTTCTTTCAGAAAGTTATTTCCGCGAGAGGATCGTACAGCCCAAATTTCAAGGATCTACGACCATTAGCTCAGAAGACACAAAATTATCCTACTTTCCCCTTTTTCCCCCTTAGAAGCGAAATTTTCAAAATAGAACTTTCTTCACAATGTTATTTCCGCGAAGGATCCCATAGTCAAAATTTTTAAGTTTCTGGGAATATTAGTTCAGAACATACAAAGTGTACCCAATTGTCCTATTATCCCCCTTTTTACCACCCTAGATGCGGAATTGAAAAAAAACTTTTTTTCGGAATGTTTTTTCCGCGAGAGGTTCTTATAGTCCAAACTTTAAGTTTCTAGGACCATTAGGTCAGAGAAAAGAAAATGTACCAAATTGCCCATTTTTCCCCCTTTTCGCCTTCTTAGAAGTGCCTTTTTAAAAAAGTACTTTCTTCGGAATATTATTTCCGCGAGAGGATCCTATAGTCCAAATTTCGGGTTTCTGGGACCATTAGTTCACAATATAGAAAATGTTCAAAATCGTCCTATTTCCCCCCCAAATTTGAATGAAAAATTTTCAAAAAATACTTTCTTCAGAACATAATTTCCGCGAATCTAAAAAAAATCTAGTGGATCTTATAGTCCAAACTTTAAGTTTCTAGGACCATTAGGTCAGAAGATAGAACATGTACCAAATTGCCCTTTTTTCCCCATTTCCCCTTCTTATTTTTTTTAAATGCTTTCTTTAGAGTATTATTTCCGCGTGAGGATCCTATAGTCCAAATTTTAGGTTACTGAGGCCATTAGTTCAGAAGATCGAAATGTTTAAAATTGTCCTATTTCCCCCTAAATTAAAGTGATTAAATCAATAAATTAAAAAAAATAAATGAGATAAAAAAAATTGAGTAAAAAATTTGAGTCAAAAAATTAAGCAAAAAATATTTTGAGTAAAAAAAATTGAGTAAAAAAAATTTGGGTGAAAACACCTTCTAAGTAAAAAATTTAATTAAAAAAAATGAGTAAAAAAACTGAAGAATAAAATACAATTGAGTGAAAAAAAAAATTTATTAAAAAAAAATGAGTAAAAAAAATTTTGAGTAAAAAAAAATGTTGAGTAAAAAAAAAATTTTTGAGTGAAAAAAAGTTTTGAGTGAAAAAAAAATTTGAGTGAAAAAAAAATTAAAAAAAAAAAATTTTTGAGAGGGAAAAAATTTTGAGTAAAAAAAAATTTTGAGTGAAAAAAAAATTTTGAGTAAAAAAAAATTTTGAGTGAAAAAAAATTGTAAAAAAAAAATTTCGAGTGAAAAAAAAATTTTGAGTGAAAAAAAATTTTGAGTGAAAAAATTTTAATTAAAAATTTTTTTTTTCCCCGAGAGGATACTATAGTTCAAATATCTAGTTTCTAGGACCATTAGTTCAAAATTCACCAAATTGCCCTATTATCCCCCTTTTTGTCCCCCTTAAAACCGGAATTTTCAAAAAAGTATTTTTTTCAAAATGTTATTTCCGCGAGAGTATCCTATATTCAAAATTTCAAGATTGTAGGACCATTAGTTCAGAAGATACAAAATGTATCAACTTGCCCTATTTTCCCCCTCCCCCCCACCTTAGAAACGGAATTTTCAAAATATTACTTTTTCCAAAATGTTATTTCCGCGAGAGGGTGCTAGACTTCAAATTTCAAGTTTCTGGGACCATTTGTTTAGAATATAAAAAATGTACCAATTTGCCCTATTTTCCCCTTTTTCCCCCCTTGGAGGCGGAATTTAAAAAAAAAAAAAATTCCGAAATTTTATTTCCGCGAGAGGATCCTAGAGTTCAAATTTGAAGTTTCTAGGACTATTAGTTCAAAAGATACAAAATCCCCCAAAGGGCCCTATTTTTCCCCTTTTGCCCCCCTTAGAATCGGAATTTCCAAAAATCCCTTCTTAGTGGGTGGTTTTGTCGGGAGCCGAACCTACATTCCAAATTTCAAGTCTCTAGCTTCAGCGGTTTGGGCTGGGCGATGATTATTGCCAATCAGTCAGTCAGTCAATCAGTCAGTCAGTCACCACACTCTTTTATATATATAGATAAGAAAATATTAACCAAGCATAAAAAATAATCTGGTATGTGATGGAATTCGAACGATTTCAATTTCGATCGATTTCACCAAAAATCGAAATTAGAAAAGTGAATAGAAAAGCAAAAATTACTTGAATTTGTTTTAAAGATATGAGTTGAATCAAATATATGGATTTATACAATTTTATTTCATTTTAATTATAAATATTTCAAAATAATCGATATTGAAATTTCCAAAACGATCGATTTGAAATTGATCGATTTCCATCACATGGGGGAATGTCTTTTCTTTCCTATAACTCAATATAAAAAAATGCACATATAATTATTTGTCTTAGGTATATAACTAGAAAGATTATAAAATAGAGAGTTTGATTTTAATTAAATATTTTCTTTTTTATTTTGTTTAGAGAAGATCCGTCTACAAAACAATGGCGTTTGCCGGAAACTGAGTAAGTATAAGGGTGTTCAATTAATCGGGTGTTTTCATTGTTCGATTAATCGACATTTGACATCGACTTATTCGATTAAACGAATAGAATTTTAAAATTGATCGATTAATCGAATAGTTTCAAATTTTCCAATTTACAAGATTTTTTGTCGACAATTTTAGAAAAAAAAATGGTACTTGAGTATAAATACAATATTAAATAAAAGTATTTTAACATTTTGTTAACAAAAGAAACAAAACAAACAAAGTTGTCTGCAATTTTGTTCGAGAAAATTAAAAAAAAAAAATAATTTTGGAGATTTGAAAAATGTATAGAATTCATTCAGTATGAAAGAAATTTTATATTTATTATTTGGCTATAGTTGGGAAAATGTTAAACAAAAAATATTTTGTTTTGAGCATATTCAAAAAATTTGTAATTTAATTTTTGTTTATAATTTAGTGGGTTTTTGCCCAAAACTAGAAAGTTTGACCGATTTTAGCGAGGCCTTAGAGTCAACCGATTAAATCCAAAATTTTATCAGGTTCTAATTTTAGGTCGTTTAAAAAATCCAGGCTTCAGGAGCAGCGAAAATCCGATTTTTTTAATAAAGACCACTCTACACCATTTACAGATGCGTAAAAGATCAATAGTAATTCGAAGATTCTACTTGTAAGATTCCATTGCAATTTGAATTTTCTACTTGTAGTTCGAAGATTCTATTTGTAATTCGTAGATTCCAATTGTAATTTGAAGATTCCAATTGTAGTTCGTAAAAGATCAACTGTAATTCGTAAAAGATGAATTGTAATTCGAAAAAGATCAATTGTAATTCGTTAAAGATCAATTATAATTCGAAAAAGATCTGGACTAAAATTGTATAATTGAAGGGCTTACTGCAAGAACTTGATAAGCAGCATTTTATTTTTTCATGTTTTTCGCCTTCTGCTGAGGTTCCATTGACAGATTTTTGGCAAAAGTCCTGCTTTAATCCTTCGTACAAATATATTGAGAATAAAAGTTCTGCAAAAGTTCTATTTTCTACATTATTTTAAAAGTTTTAAGGCAAAAACCACCATAAAATGAAATGTTGCTTATCGAGTTTTTACAATAAGCCCTTCAATTATAGTCCAAAAAGCATAATAAATTAATTAGTGGTGTAGGGCATAATAAATAAATTATACCCTACATCAGTCTGTGGTACAGGGTAAATGAGTTTGTGCTGATGCTTGTAACAACCCAAAATATTGGTCCTTGACCAACCTTCAAGTATACCGATCGATTCAGAATCACTTTTTGGGTCGATTTAGCGATGTCAGTCCGTCCGTCCATGTAAACGTTGTGCGCACAATACAGGTCGAAATTTTTAACCGATTTGGCTGAAATTTGAAACTTAAGCTTCTGTTGACCCAAGGACGGACGCTATTGGAAAAAATAGCTCCATCTTTTGACCTAGCCCCCATACAACAAATCTGGGTCAAATAGCCCTAACAACCGTATTTTAATATGTATCCTTTAGAAATTTGGCAAGTAAACTTGTATTTACAAATCACCATTCCAAATTTTAAAGGAATCGGACCAGTTATTCTTGTAGCTCCCATTTAAACCACACTCCCGATTTTTACATAAATCTCTAAAAATTCATAAAAATAGAAAATATTTTATTAAAATTTTGTTTGTATGTGTTTAATTCGTACTTTAATAACTCTATCAAATCTGATTATGAAAATTTTGCCCGATATTTACTTAAAGGGGTTTATTGGCAACAAATAGAAGCCTATTTCACTTAAATTTGGTTTGTGAGTGTTTTTTACACTTAATTAAGATTTGTCAAACAGACCCAATAGATCAATGTTTGAACTTGGGACCTATTTTCCGGGAAACATAGGTGTAGGGTATTATATGGTCGGTCCTAACCGACTATAACTTTCTTACATGATTTTTTTTCTAATAGGGTCATTCTTAGTGAAATCAATCATGAATATTTTTGACCCCCCCCCCCGATATTGATAAAATTTGGTTTAGTTCTTACACTACATAGAAACCTAACAAATGCAAATTTTCAGCCTTCTAAGTCAAAAGGGGCCGAAAATACGGAGGGTCAAAATTTCCCCCAAAATCTCCCAGTCGCGACACTTTACACCGTAAAAACTTAATATCGTTGGTTCTATTATAGCTAGAAAGCCCATTTTTGGTTTGTTTTGAAGTTCATAATATGCTCTACAAGACCTACCATAACCAAAAAATTTTCGAAAAAAAAGAAGGGTTACCTCCATTATTTTAAAGTCGTGATAAAAGCAGGAGAAAATGCGGAGGATGGTATTCCCCGATTTTTTTTTTTACTTTATAATCTTATAGAGAAAGTCCCAAAGTATATATTCTAAAATTTTTAGGTTGGGACAACAATGGGATCGCTCAAAATCAAAATTTTTCACAATTTCCCCTAAAATCTCCAAATCGCAACACTCTTGAACCTTAAAAATTTAATATCATAAGTGCTATTGTGGCTACAGAGCCCATTTTTGTTTGTTTTAAAGGTTATAGTAAGCTCTACAATACCTACCTTAACCAAAAAATTTTAGAAAAAAAAGGAAGGGTGCCCCCCTTATTTAAAGGTTCGGGCAAAGGGTTGAGGAAATGGGGGAAGTATCCCCCGATTTTGTTTTCTTTGTATTCTCAAAGTGCAAGTCCTAATGAACATTTCCCT
This sequence comes from Pegoplata infirma, assembly GCA_963921195.1. Classification (NCBI taxonomy): domain Eukaryota; kingdom Metazoa; phylum Arthropoda; class Insecta; order Diptera; family Anthomyiidae; genus Pegoplata; species Pegoplata infirma. The sequence goes on along the minus strand of OY992539.1, from coordinate 67,855,203 downwards.
AACATTTTTATGTTGGGACAACAATCAGATCGATCAAAATCAAAATTTTTCACAATTTTCCCCAAAATCTCCAAATCGCGACACTCTTGCACATTACAAATTTAATATCGTGGACTGTATTGTAGCTACAGAGTCCATTTTTGACTTGTTTTAAAGCTCTTAATATGCCCTACAATATTACTACCACAAAAAAAATAAAAAAAATGAAGGGTGCCTCTTGTATTAAAAGATCGTGGCAAGGGGTGGGGGAAATCGGGGGATAGTATAACCCCAATTTTTTTTTTACTTTGTTTTTTTTAAAGAGTAAGTTCTAGAGAGCATATCGCTCCTTTACTTGTATAGTGTCACAACTCAAAATATTTGATTTTGCAGAAAACACGTTTAAAGTTTACTATTGAAACTGGTTTTTAATTGAAAAAGGGCGGCACATAGAAAATGCAATAATGGCGTGTACTCTTCTCAAACGGTGAGTTTAAGAGATATTAATACGAATTTTCGACACAATATAAAGCACGATATAACGAATAATTCTGCATCATTAACTAAAAAAACTCATTTTTTGAGATATGGCACTATACAAGTAAAGGAGCGATATCCTGAAATTTTTTTCTTGGGACTCCAATGTGAGGCGCAAGATTGTCGCGATTTGTTGATTTTGGGGGAAAATTTTGTAAAATGTTGGTTTTAGTCGATCCCATTGTTGCCCCAACAAAAAAATTGTAGACTATGTTCATTAGGACTTGCACTTTGAGAATACCAAGTAAAAAAAAAAAAATCGGGGGATGCTTTCCCCCCATTTCCTCCACCCTTTGCCACGACCTTCAAATAAGGGGTTCACCAATAACTTTTTTGAAAATTTGTTTGGTTTTGGTATGTCTTGTAGAGCGTATTATAAGCTTTAAAACAAAAAAAAAATGGGCTCTATAGCTACAAAAGCACTTATGATATTAAATTTTTAAGGTTAAAGAGTGTTGCGATTTGGAGATTTTGGGGAAAATTGTGAAAAAATTTTGATTTTGAGCGATCCCATTGTTGTCCCAACATAAAAATTTTAGAATATATTCTTTAGGACTTTCTCTATAAGATTATCAAGTAAAAAAAAATCGGGGGATACCATCCTCCCCATTTTCTCCTCCCTATATCACAACCTTTAAAACAAACCAAAAATGGGCTTTCTAGCTATAATAGAACCAACGATACTAAGTTTTTACGGTGCAAAGTGTCGCGACTGGAAGATTTTGGGGGAAATTTTGACCCTCCGTATTTTCGCCCACTGTTTACTTAGAGGGCTGAAAATAAAGTATTTTTGAAAAACACAACTTGACTATATAGATTCGATTCTACTTCCAAAAGGTAGTAAAACCCTTCTCGGATTGTCCAGTTTGGTGACCAATTCCTTTTTATGGGCCTCCAAAGATTCAGAAAATCAATGTGGCTCTCAAAATATGGTGTCATCAGTTTTTATTCAACAGCTTAATTAGAGTTGGTGCTTTCGCTTAAGTATATTTGGCAAAAATGTGAACAAATTCTGTTAACATTTTATGCAAAAAAATATTTTTTTCCAGGACTTTTTTTGAAAAAATATAGGCGAAATTATCGTTTTTCACTTTTTTCTGCATAACTTACAGGGACTGTTGATTTTTCGCCAAAGCTATTTTGTACAATTGTAGCCACGGTTAAGCTGAACATCTCTTATGAACATACCAACACAATCTGAAAGTGTTTAGGCATCCTAATTTGCTAATGAAGACCACTCTGTATCTTAAAATTGGTCGGTTTTGACTAAAAAAATCCACAAAAAGCCTGGAAACCGCTCCGCAATTGCCCCTAGAGGGATAAAATGCAAGACCGAAACTCATTAGGTTTTCCCCCTAACATTTTTTGCAAACATTATTAAGCACTGTATCCACTCCTTAAGGGGGCTCCCATACAAATATTAAATTTTATAAAACTGCTCCTACAGCTCTAACTGCCTCAAAAGTGCCCCTAGAGGAGTGAAATGTACTATCGACCCTTAATATTTTGTCCATTCCAACATTTTCTCAGAACATACCCACGCTCTATCTTGACCGTGGCTACAAATTTTTCAAATATTGTTAGGGAAAAATCAACAGTCCCTGTAAATTATGCTGAAAAAAGTGAAAAAAAATAAATTTTTTCTATATTTTTCAAAAAAAGTACACGAAAAAAACGGCCTATTAGTCACACTTTTGCCAAATGTACTTAAGCGATAGCACCATTTCTGATTAAGCTGTTGGGAAAAAACTTATGACATTATATTCTGAGGGTCCCACTGTTTTTATGAATCTTTGAAGGCCCATAAAAAGCAATTATTCACACAGAAAATTTTTTTGTGGAAAACTTTAACTAAAAATTTTAAAATGTTAATTTTAGTTTTTAATCATTTTTTTAATTGATATAATTAAATTTTTTAATTGACTTCGCAAATTTCCGTGCCTTTAAAATAAATACAACTTTTCCGTGTTAGAATTTTACAAATTTTAGTAATTGTACTATTACTTTCGTGATAGGTGCAAATCAATTAAAATAGTAATTAATATAATCATTTTAGTAATTGAAACTCATTTTTATTTTTTTGTGTGCAAACTCGACAATCTGAATACAGGGTTTTACTACATTTTGGTAATAGAATAGAACCTATATAGTCAAGGTCTTGTGTTTTTTCACTGTTGCACAGTTTTTTTATGCTCTCAACTTTGGAAGCGACTTGTACCTGATTATAAAGAACGTTTCTTGTTTTAACAATCTGAAACCTACCGCTAAAAGATATATCTAATAAAATCTAAACTATATTTTTCAGAAAATTATTTATTGAACCTCATGATGATGTTACCATTCTGTATGCTGATGTAGTGAACTATACTTATCTGACTACTACTCTGGATGTTAAGACCCTGGTAGAGACCCTGCATGATTTATTTGTAAAATTTGATACAGCCTCAGAGGTATTAAAATAACATAAACTCTTGCTCAAATCAAAACATAATTCCATTTTTATTTTCAGGAATATAATGTCTTACGTATTAAATTTTTAGGTGATTGTTATTATTGTGTGGCCGGTGTATCCGTACCAAATGAATATCATGCCAAATGTTGCGTAGACCTGGGATTACGCATGATTAAGGATATACGTGATGTAAGGTATTAATGAAAAACTAAATAACTGCATTTATTGTATGTAAAATTTTTCGTCATTTACAAATATATTTTATACATGAAAATCCTCGATATATATATATGCAATTTAGAACACGTCGTAAATTAAATATTGATATGCGTATTGGTGTTCACACGGGCAGTATATTATCTGGTGTTTTAGGTGCCTGTAAGCTGCAGTACGATATCTGGTCAAGAGATGTCGACATAGCAAATCGCTTAGAACAGACTGGTATGGCAGGTAGAGTACATGTTAGTGAGGAAACCCTTAAACAACTGGAAGGTGAATATATGTACGAAGAAGGCACACCGCAAGCTAGAACAGATCCCGTTTTAAAGGAATTTGGTATACGTACATTTTTAATAAAACCACCCAGGGTAAGGAGTTATAAGATGATTTAAGCTGGATTACTCAATGCGCCCGTAAAAAAATAAGTCGTTTACATAAAGTTTCGTTAAATCGCTAGTTTGCAATTAACTGTATATTGGGTAATCCGCTGTAAGGAGAAAAAGGTTAATGGTTTTGAAATTTATCTTTCAGTATGCTTCTTATAACGAACAAAGGCGTAATAAGACAGGCGTTAAACGACAGATAGAACAACGTTTAAAAGTGGATACATCAACGAATTTCATGCAAAATAATATACAACAATTTAATCAAATTCGTACTCAAGCTAAATTGGAAATGAGTCGAGAATTGGATAAAATGCCAATAGGAAGAATACAGTAAGTGTTTTATAGATCTTGACACAAAAGACCCAAAAGGGTCGCAGTGCCGGCCGTAAGGGCTAGATCTCACCTTGAATAATAATAAGCGTAAAAAAATATTTTTTTCTAAAAACGGATACCATTACTTTTACACTCATACACTCAAAAAAACCTTGTAAAACTACAAGAAAAGTTTGTAACTTTTTTTGCTACATCCTATTTGACTACAAGCTTTTTACCAATAATTTTATAATTTTTCAAGCTTTTGACAAAAAAAAATTAGATTTACAAAATTTTTGACGCGATAAAACATACAAGGAGGTTTCGTGATTTTACTAAATTTTTTGCTACCCACTATTTTACGAGAATTCCTAGTGAAAGTAATGAGGTTTTTCGTAATTTTACAAGATTTTTAAAAATAAAATTGTAAATTTACATTTTTTTTTGGCGTAATAAAACTTACAAGAAAATCTCTTGAATTTACTAGATTTTTTCTGTAAAAAAATCTTGGAAATTCGTAAAATTACAAAAAAAAAATTAAATTTCGATTCGAAAACTGTCAAATACTAGTAAAATGGGATTACGAGACTTTTTCTAGTAATTTGACAAGGTTTTTTTTTGAGTGTATAAATTTAAAATTTGTTTACTGATCTTTTATGATGTTAATTTCAGAATTTCCAAATTTTGTTTTGATCGCTCCAAACGTTTAACACTCGACGAAATGGAAGAACAAAATTTTCGTCGCAATATCACCTCAATCGGTTTATTTTTCAAAGATTGGCGTTGGGAAATGCAATTTTTGCGAGAACCTGATGACATGTTAAAATATAGTGTTATTATGGGTGTCATAATATTTTTAGGTATTATGGCCATACAATCAATTAATAAAGTGTAAGTATGATTTTCAATAATACCGTACAACACTAAAAATGCCTGCGAATTTTGTACTCTTGCCCAAAACATTAAATCATCATAATTTTTTGCGGAAGATTTGGGTGTAGCAAAGTTTTTGTAGAAAAAAAATTTTGTTGTACTACTATGCTATTCCATGCAAAACGAATTGAAATATCAGTCGAGGACCCCATTAAAAACCTAAAAGAGCTGTACATTTCGTAAGTGAGTGCAAAAATAAGTGCAAAAAAGTGTTTTTTCATTTTGGAGAGTAAAAGATTCGGCACCAAAGAATATAACACTCTCACTTGTTTTATGTACATTTGATAAACAAATGGAAAATTTTTATGCGAAAAGCTTAGACTTGGTGAAAAAAAGTAGTTTTGGTAAACAAAATTATGTTAAAAAAATTTAATGAACCCAAAATTTTTGATGAAAAAAAGTTTTTGATGAATTGTTTTTATGAAAAGAAAATTTTTTTGATGTAAAAAAAATTAATAAAAAAAAAAAATTATGTTAAAAAAAATTTAATGAAACCAAAATTTGTGGTGAAAAAAAAATTGATTAAAAAAGTTTTTGATGAAAAGAAAAATTTTTTGATGTAAAAAAAATTGATAAAAAAAATATGAAACAAAAAAAAAAAATTTTTGATGAAAAAAAAATTTATAAAAAAAAAATTTAATGAAAAAACAAAAAAATTTATGAAAAAAAATTTGATTAAAAAAAATGATGAAAAAAAAAGTTTGATGACAAAAAAAAAATGATGAAAAAAAAAAACAAAAAGGATGATAAAAAAATTTGATGAAAAAAAAATTGATGAAAAAAAAAATTTGATAAAAAAAAAATAAAATTTGATAAAAAATAAAAAAGTTTGATGAAAAAAAAAATTATGAAAAAAAATTTGATAAAAAAAAAATTGATGAAAAAAAAAAAATTTGATGAAAAAAAAAAAAATAGATGGAAAAAAAATATGAAAAAAAAAAAATTTGATGAAAAAAAAGTTTGATGCAAAAAAAAATATGAAATATAAAATATGACGAAAAAAAAAAAATTTATGGAAAAAAAATTTATTAAAAAAATTTTTTTTGTTGAAAAATAATTATGTTACTTTTTATTCACCAGCTGGTGAAAAACGGGTTTATTCACCACGAGGTGAATTATTATCCAAGTTACAAACCCAAGTTATTAAAATCTGTGTTTTGTTAGATCTTTATTTAGTGTAGAAACACACAGATCAAATTCTAGTGGAATTGGTTTATTTTTTTGTCAATATACTGATTTAACTGAATATCTGTCGAAATTTTTATATGAGGGACTAAGTCCAAAAATGTCCAATTATATTCCGATTTGATGAGATTACTAAAGTACACATTTAACACCTAAAAATAAAATTTTTGTCAAATAATTTTATTTTTATGAATTTTAAGGGAATGATGTGAATATCGGGAGGGTGGTTTGTATGGGGACTAACAGAAGGACTGAACCGATTCCTTTGAAATTTGGAATGGTGTTTCGTGCACACAAAATTTGATTACCTGCTAAATTTCAAAGCGATATCTATGATAATACGGTTAATAGATTCATTTAAGCCGAATCCAAAGGGTATGTTTGTATGGGGGCTAGGTCTTAACATGGGCCGATTTTCTCCAGTTTCAATAGGCTTCGTCCTTGGGCTAAAATATGCCTAAGTTTCAAATTTCAATTGATTGAAAATTACGACCTGTATCGTGCTTAAACCGATAGATGGACAGACGGACGGACAGACGGACATCGCTAAATCGACTCAAAAAGTAATTCTAAGTCGATCGGTATACTTGAAGGTAGGTCTAGGACCAATATTTCGGGTAGTTACAAACGGTGGCATGACATAATCCCCACGGACATAATCCCCATTTCCGTTATGGGGACTATGACCGAAAATTATTTGGACATAATCCCAATAAAAAACGGACATAATTCCTAGATTTATGGGGATAATGACCACGTAACAAATGGCCATAATCCCCATTATGGGGATGGTCATAATCCCCAAAATTAAAAGATTTTTTTTTTACTTAAAAGTTTTTCTGCGTAGCCGGCCTTCGGCCGGGCTTAGGGATTACAAACTCCATGCATTAAACCCACCCTCTCTGCAGAAAACGGGGATTATGACCAAAATTGCTTTGGACTAACTCCCCATAATGTGAATGGGGGTTATGACCGAAATAAGTTCGGTTGTAGTCCCAACAAAGAACGGACATAATCCCCATTGGGATTGTGACCGTTTTGGAAACGGTCATAGTCCCCACAACTATTATGGGGATTATGACCGTAATGAATTCGGTCATGATCCCCATTTCCGTTATGGGGGTAATGTCCGTGGGGATTATGTCCTGTCACCGTTACAAACATCAGCACAAACTCATTATACCCTGTACCACAGAGTGGTGTAGGGTATAAAAATTACGGGGTACCGACGATTGATTCTGGTAGAGGAGTCCAAAAAATATACGTGTGTCAAAGTTTTGCAAGATCACATCGGAATTTTATTTTAGAGGCGGTTAAAGTTTCCCAGCTTTGGCCTGTTCTTGCAACATATCGGTATATAAAAACCATATTTTCTTTACATCTGAGGTGTATGGTGCGTTCAGCAACTTTGTAGAAAATATCAAATATTTTTGTGAACCATATTAACCCTCTCACACCCTCTCATAACGGTATTTTTTGGCTCTATTCTAACAAATCGTAAAAAACGTGCCGAAAAAGTGAGAGGGCGGGGAGGAAATGTTCTACACTCAAAAAAAAAAAACTGTAATGTTAGCAAAAAAAGCTTGTAAACCTACAAGAAAATTTGCTGATTTTGAACCCACAATTTTTTTGCTAAAGTTAGCAAAAATGTTTTGCCAATAATTAGTTAACTAAATATTTTTTTTTTTTGAACTTAGTTTATACAAATCTGAGGACCCCATTGGGTTCGGACCCGATAGGTCCAGACCCCGATGGGCCTAGACCTAGTTGGGTTCCATAAAAATCGTCATAGTTTTTGATTCAAATTTTGTGTCCGTTTCGCTCTACCTTGCTTAGTTTTTGAGATACGTGATTATAGGGGACCACTGGGGTCTTGAGAATTAAAAAACTCGATAACTTCAAAAATATTACTCGGAGAGCTTTTGACTATTTTGCGGTCTTGTTCTACGTGTTGAGAGCTACAACTTTTTTGGACTTTTTGTTGTGTCGGCAATATTTACCGAGATATGAGCATTTTAAAATTTTCGGGAATGCTAACTTTTTTGGATCCAAAGTTAGGGCCCATTAGGGTCCACATATGTGAAGAGGACCGGCAATACTATGCAGATTCTAAGAACCAAAAATGGCCTCCATTTTGCTCTATCTGGCTTAGTTTCCGAGATAGCGCCATTTTAAGTTTTCTGAAAATAAAAAAAAATTTACCATTTATTTTGCTAATATTAGCAAAAAATCTTGTAAAAATGTAGTCAACTCAATTTCAAATTTAGCAAAAGAAATTAGTTCAAAGTTTGTTTAAAATTGCTAATGTGCTAAATGAAGTTTACAAGAATTTTTTGCTAACATGCTAATCTCAACTAAAAATTTGCTAAAAGTTAGCTAACTAGCGTTAGCAAAAAAAAAAAATTAGTAAATCTACTAACGTATTTTTTTGAGTGTACAAAAATGGCCATAAAATTTTAATATACATGTCAGAACACACAAAGCCCGAAACTTAACACAAACAACAAAATTCAAGGTTGACCCTTAATGGTTAATTTATTTTGTAATTATACCCTACACCACTCAGTGGTACAGGGTATAATGATTTTGTGCTGATGTTTGTAACTACCCGAAATATTGGTCCTAGACCTACCTTCAAGCATACCGATCGACTCAGAATTACTTTTTGAGTCGATTTAGCGATGTCCGTCTGATAATCTCTCGGTTTAAGCACGATACAAGTCGCAATTTTCAATCAATTGACTTGAAATTTGAAACTAAAGCATCTTATGGCCCAAGGACGATGATAAGACCTAGACCCCATACAAACGCCCCCTTTGGATTCGCCTTAAATGACTCTAATAACCGTATTATAATAGATATCGCTTTGATTTCATCAGGTAATCAAATTTTTTATGCACGAATCACCATTCTAAATTTCAAAGGAATCGGGTCAGTTCTTCTGGCAGTCCCCATAAAAACCACCCTCCCGATATTCACATAATTCCCTCAAAATTCATAAAAATGGAAATATTTGATAAAAATTTTATTTGTAGGTGTTAAACTTGTACTTTAGTAACCTAATGGGGGACTAAGTCTCCCATATAAAAATTTTGACCCATATTCAGTAGGCCCCCGTAGGCTAGTTGGTAGCGTGCTAGCCTTTCAACGTGGGGGTCGTGGGTTCGATTCCCACCAGAACACTTGGTTTTTTCGCTACAACGAGACGACGGCCATTGTTACCAGTTCTCGGTTAGGTTGAATTTATTAAAAATGAGCTGTTAATAAATAGAGAGAATAAATAAAAATAATTAATCAAGTGATGTGATCAAAACTATTATATTCAGTAAAATCGGTCTATTGACAAAACAATAAACCAATTGCACTAAATTTTGATCTGTGTATGTTTTCTACACTAAATAAAGATCCAACAAAATACACATCCAATCGGTCCATGTTTGAACTTGTGACCCCTTTTCCGAAAAACACTGGTGTAGGGTATCATATGGTCGGTCTTGACCGACTATAACATTCTTACTTGTTTTTTTTTTTGTCCCAGAATCATTCGTCGGAACCCCGCACACAAAAAATTATTGGCTAAAAATTTTCAATTAAATGTATTGATTAACAAAATTTAAATCAGTCAATCAATGTTTTGATTAAAATTTTTGCTATTTTTTTGTTACAAATTTTCAACATACCAGATTTTTTTCGCTTTAATTTATTTGAATAGATTAATTCAAAAATATACAAAATAATCGGGCTTTACTTTTTTTTATTGTTGGCAACATATTGAAAAGCAAAAAAGATGAATTTTGTGATAATTTTGTCATAAGCTTACAATTCATTTTTTAAATCAATCATAATTTTGATTGACTTTAAACAAAAAATTGATAAAATTTTTGATCAAAATCGAAAAAATGTTTGATTGAAAAAAATTTTAATCAATCACCTACAATTTGATGATTGGTATAACAATTTTTTTAATTGGAGAAATTTCAATCAAAAAATTGATTGAATCCGCGTTTTTGTTGATTGAAATTCGTTTAAAATTTTTTCTGTGCGTAGAACTTCTGTAAGTCCAACTCACCATTGTAATCCATCAAAATATTGGCCTGGACCCCACAAAGTATGTTTATTATTGATTAGTGATTGACTCCAAGACATTTTAGTGATGTCCGTCTGTCTGGTGAAATGACGATCACAACCAAAATATATCACAGATATGACAGTAACTTAACATATTTAGTTATTGTTGCTTCAAAAAGTTTGGTATTGCATTTGAGCGAAATCTGTTAAGCGGCTCAAAAGATATGAACGAAAATGTGGACATATAAAAAGGTTTAATTCGGCGAAAAGAATTTGATACCGAAAGGTATTTAAACAAGTACAGTTTGTATCCGCGGAATTTTTTTTTTCCAAAATTTATTCTTTTACCAATTTTTTTTTTACAAAAAAAAACTTTTTCGCAAAATTGTTTTCACCAGAATAGTTTTTTCCACAGAACTTTTTTTCACAAAAATCTTTTCAACAATTTTTTTTTTCAGATAAAGTTTTTTTCAATAATTTTTTTTTAAATTAGGAAAGGCCGAATTTATCTTTTTTACTTCAAAAGTAGTATAAAATATTTTAATTTCAGACAATCTACTAATTTTTGGGCAACCAATGCTACTTATATGGTGTTAATGATCATTTGTTTATTACTGACATGGTTTAAAAAACTATGGATTATGTTTATTGCCGATACTGATCAATCGGAGCCAAAAAATAAATTTTTATTATTCCTATTTGATGCTTCCAAACACATAGAATCAAGTATTACAGCAAGGATAACGATTTATCTGTTGATAATTGTTATACATTGTTCAGCAACATTTATACAATTGGTAAGTCTATACACTTAGAGAATTTTTTTAGTTAAAATAACAGAACTTTTTAGTAAAAATAACAATAATTGTATTTTTTTATTGTCTAAAACTTACACAAAACCAAAAATTTAAAAGGATATTTAAAAAAAAAAACAAAAATTGTTTTCGTCGTTTCGCTAATTTTACTTTTGTGTAAGTTGTTTCTTAAAAAACAACTGTTAAAAATAACTGTTTCAAATTTTCGTATACTTTTAGTTAGATTGCAATAATTGGCCAGTTTATACCGATGACAGTGAATTAGTTGGTAATTATACAAGTTTACAACAATTTTCAAATGGTCAAGCTTGTGATGTCGGTTTCAATCCATGGGTATGTTGATTTATTGTTCTTCAAAAAATGTATTCCTCATAAGTATTTTTACACATTTATTTCCGTTTTTTAATTCCAGGGTATTACCGAAAGTTTAGAATTGACCATTTGCATGGTTTTCCTATTTTCTCGTATTCCTTTTCTTATCAAAGTTGCGGTTGGTGCCTCAATAGCAACCATCTATACAATTGTTATAATTGTTAAATATTCCCTAATTTATGAATCAAGCCCCTCGACAAACGTTGATTTGCAAGCTGAATACTCTCATGTTTTGGTCATTGTCATAACTTTGGTAATTTTTCATTTAATGGATCGTCAAACTGAATTTATATCAAAAGTGGATTATAAGTAAGTAAAATTTGGAATTTTACTGAAAGTAGTAACAATACGCCAGAAAAAAACTTGATTTAAATTTTTGCTGGGATATTAAACACAATCATTTCATTAATGAAAAATCTATTGATTTATCTTTTAACAGCTGGAAACGCCAATTACAAAGAAAACAGGAAGATGGTAGAGTTACAAATGCCTCTATTACAGTATTAATTAAAAACATATTACCCTCCCATGTTGGTAAGTCCTTCGCAGAAAAAAAATGTTGTATTTTGGTTCATTTTCAATTAGATTGTAGTTGTATTAACAAACAATTTAATTGTATTGACAAATTTGTGTTGTTAAATAAAACTCAATTATTTTTTTTTGTAACTCAATTAAATTGTTTTTAATAAAACAACGTTTTAATTAAAAATGAACGAACTAGCATTTAGAAACGTTATTAAAAAAAAATAAAATATCTTGTATATTTTTAGCCGATATTTATATATCGAAACAAATGAAAAATGAATTATACTACGAAGAATATGATAATGTGGCCGTTATGTTTGCTTCGATAAAAAATTATGATATTCAAAATGTTGGACTGAGGGTGTTAAATGAAATCATATGTGATTTTGATGATGTGGTAAGTTTAAAAATCATTATTATTTATTTATTTATTAGAGTCTCAATAGAAAAACATTTACTTATTTGACCCTGCAATAGATCCTTTTGTATTTTAATAATAATAATTTTTATCCCACGATCAAGTGTTTTCATTTATTTTAATCCATTTATTTACAAATAATTTATTATTAACTTTAACCTAACCGAGAATTTGTAACAATAACAGTCGTCTCGTTGTAATCGACCAAGGGTTCTGGTGGGAATCAAACCCACGACCCCCTGGTTCTTACTCCAATGCAAACAAGTAGAAAAGTTAAATTCGACTTGTCCGAATCTATGAATACCCTCCACAATACCTTTTTTGAAGTGATAGTAAATTTTCTAACGTGAAAAAAATTAACAATTTTAATAAGAAATATTTTATTTGAAGTAGAAACTTTTTTAGTCATTTTTGAAAAAAAAAAAAAAAAAAATTTTTAGGGTAAAATTTTTTTCGAGTGTAATTTTTTTTTAGTGTAAAAATGTTTTTGAATGACAAAAATACTTTGTAAAATATTTTTCTGACTTACCAATGATTTTAAAGCTAGTTTAATGGTTTTTTCAACACATGAATAAGGTGGAACCAATCCGAAATTTACGGTTTTCTTACTCAACCTAATACCCTATTCACACGTACAGTTTTAAATCGTTTTTAGCAGCAATATTTTTAGCACTTTCTTTATTCTATTACAGTATATTGACAGAAAATGCTAAAAATAATTGCTAAAAACGGTTTAAAACTGTAAGTGTGAATAGGGTATTATACCCTATTCACACGTACAGTTTTAAATCGTTTTTAGCAGCAATATTTTTAGCACCTTCTTTATTCTATTACAGTATATTGACAGAAAATGCTAAAAATAATTGCTAAAAACGGTTTTAAACTGTAAGTGAGAATAGGGTATTAGGCTAATATATTAGCCTTGTCTTTATACAAGAGATGGGCGCTGGTCACGTGATTTGCGTGATTCACGTGAATCACGCGTGAGTGATTTTCATTTCAGTCACGTGATTGTGAGTGAGCGTGAATGGAAAAAAATCTGAGTGAGTTATTAGTGAGTGAGTCATTTATTTTTTGCGTGAGTTTGCGTGATTTGATTTTTTGATTTACCCAATTTTTGTGTTTTTTTTTCATTTCTTGTGAAAAATATTTTTTTAGTTTTTTTTGGTAAGAAAATGTTATTGCGTGAGTAGATTTTGCGTCACTCACACGTGATTGAATCTTGCGTGAGTCACGCGTGAGCGTGAGTAATTTTTTTATTACTCACGTGAATAGTAAGTGAGCGTGAGTAAAAAAACTGTTTGCGTGAGTGATAAGTGGGTGATTCGATTATTGTTTGCGTGAGTGAGTGTGAGTCAAAATCCAACTACGCGCCCATCTCTACTTTATACCCCTCCACTCTAGCGACTGATGGTATAAATAAGTTTGTTATTCCGTTTGTAATACCTCGAAATATTGGTCCAGGAGCCCATAATCTATATGGGGCATTCCATGTGAAATCGGACACTTGAAATTTTTTTTTTTTTTAGATTTTCCCAATTTGTTTACAGTTTTTAGTACCCTTCGAAAACTCCTTCGTGGTAAATTTTCAGATTTTTTTGATGACCCGTTCAAAAGATATCGAATTTTTAAAAATTGGTTGTTTGTTCCTTTACTCAAACTTCTTTTAATCATAACTTCTTCAATAATGGTCCAAGTTTCAATTTTTTTTTTTTTTCAAAATTTTTGTTTTTTTACGTACTTTCTAAAAAAAAATCCAAAAAATTCTTAAAAGCGCTATAGTATGCGATTTTTAAGTTTTAAAATTTAAATCTCATTTTTGAAAATGTTTGTACTCTTCGATTTTTTTGAAATTTTTTTGTGTAAAACTTCTATCAATTCTACAAATTTTTTGCCCAGGAAGATTACGATTATTACTATTTATTAAAATTTTTGTAAAAAATTTTATTGTAATTTTTCAATCTTAAAATCATTTCTACTGCTCCAATGGTGAGTCATAGAGGGGTCCTTGATGAGACCGACCCCCATTAATTTTTACGTCTTAACATTTCTTTGGAACAAACTAATACCCTATCTCCAATTTCTAAGGGGACTCCCACACAAAACGACATTTTTTAAAATTTGTTCCAACCGCTCTAACTGCCCTAATAGTGCCCTTAGAGCAACAAAATGTATGACCGACCCACAATATTTTTTTAGTCCAAACATTTTCTCTGAACACACCTACCCTCTATCTTTAACTGTTAAGGCGGTCCCCATACAATTTTTTTTATTTTTTGTAAATTTGTTTTATTTAATCAGCTTCTACCGGTCCAATGGTGCGTCCGAGAGGGGTCATTATTGAGACCGGCCCCCATTTATTTTTACCCTACAACATTTTTTTCAAAACATACCTACGCCCTATCTCCACTCCCTAAGTAGGCTCCCGTAAAAAAACAAAAATTTTGAAAAAAAAAATTTGAAATTTGTACCATTATTGAAGAAGTTATGATTAAAAGAAGTTTGAGTAAAGGAACAAACTACCAATTTTTTAAAATTCGATATCTTTTGAACGGGTCATCAAAAAATCTGAAAATTTACCACGAATGAGTTTTCGAAGGGTACTAAAAACTGTAAACAAATTGGGAAAATCTAAAAAAAAAGTTTTTCAAAGTGTCCGATTTCACATGGAATGCCCCATATACACTTAAAAAATTATATCCTTAACTGTTTGTAGTTTATTTAAAAAAATTTTACGTTTAGTCGTTTTTAAAGAAAAAACATTTGTTTGATGTTCAATTTTTATTAATGACTACTTCTGTCCTTTGTTTCAAAAATAACACACTTAAAAATAAAGACTTTCATTAACATTTAATTTTTTAAGTCATTTATTTTTGTTCTGTAAATAAAAACTACTGATCATTCATTAAATTTTTAATGATTTGTGTAAGCAAATTTTTTTTAATTGTTAGTATTTTTTAATGATTTATCATGAGTTTTTACCTACACAAGTAGGTTATTTTTTTGTAGAAAAAAAAAATTAAAAAAAATATTTATAGAAATATAAAAACGTGTTTGTATCAAGTGACTTTGGTGCGATGGCTAGAGTGTCTGGCCAGAATTTAGTTGATTGCGGGATCGATTCCCCAAAAATTTTATTAAAAATTAAAAAGAAAAATCAATAGAAAATTGTAAAAAATAACCTACGAAATCATTAATGTTTAATGTTTTCGTAGGTATTTTTTTTGGAATTTGTTGGTAAAAATAACAGAACTATCATTAATTTTTAATGCTTTCGTAGGTTATTTTTTTCGAATATGTTGGTAAAAAAGAATGAAAAAACATAATTTTTTAATGTTTAATATTATTTATTTTAGAAAATTTTGTGAACAATAAAAAATAAATGTTGATGTTTGTTAAAACAAATGAATAATTACTGGGATGGTTTTCAAATATTTTATCACTTGTTTAAAATATGTTTTTTATTTGTTTTTGCCTACAAAATTTTTGAGTGCACTCAAAAAATTATGTCATTAACTGTTTGTAGTTTATTTCAAAAGTTTTACGTTTAGTCGTTTTTAAAAGAAAAAACATTTGTTTGATGTTTAGTTTTTATTAATGACTACTTCTGTCCTTTGTTTCAAAAATAACACACTAAAAAATAAAGACTTTCATTAGCATTCAATTTTTAAAGTCATTTATTTTTGTTCTGTAAGTAAAAATAAGTGATTCTTCTACGTTATTTTTTTTAAATTTTTGGCATTTTTAAAGAAAAGTCATTAGTTTTTACCTACTTGTGTGGGTCATTTTTTTGTAGACAAAAAATTAGAAAAAAATATTTATAGAAATATAAAAACATGTTTGTATCAAGTGACTTTGGTGCGATGGGTAGAGTGTCTGGCCAGAATTTAGTTGATTGCGGGATCGATTCCCCAAAAATTTTTTTAAACATTTTTAAAAAAAATTTTCAATAGAAAATTGTAAAAAATAACCTACGAAATCATTAATTTTTATGTTTTCGTAGGTAATTTTTTTTGGAATTTGTTAGTAACAATGACAGAACTATCATTAATTTTTTCGTGGGTTACTTTTTTTAGAATTTGTTGGTAAAAAATAATGAAAAAATCGTAATTTTTTAATGTTCGACGTTATATATTTTATAAAATTTTGTAAACAGTAAAAAATAAATGTTGGTGTTTGTTAAAACAAATGAATAATTACTGGGATGATTTTCAAATGTTTTATCACTTGCTTAAAATATGTTTTTCATTTGTTTTTGCCTACAAAATATTTTGAGTGTACACATCCAAGGGAATCCATTTAAAACGAGAAAAATGTCTTACATTTTTTAACAATATTTTCAATTTATCTTCTTTTCATTTAGCTCAAACAATTTGAAACCGAAGGTAGATTTAAAGTGGAAAAAATTAAAGTGGCTGGTTGGACATATATGGCTGCTTGTGGTTTGGACTTGGCACGTTCCGAACATGTAAATACTCAAACAAATTTCAGAAACTCTTCGTTGCTACCAAATGGACGAAGAAGTCAATATAACAATAACAGTTGTAAGTACAAATTGAATTTTCAAACTTAAAACCTTAACAGAACAAGGTCGGCTCGGAAAGAGGTTTATACCGAGAATCAATAGATTAAAACAAAAAAAAACATCGACTTAAGGCAAATTATTTTTATCTAACTATAGTTACTTCTCATGATATTAAACTGGATATGGGACCATCATCTTCTAAGGATGCCATGGAAAGAAGTAAAAAATTATCAAATCAATATGAGGGTCATACTAGCAGTAATAACCAAAAAAGTCGTAAAATCAGTTCTCCTCAACAAAGTAATGTGGTCTATGTTATGGCACAATTTGCCCTACAATTAATGAGAACATTACATTCTTTCAATATGGAAAATTTACAATGCGAAGATGGCAATTCCGATCATGGAATGTTAAAAATTGGTAAGATTATTAACACTGATCAACAAATTCACAAGAAAAAAAATTGCAATTTGACAAATTTAAAGCGAAGAAGAAAAATAGAAAATAAAATTAAATTGCAAACAAATTTCGGAATCTGAGACTTTTTCTATACAAAAAAACGTCTCAGAACCAGAGATTCTACAATGGTTAAACCATATTCGCATTCATTTAAACTAGAGATGGGCGCTGGTCACGTGATTTGCGTGATTCACGTGAGTGTAATTGATTTTCATTTTAATCACGTGATTGTGAGTGAGTGTGAGTTGAAAAAAAATCTGAGTGAGTGAGTGAGTCATTTATTTTTTGCCTGAGTTTGCGTGATTAGATTTTTTGATTTGCCCAATTTTTCTTTTAATTTTTTGTAAAAAAATTTTTTTTGGATTATTTTTTTTTGGTAAGAAAATTTTATTGCGTGAGTAGAATTTGCGTGACTCACGCGTGAGCGTGATTAAATCTGGCGTGAGGCACGCGTGAGCGTAAGTAAGTTTTTTATTACTCACGTGAATGTGAGTGAGCGTGAGTAAAAAAAAAATGCGTGAGTGATTAGTGAGTGATTCGATTATTTTTTGCGTGAGCGCCCATCTCTAATTTAAACTATGTAGTTTAATTATTCGTTTTTGCCATACAATTTAGACGTCAATTTAAACCTCGTTAAAAAACATCAATATTATTTAAAAAAAAAAATACGATCTTTGTTAATCAGTGTAATTTAAAACTTTAATTTAAAAAACTATATACAGCCTCAAAAACTTATCACTTTATTTTTTAAAACAGGCATTAGTAACGGTTCAATTATGGCTGGCGTTGTTGGTTCCTCCAAGCCTCACTATGATATTTGGGGTAATTGTGTTAATATGGCTTCACGTATGGATTCTACGGGCGTACCGGGATGTATACAAGTAACCGAAGATACGGCTGAAATTTTACGTACTTTTAATATACAGTGCAATCTTCGTGGTATGACTTATGTCAAAGGTCGTGGTGAAATCCCAACATATTTTATTGGCATTGATGAAAATTTAAATTTTATACGTGATATAAGTACAAATGATAAGGTGCAAAGCATTTAATACAATATACTATACTTACTTGTAATACAAAACGAAATATTATTAAATTGTAAATATCATTTAATTTTATTAAATTAATAAACAATTTTTATGTTAATGACACTAACACCCTGTTTTACATTGTTTTAGTTCCGTTTAGTAAAAATTTCTATTTTTTATAAGAGTTGGGTAATTGACTGATACATCATCGTACAGCCAAAACCACCGAATGAATATTTGTCTCCCAGAAAATACATCCACGAAGTCTGGGTTTTTGGAAACTCCGATTCTAAGGGGGTAAAAAAATGTACTTTGGTACTTTTTCTTTAGTACCAGAAATAATGGTTCTAAAAACTAAAAACTTTAAATGCAGAATCCTTCTGCGGAAAAACATTGCGAAAAAAGTACTTTTTGAAAATTCCAAAAATTGGTAAAGTAAAAACGAGCAAATTTGGTACTTTTTCTATCTCCTGCAATAACGGTCACAGAAACTTTAAATCTGACATGTGGGCGCCTTCATCCAAAAAAAATAATAAATATTTTGAAAAAAGTACTTTTTGGTAATTTTGATTTTAATGTGGCCAAATTTTATTACAGAATTACAAAATGTTGTCCTTTGGAGTTTGACTCAAAATTAAATGAATCCATAATGGTCTCAAATTTGTCCTTTAGCGCTCTACAATCTGTAATGAGATTTAAACATAAAAAATAATTAAAAAAAAAAAAACAATTAAGAAAATTATAGGCAGTCAAGACCGACTATATGATACCCTACATAAGTGTATTCCAAAAAATGGGTCCAAAGTCCAAACATGGACCGATTGGATATTTTTTTTAGATCTTTAATAAGGGTGGAAAATACACCCTTTTTAGGCCGATTTAACTGAATACGTTCAAAATTTTTATATGGGGACTAAGTCCAAAAATTATCCAATTATATTCAGATTTAATTAGGTAACCAAAGTACACGTTTAAAACCTGCGAATTTTGAAAGTACTTATGTCTTATAATACGGTTATTAGAGTCATTTGAGCCAAATTTAAGAGAGCGTTTGTATGAAAGCTACACTCACAATCAAATAAGAAATATGATTGTGGCAACCATGATTTAAGTAAGAGCGTTATACAATGAGTGAAAATTGTATCATAATATGCTTATAGAAATCATAACATGTTATGGTTTTAAATTATAATTTTTCGAATATTTAGGATCATGACACGAATGCTGCAAAAATGTTATGGTAGTGCCTACGGCAAGGATCATAGAAGTAAATAGGATGTCCAGAACTTCAAGTTCCTGATAATGATGTTGCTCAGTCTGCTCAGTCTGCTCAGTCTGCTCTCCCAAAACAGGGGTCTTGTGGACTGTCCACAGGGGCCTTGTGGACTGTCCACAAGACCCCTGAACATTAACCAGTAAAGCGTTCAAAACAAAGAAATCGAAATTTGGCAAACATTTTGAAAAATTTTCGATTTAAATTTTAAAAAAATGAGGAATATTAAGAAAAATTCAAAAAAAATTACTGAAAATACTAAGAAGAACCAAAAATGAATATTTATGGGGAAAAAAAATAAAAAAGAATGAAAATTTTTTAAATTTTCAAAAATAAGAAAATAAATATTCATTTTTGGTTCCTCCTAGTATTTTCAATAATTTTTTTGGAATTTTTGTTAATATTCCTCATTTTTTTAAAATTTAAATCGAAAATTTTTCAAAATGTTTGCCAAATTTCGATTTCTTTGTTTTGAACGCTTTACTGGTTAATGTTCAGGGGTCTTGTGGACAGTCCACAAGGCCCCTGTGGACAGTCCACAAGACCCCTGTTTTGGGAGAGCAGACTGAGCAGACTGAGCAACATCATTATCAGGAACTTGAAGTTCTGGACATCCTATTTACTTCTATGATCCTTGGTACCGGTTTCCCGGTTCTTATGTTATTCCCGGTATTCCCGGGAATACCGGTATTCCCGGGAGTACCGGTATTCCCGGATCCGGTTCTGACGGTATTACCGGTATTCCCGGGACAACCGGTATGTATATTTTGTAAAATTTTTTTCAACTAACATTTTATCTTAGCATTTACAAAAAAAAAAAAAAAATACAAAACATGTGAAAAACACCATATCATTTTTTTTTTATGAATTTAAGAAAAAAATAGTTTCATGATTTTTACATAATTTTACAAACACAACTAAATGTTTCTGAAATACTGATTAAATGGTGTAATTTAAATATTCTATGGTATAGTATTTTTTTGTTTCTTGAGAACCGGTACCAGTATCAGAACCGGGAATACCGGTTAGGGTGGTTCTTAAAAATCAAAAGTTGGATTTCTGCACGGGACGCCCCCTCAGTTTACTAAGATTCATAAAAAAGTAATACCAAAATTTTTTCAAAATTTTCTAAAAGTTTCTTAAGGTCGCACCAGGCTCTTGAAGTTCGGGCCCTGGAGCAAAATAGACATTTTTGAAAAAAAAAAAAAATTTGTAAAAAAAAAATTAAATAAATCATTATAAAACCGGTTTTGTTTAACAATTGACCCTTAGTACTTAATTAAAAATTTATAGATTTTTCGGACATAGTTAACTCTTTACTATGTAAGGTCAAAAAAAATGTAATTTTTTTGAGATCACGCCCAAAGACACAATTTCATGGATTTTAAAATTTTATTCCCATAAATTTAAAAATCTTCAAGTTTTATTGCACAATTTTATAAAATACATCTTGGAGAATCCATGTTTAATTTTGAGTATTTTTCGCTCTTTCCATTTAGCAGATGTAGCGATTTAATTTTGAGCGATTTTCAAGAAAATGCGTTTTTTCAACCATTATTGTGTATTCTTTTGCTTTGACCAACATTTTGAGAAAAATTAACTAAAGTTCAATTGAATGTTGTTCCCATTGACCTTTATTGCACAGTTTTGAAATTTTACTAGTCCAGGATATTTTTAACCCATGTTTACCGACGGCCAAGACGCAAAAAAACGAAATTTGACTTTATTACAAAAAATTATTGAAAGTAATTAACACAAAGCTTTATTTAGTCATAAAAGCTTAGTATTGAATTATTTTTACACAGAAAATCATATATCCGTGTCTACCAAAGACCAAAAAGGCTTATTTGGTCGCCAGGCCAAATGCCGTCTATTGTCGCTCAGACAAAAAATGGGTATTTCAACCTTTGGTAAATAAAGGTTAATGATTTCATTAGTAAAAATAAATTATTACTCAGCTTTTATGATTAAATAAAACTTTGCATTAATTACTTTCAGTAATTTTTTGTAATATAGTCAATTTTCGGTTTTTAGCCAATTGGCCGTCGGTCAACATGGGTTAATAATGTCCTGGACTAGTAGCATTTGTAATAAAGGTCAAATGGAACAATATTCACTTGAACTTTAGTTACTTTTCCCCAAAATGTTAGTCAAAGCAAAAAATAAACCGTAACGGTCGAAAAACGCATTTTCTTGAAAATCGCTAAAATTAAATCGCTACATGTGGTAATTGGAAAGAGCGAAAAATACTCAAACATAAACATTGATTCCCCAAGATGTATTTAATAAAATTGAATAATAAAACTTGAAGATTTTTAAATTTATGGATAAAAAATTTGTAAAACCATGAAATTGTGTCTTTGGGCATGATCTTAAAAAAAGGACTTTTTTTTTGACCTTTCGTAGTTAAGGTTTAACTATGTCCGAAAAATGTATAAATTTTTAATTAAATACAAAGGGTCAATTGTTAAACAAACCCGATTCCATAGTGATTTATTTAATTTTTTTTTTTACAAAAATTTTTTTTTTTTTCAAAAAAGTATATTTTGCTCCAGGGCCCGAACTTCAAACGCCCGGTGCGACCTTAAGAACATTTTCGAAAATTTTGAAACAATTTTGGTATAACTTTTTCATGAATCTTAATAAACTGAGGGGGCGTCCCGTGCAGAAATCCAACTTTTTTGTTTTTAAGAACCACCCTAATACCGGTATTCTCGGGAATATATCTAGAACCGGGAAACCGGTACCAGAACCGGGAAACCGGTACCAGAACCGGGAATACCGAGAACCGGGAAATGGGGGGCACTAGTCTTGGCCACTAGAAGTTTAAGTTTTTAAATTTAAGGTCAATCGATTGAATATTGCAATATGTATTGTTTTAACACCGTTTACATGGACAGACAGACGGATAGACGACATCGCTAAATTTACTCAAACAGTGGTGTAAACAGGAAGGATGGTCCTGTGAATAATGTAATCTGATAATTTTCCTATAAAAAAAAATATCTTAAAATATCTGAGACTTTTTCTTCAGGGAAAACTTAAATTTTTCTATAAAAAAATATATTAATATCTGAAACCTTTTCTTCAGGAAATTTTTTTCAGAATCTGGTACTTTTTCTTTAAGAAAAATAAAAATTCATTAAAAAAAAAACACAAAAAAAATATCTGGGGCTTTTTGTTGTGTCGGCAATATTTACCGAGATATGAGCATTTTTATTTTTCATTAATTTTTTTTTCATCATATTTTTTTTTTCAAAACGACATAATCTTTTTTTCATTAATTTTTTTTTCATCATATTTTTTTTCATCAAATTTTTTAATATCAATTTTTTTCTCACCAAGAAATTGTTTTTTTCATATTTTTTTTTTTTAAATTTTTTTTTTACATCAAAAAACTTTTCTTTTCATCAAAAAAATTCATCAAAAACTTTTTTTCATCAAAATTTTTTTTAACATAATTTTGTTTTTCGTGAAAAAATCATTTTTTTTTACCAAAACTACTCATTCACCAATTCTAAGCTTTTCGCATAAAAATTTTCCATTTGTTTATCAAATGTACATAAAACAAGTGAGAGTGTTATATTCTTTGGTGCTGAATCTTTTATACTCTCCAAAATGTAAAAACACTTTTTTGCACTTATTTTTGCACTCACTTACGAAATGTACTCACTTACGAAATGTGGCAACACTGTAAAAAAAGCTAAAAAAATGCCTTCGGACTTCTTGTTGTGTCGGCAATATTTACTGAGATATGTGCATTTTTATATTTCAGAAATGCTTACTTTTTTAGATTCGGAGTTAGGATTCATTAAGGTCCACACATAGAAAGAACCAAAAATATCTGGTTTTCACGATATCACCATTTTAAGTTTTTAAAAAAATATTTTTCCTCAAGTGGTCAAATTTAAGAAGATTAATAAAAGAACTAATTGACAGTAAATTAAAATTTTCAAACTTTTAGTTAAATTTTACGAAATTATGGAAAAATTTATGAACCAATTTTAAAGAAAATGGTGTTGCAAAATTTATTTAGATATTTTTTGAGTTTTGATTTAAATTGTAAGGTTTATGAAAATTTTCAATATTTATAATACCTACCCACATCAACATTGCAAATATTTATATATTTCAGCTTATCTGGAAATTTTTTATGATTTATTAAATTATAAAGAAACTCAGTTTGAAATAAACCATATCGATAAATCATTAATTTTAATTTACAATTATTGTGCAAAAAATCAAACCAAAAATCTTGAGCCATTTCAAAAATTACTAAAGGTATTTTTAAAAATTCCATATTTGTTGTAAGATTTTCGCATGGTTCTGAAATTATTGGATCACTGAACATTACCAATTTTGAACAGTCACAAGTTTCCATCAATGAAAAATCAATTGACAAATTGATTAAAGAATTATGCTGCAATAAATTGTACAAATATGACCACGGCATATTATTGAAAACAATTAATTCAAATTTTTTTAATAACTTTAAATTTTGAAAATCTTCAATTAATATATAATGATCGTCTAAACATAATTCTTGTAAGTTGGGAAATATTATGGAAAATTTTTTTAAAACTTCTGGATTATAATAATGAGCAACATGACCATTGAGGGAGTTGTACCAAAATAATGTTGAAACATTTTCGAAATTGGTTATATCCGAATTAATACAATTTTCTAAATCTGATATCAGAGATGTATTTAATTTTAATGTTTTCAAGGTATTTGATTTATAAAAATATGATGATAAATCACCACGATATTTATTGTTTATAGAAGTAAATATTTGTAATTTTAAATTACAAAAAATACTATGTAAATTTTTCCATGTTATTCCCCAACAAAATTTCAATGATAAGTCTTTAAGAGTTTGTGGTAAAATTATATTTTCAGTATTAAATTTACATTTTTTAAATGATAATTCTTGCAATATGGGGCATGATATTGTTAAAGCTTCTAAAGTAGTATTATTTATATCTGCTTCACTGTAAGGATCTAAATCTATGCATAACTTGTATAAATTAACAAAGTTAACTAAATGCAATTTTGTAAATTTAACCCAAGCAAGTGTATTACAAAATTTACCAATTTTTAAATTTTCTACAGAATATTTTTCAGTTATAATTTTATTATTATCAACTGCATCATCGTTATCATTACAATAAATTGAAGCAATTATTATTAAAGATTTAAGTTTTAATATTTTTAATATTTTTTCAACAATATCGTAATTTAATTTATAATAAGGATCTATAAAATAGAAATTTTGTAAATTTTTCATATTGCTTAGTGATAAAATATCAAAATTTTTTAAAAAATCTTTAAATATTATATTAATATTTGTACAACGTTCAATTTGAAATGTCTCTAATTTTGGACAATTTCTAGCTAACAATTGTACAATATCGTCGGTAATTTTTGTTTGCTCAAAAATAATTGTATTGAGATTTTTAAAATTTGTATATAAAATTTGATCATTAATTTTTTGACCATATTCTGTTATTTGCAACTTTTGTATATTATCACAATTAAATTGTGTAAAAATTTCCAATTCTTGATCTGTTAATATATGTGTGATATGTGAGTTATTTAGTGTAACTGATTGATCACTATAA
The DNA here is from genome assembly GCA_963921195.1 of Pegoplata infirma. NCBI lineage: Eukaryota > Metazoa > Arthropoda > Insecta > Diptera > Anthomyiidae > Pegoplata > Pegoplata infirma. Next base: position 67,830,093 of record OY992539.1, on the reverse strand, counting down.
AATTTCTTTGTAATTTTTATAGTTTTGCATCGATATTTCCATATTAAATTAATTATAGTGTAATTGAATTGCGTGCAAATTGTTGTTAACATAATTTGTTCTTTTAAATTTAAGAATTTAAATATTAATTCTAATACATCACAGTTGTGCGTAATTTTATCAAGGATGTCCATTTTATAAAATATTTAAGATTTTGAATTTTTAGTTTCGTTTTAAAAATATTCCGTAAACTTAAGGAGATGTTAACTCGTCGTTATCTGTTTGAAATATATAGATATTTTAAGATAATATAGATAATAAATCCATTTTAAAATAATTTAATATTTATAAATATATTAATAACCGCAAATATTCTGTAACTTTTAAATAAGATAATATATCATTAATTTATAATTAGTTTGAAATGAATCGTTAAATTTAAAAACATTGGGTCGATCGATATCATTAATTTATAATTAGTCTGAAATGAATCGGTGAACTTAAAAATACTAAAGTAGACTAAATTTTTTTTTTTATACCCTCCACTCTAGTGATAGAGGGTATATATAAGTTTGTCATTCCGTTTGTAACACCTCGAAATATTGGTCCAGGACCCCATAAAGTATATATATTCATGATCCTCGATCGATTTTAAGACGATCTAGCTATGTCCGTCCGTCCGTCCGTCCGTCCGTCCGTCCGTCCGTCCGTCCGACCGTCCGTTCGTCCGTCTTTCCGTCTGTCTGTCTGTCAGTCTGTTGAAAACACGCTAACTTTTGAAAGACTTTACGGAGGGTCCTGAAGTTTGGCATATATGTTGGGCATTTACCTGGTCAGGTTGGTATTGCAATCCAGCGAAATCGGTCCAGTGGTTCTAAAGTTATGAGCAAAAGACTGAATTTCGGCAAGGGTTTTTCGTGAATTTATGAGATAAAAAGCACTATAACTTTCGAAAATCAATTCTGAGGATGCACAAGCTTGGCATATATATTTTTCGTTCCTCCAGCCTAGTTCGTATTGAAGTTCATCCAAATCGGTCCAGTGGTTCAAAAGTTATTAGCAAAACCGTGAATATCAGATTAGCTTCACCTTAAATTCATGTGGTGAAAACCCGTTAAACCTGTTTTACAACCATTGCACTGTGGGCCAGCATATCCATTTTTTGGCCAATAAGGTCTGTAAGGCAACACATATTTAAAAATATTTTTTCAGAATGTCAACATCTTGAATTTTGTGCATCTTAGATATCTTTTTACTGTAGCTAAAAGTTTTTTTTTTTGCATGAGGTTAAAGTTAAAGTTTGAGATTTTTTTTATATTTTTTATTCATGAAACGAATAATTTTTTTTTGTACTTTAACAAAATATTTTTTCCAATTTTCGGCGAAGTTCTCTTAAAGACATACCTGTTAATCCAACACATGAGATAAACTGCCAAAAAGTAAGCTAAAAGTATATATTTGTTTTAATAAATTATGAAAATTCATACTTTTGTTGAAATCCGCCTTTTTTCAACACCAAAGTCCAAAAAAGTCCAAACGATATTGACAAACCTTGAATTGCAATCTGTCTCTAATAGTGTATTCTATTCACATTTTTGCGACCCTTTGCGACCGTTCATAATCTTTTGACATAGAGGCAATAAACCAAAATATGGCGTTTAGAAATGCCCTACAATGGAACTTCAAAAATTTTTTGATATTTTTGTTTCTATTGATTCCTAATAAAAACTTTTCCACTTTGACAACATTGGCGTAATAACTGGAGATGAGCTCGTGAGTGAGTTTTGACTCACGTTCACTCACGCTCACGCAAAAAAAAACATAATTTCTTAATCGTTTTTTTTTTCTCACACTTTCGCACTATTTACGCGAGTAAGCAAAACACCACTAACTTTTGACTTACGCTCACGCGTAACTCACGCTAACCATTTTAAACATGAAAAAATTATAAAACTAAATTAATACACATATAAAATTTTGACTCACGCAAAAAAATGGCACTCAATACGAATCACTCAAGCAAAAAATGTCTCACTCACTTGTCACTCACGAACAAAAAATTTTAGACACGCTCCCTTTCGATCACGCGTGATTCGCCTGACCAGCGTCCATCTCCAGTGCTAAAATTAAAACTAGGATCGCATTTAAGCGGGCATATATCAATACAATTAAATTATTTTGACTCACGCTAAAAAATGGCACTCACTGCGAATCACTCACACAAAAAATTGCTCACTCACTTATCTCTCATGAACAAAAAATTTGAGACATTTGACCAGCGCCCATCTCTAGTGCTAAACATTATAAATGGGAACGTATTTAAGCGGGCATATTTTGGCGATAGCATTTTAAATATTTTTTGTGAAATTGTAAGCTAGTAGCAATATTTGTACATTTAGGATGGCAAATGCTAACTGGAAATAAAAGAGTTCTCTCTTAAAGGTCCCACTGGATATATTAACATTATGACGCATTTAAAAGAGAAATATTTTATTAAAATTTTCTGATAAAAGCAAAAAGAGGGTTTTATAAAAACTAAGGAATGTAAACATTGTACATTTTTTTAAAATACTATGTCCTACTTTTTGGATCCGCCATTTGGATTTCAAAAAGTATGAGTTTGTATTCGTATTAAACAATCATTTCCTAGTGTTATTAATCAATAATTTAAATATATTGTCCGCCATATTGGATCCGCTATTTTGAATATTTGATTCTGAAATCCCGTTAAACCGTTAAAATCAGACAACATTAAAAAAATGTATATTTTATTATATTTGTGGCCATATTGGATCCGCCATTTTGAATTTAAAAACTTGGAGCTCATATTCGTAATAACCGACCCTAAATACATAGAAAATGATTATAGTAAATACAATAAGCAAATAATTAAAAAATCATGTCCGCCATTTTGGATCCGCCATTTTGAATTTTCAAATTTTTTTTCCAGAATCGTGATCAGCGGTCCTTTAACACCCATATGTAATACTTTTTTGACATATAGGTTAAGTGGTCTATTTATGGCCAAAATTCAGGAATGCTGGCCCACAGTGCATTGGTTAGTCACAAAAATATTTTAAAACGTATTTTTGTTACTCAAAAATATTTGTATACCACAACAAAAAAAACAAGTAAAAAAGTTAAATTCGACTTGGCCGAATCTATGAATACCCTCCACAATGCCCTTTTTAAGTTATAGTAAATTTTCTAGAGTGAAAAAAAAATAACATTTTTGATTAGAAATATTTTATTTTGTGTAAAAAAACTTTTTTTTTTAACTATTTTTTGAAAAAAAAAAAAAAATTTACTAAATTTTTTTTGAGTGTAAAATTTTTTTTGAGTGTAAAATTTTTTTCGAGTGTAATTTTTTTTTCTTTTAGTGTAAAAATATTTTTGAGTGACAAAAATGCGCTGTAAAATATTTTTGTGACTTACCAATGTTTTTAAAACATGTTTAACGGGTTTTCAACACGTGAGTTTAAGGTGAGGCGAATCTGAAATTTACGGTTTTGCTAATAACTTTTGAACCACTGGACCGATTTGACTGAAATTCAATACGGATCAGCCAAAAGGAACGGCAAATATATATGCCATACTTCAGCACCCTCAGAATTGCCGTTCGAAAGTTACCGTGTGTTTTATCTCTTAAATTCCAGAAAAACCCTTGCCGAAATTCACTCATTTGCTTATAACTTTTGAACCACTGGACCGATTTCGCTGGATTGCAATACCAACCTGACCAGGTAAATGCCCAACATGTATGCCAAACTTCAGGATCCTCCGTAAAGTCTTTCAAAAGTTAGCGTGTTTTCAACAGACAGACAGACAGACAGACAGACAGACGGACAGACGGACGGACGGACGGACGGACGGACGGACGGACGGACGGACGGACATCGCTAGATCGTCTTAGAATCGATCGAGGATCATGAATATATATACTTTATGGGGTCCTAGACCAATATTTCGAGGTGTTACAAACGGAATGACAAACTTATATATACCCTCTATCACTAGAGTGGAGGGTATAAAAATACACTTGAAAAAAATGTTACACTCAAAAAAAATTTTACACTCAAAAAAAAAAATTAGTAATTTTTTTTTTTAATGTAAAATTAAAAATTCTGATTAATTTTTATTAAAAAATAAAAATTGTTTTATTCGACCTTTAAAATATTATATTTTGAGGATGTTTATTCTGGCTCGAGGTCATTATTTTCTTTACTAATTAAAACCATGATATTCTCATAGCATAATTTTCAAGAAAATTATTTTTTTTTTGTTTTAAATTTATTTATGTTGGTCATTTTTGCAAGACTTAATCGACACGTGTTTCGGAATTTGTCAAGATTCCATTGTCAAGATTATTTAGCAAAAATAGAAACGATTTACTACAAAGTAGCAAACGAGTCTAATGACAAATCGTTTGGTGCACAAACTAGCAAATTAATACATATTCGCCTCTATTCTCAATGAGAATTAGGAAGACGAAGAAATTGTACCATGCTAATAAGGCAACGATTATCAATAACCAACAAAAATATTTAAAACAATTTTACATACGATAGTCCATTGGACTACAACAATATGTTTTTTGTGTTTTTGTTGTAACAAATACTCCATATTAGGGTTATTCATCACATGGCGTGCCAACCATTATGTTCAAATTCTGATTAATTTTTATTAAAAAATAAAAATTGTTTTATTCGACCTTTAAAATATTATATTTTGAGGATGTTTATTCTGGCTCGAGGTCATTATTTTCTTTACTAATTAAAACCATGATATTCTCATAGCATAATTTTCAAGAAAATTATTTTTTTTTTTTTTTGTTTTAAATTTATTTATGTTGGTCATTTTTGCAAGACTTAATCGACACGTGTTTCGGAATTTGTCAAGATTCCATTGTCAAGATTATTTAGCAAAAATAGAAACGATTTACTACAAAGTAGCAAACGAGTCTAATGACAAATCGTTTGGTGCACAAACTAGCAAATTAATACATATTCGCCTCTATTCTCAATGAGAATTAGGAAGACGAAGAAATTGTACCATGCTAATAAGGCAACGATTATCAATAACCAACAAAAATATTTAAAACAATTTTACATACGATAGTCCATTGGACTACAACAATATGTTTTTTGTGTTTTTGTTGTAACAAATACTCCATATTAGGGTTATTCATCACATGGCGTGCCAACCATTATGTTCAAATTCTGATTAATTTTTATTAAAAAATAAAAATTGTTTTATTCGACCTTTAAAATATTATATTTTGAGGATGTTTATTCTGGCTCGAGGTCATTATTTTCTTTACTAATTAAAACCATGATATTCTCATAGCATAATTTTCAAGAAAATTATTTTTTTTGTTTTAAATTTATTTATGTTGGTCATTTTTGCAAGACTTAATCGACACGTGTTTCGGAATTTGTCAAGATTCCATTGTCAAGATTATTTAGCAAAAATAGAAACGATTTACTACAAAGTAGCAAACGAGTCTAATGACAAATCGTTTGGTGCACAAACTAGCAAATTAATACATATTCGCCTCTATTCTCAATGAGAATTAGGAAGACGAAGAAATTGTACCATGCTAATAAGGCAACGATTATCAATTTTCAAGAAAAATAATTTTCTTGAAAATTATGCTATGAGAATATCATGGTTTTAATTAGTAAAGAAAATAATGACCTCGAGCCAGAATAAACATCCTCAAAATGTAAAATTAAAAAAAAAAAAAATTACACCCAAAAAAAATTTACACTCAAAAAAAATTTTTTTTTTTTTCAAAAATTACTAAAAAAAATTTTACACTCAAAAAAAATTAGTAATTTTTTTTTTGAATGTAAAATTCGAAAAAAAATTTTACACTCAAAAAAAATTTTACACTCAAAAAAAAATTAGTTTTTTTTTTTTAAATTACTAAAAAAAAAAATTTTACACAAAATAAAATATTTCTAATCAAAACTGTTATTTTTTCACGTTAGAAAATTTACTATCACTTAAAATGGGCATTGTGGAGGGTTCATAGATTCGGCCAAGTCGAATTTAACTTTTCTACTTGTTTTTTATTAAGTTGATTTCACCGCTCAACAAATCGAAGGTTTTTGACTCCGGTTTGTAGTTTGATACAAAATTTTTAAAGATTTTGACTCGCTGATTCCAAATCTGTGCTCCAAATTTTTCCATCACGTCTAGAATTTTAATTATTCGCGGTTGAAAATGCGAAAAAACGCGATTTTTGCATTTTTTGAAAGCCTGCACAGCAGCCACTGGGTGGAATAAAAATCTGGTATAAAAAAAATTTGAGGTTGTTGCACTATTATTGGCGAAACATGTATTTTAAAAAAAACACTCTGAAAAAAATTAGAAAAAGCACAATTTTTAAAAGGCTCTAAAACAAAAACCAGATGATCAATCTTTACTGTGATGAGCTCAAAATTTAGGCAAAAGTTCATTCTTTCTTATAGACTTTTAAACCCATTAAAGATATCTTCCGGTTTGTACGAAAAATAACACAGAAAACTTAAATTTGTAAAATATTTATTTTTTTAGTTTTTCTTTGAAAAATACACTGCGGAACAATAAAAAATAAACAAGAGTGACGACCAACATTTCTATATATTTCGGACATGCTGATTCGAATGGCGTACTCCGTTTTTCGATGTATGGTACAGTTTTCTTGCAAAATGTCGTTAAAAATTTGCTGATTTCGAACCAGTTTTTTAACAAAAAAATTTGCAAAGTTACTGATTTTTAAATTTTATGGCATGGAAAACAAAGATATGACTTGTAGCAATATTTCTTGTGCAAATTTGGTTCAAAGCTTTTCATCTTAAGCCCTTAAATTCGCGAATTTCTTCATTTTTTAAGGTTTTCGCGAAATTAACAGCCAAATTGGTCTTTGATAATAAACTTGCTTTCAGTGAATCAGAAAGGCGTCCCTAACAATACCAATTGTGGACCAAAAACATCTATGTTATATGGACCATCATGATGAAAATCGCGAAAAACCGTTTTTTTGTATATGGCAGCATCACTTTACGAGATGATTTAAGGTTCCATCTTTAAGTATATAATTTGGGAACCTTAAAGAACTAACTGACCAAAAATTTGGCCAAAAAAATTTTTAATTGCAAAAGTTATCTTAACAAAAACTGTTATTTCAATGTTTGCTATACAATAATTATAGTTTTTGTTAAGATAACTTTTGCAAATGAAAACTTTTTTGGACAAATTTTGGGTCAGTTCATTGTTTAAGGTTCCCACATTATATACTTAAAGATGGAACCATAAATCATCTCGTAAAGTGATGCTGCCATATACCAAAAAACGTTTTTTTCGCGATTTTCATCATGATGATCCATATAACATAGATGTTTTTGGTCCACAATTGGTATTGTTAGGGATTCCTTTCTGATTCACTGAAAGCAAGTTCATTTTTTACCCCCAGCCAATACTGGTTAAAGACGTGCTAGATCGGTAAGATTTGATGACAGACTTAAAGTTATGTAATAGAATGCCACGACACCAAAAAACCGTTAATTTGCACAAAAATGAAATTTATAAGATTTTATTAATCCAAATTATTGATAAAACCAACATTTCCTTGAAATCCGCTAACTTCCCCCCGCGATTCCCGAAAAGTGGCTTGACGGATATCCGCCATATTTCACATTTTTCTTCTCCAAGGTGTTCTTAATGAATTCAGAAAGAAAAAATGGTATATTTAAAATTTTTTTTTAATAAAATTTTCAAATTTTGAAAAAAGGTGTTTTGAGAACGCCCCCAAAATCATGCCATTTTTTTGGTATCAAGATTGAACGGGTTAATGATAATTTTTATGAAATTATGATTTTTATAAAATTTAGATTTAAAAAAAAAAAACGAAGTAGTTGTTATCACTTTTACTTTCTGATTTATAGCCATTTGAATGTGGAAAATTGGACGTTAGGGACACCTCCCCTTGCTATTTTGAACTTCTTCTGAGATAAGAATGTTGCATTTGCTTAGCAAAAGTACAAAAAACTGAGCAAAAAATTCGGTTTTTTATAGGTTGGTTTAGTTCTCCAGGGGGGAACTTTTTTCCCCTTGTTCCGATTTTGCCCATTTCCGAACTTAAGCTGCCTAGGAATGTAAGACATATTCGTGCCAAACTTCGAAAGTCTAGCTCTTTTATTTTGGACTGTATCGTGTCAGAAGGACGGACAGACGGATGGACGGACATCGCTAGAATGTCTTAGAATCGATCATTGATCAATAAAATATATACTTTATGGGGTCCTAGACCGATATTTCGATGCGTTACACACGGAATGAAAAAGTGAGTATACCCCCATACTGTGGTTGAAGGGTATAAATAATATATATCTTTCGACGCATCATATTTGTTAATATCGATGCGCTGAACACTAATATTAAAAAAAAAAAATAAAATCGCTCGATCGGTTTTCGAGATATCGACATTTCAAATTTGTAAAAAATGGAGGTTTTTTCCTACGTTCAAGAAATTTTTTAAAAAAAGGCTCAAAATTTCATTCCACCAACCCTTTTGTAGAGCTTGAGACAATCTTTCATTTAAAACTAATTTTGATATTCGTGCTCAGTACATCAAAATTAACAAATGTGATGTGTCGAATGATATATTTATTTTTGATTTATTTTTTTTTAATTTTTCAAAAATCTAAAACTTTGACCGCCGGGCGCCACGGGTTAATTTAATCCGATTGATTGACCACGGGTTAATTTAATCCGAATTGGTACCACATGAGGTTTAGTTAGGCCTAGTAGAATAAAAAAATGCCCGGACTTTGAAAATCGGAGAAGAAAAAATTTTGCTATATAGAAAAATGCCAGTAATTGTACGACCGCTAAAATCTTTTATAATAATCTTTTTAAAATTAACCTGATCCGTATTTTTTCGAATGGAGAAATTCCTGTTAGTTCGGCTTTTATACGGATTTTCCCGAAGGCAGGGTTTGCGGATTGAAGACCCCTGGGTTTAAGTTGGTGGTTGCCAAAGGTGAGGGCTCACCAAGAGCCTGCATCTTGGCAAAAAATGGCTTAAATATATTCTTTTTATCAACTTTTAGTGATATGGATGTTACAGCGGCTAGCTTAGAGCTTCATGGGAAGTCTATTTGGCTCGCCTCTGCGTATTTTCCTAATCCGGGGTCAATACCCCCGGAGAAGGTTGTCGGTCTAATTCGGGAGTCTGAATCTAGGGGACACCAGTTAGTAGTGTGTTGTGATGCTAACGCACATCATTCGATATGGGGAAGTACAGACACAAATGATAGAGGCGAATCACTTTTGGAGTTTTTGTTAAGCACTAACCTCTATATTTGTAACAAGGGTGGTGAACCAACTTTCGTTACAAGTACGCGGCAAGAGGTTCTTGACGTAACACTTGTATCAGATACATTGTCTGATAGAATTGATGACTGGAGAGTTTTGGAAGAGCATTCTTTCTCAGATCATCGCTACATTCAGTTTTTACTCAGGGAGCGTGCCCCGGTTGAGACAGTCTCTAGAAATCTGAGGAGAACAAACTGGGTGAAATATAGGGAGACTTTTTCTTTGCTTTTGGATGAAGAACCCTTATCTAAACCACATAGTTTGGCGCAAATTGACTGTCTGGTTGACCATATAACAAATGTTTGTAATAGGTGCCTGGATGCGTCTTGCCCTTCTGCAAAGCCTAGAGGGAAAAAAAGCCACCTTGGTGGTCAAATGAGTTGCAGACGAGCAGAGATTCCTGCAGAAAGCTCTTTAATAAGGCTAAATTTTCAAGAGCGGACGAGGACTGGTCTGCATACAGGCTGCAACTTAAGAGTTATAAAAAGATGATCAGAAATGCAAAATGTGATTCTTGGAAAAACTTCTGTGGAAACATAGAAGACGTTTCTGAGGCATCCAGGCTGCGCAAGGTTCTGGCTTCTTCTCCTTGCACCCTGGGATACCTGAAAGATCCTAATGGGGTGTGGTCTTCCTCCAGTGGAGAGTCGCTGGATCTCCTTTTAAACACGCATTTTCCGGGCAATTCCATGACGCCGTTTCAAGCTTTGGAACGTTCTGACGCCCAAGCATCTGAAATTGCTTCGGAAATAATAAATATGCCAACATTAATCTGGGCGATAAAAAGCTTCAGGCCCTATAAATCCCCGGGACCTGATGGTATAATCCCGGCTGAGTTGCAGCAAGTGTCGGACTATATAGCCCCGTTGCTGTATAATCTATACACAGCATGCATCAACTGGTCGTACATTCCTTTAAAATGGAGGGATACCAGAGTCGTATTTATCCCGAAGGCTGGGAAAAGTTCCCACACAGCTCCGAAGGATTTCAGACCAATTAGTCTGTCTTCTTTTTTGTTAAAGACAATGGAACGAATGATAGACTCATATTTGCGTAGAGTGATTGACCCGAGGTTGCTTTCGACAAAGCAACATGCATACAGCAAGGGACGATCAACGGAAACAGCTCTTCATGAGCTCGTTGGTACCATCGAGAGATCGCTTTCGGTAAAGGAGTACACTATGGTGGCCTTTCTTGATATTGAGGGGCTTTTAATAATGTCATCCCAGAATCGATAATATTGGCATTGTCTGGTCTGGGAGTAAAGCGTGAAATCGTTTTAATGGTGGAAAGCCTACTTGCCAGTAGACGTATAACGTCTGAATTGGGAGCGTCCGTCATATCTCGATTTGTCAATAGGGGCACACCACAAGGAGGTGTTCTTTCGCCGCTTCTTTGGAACCTGGCACTGAATTCAATGCTACTATCTCTAGAAGTACGTGGTTGTCATGTTGTCGCATATGCTGACGATGTCGCGATAGCGGTAAAGGGGAAGCATCTGCCAACATTGCGGGACATTCTTCAGGGTTCTCTGAAAGATCTGTCTAAATGGGCAAGAGACTGTGGTCTAGGAGTTAATCCTAGTAAAACAGAGCTTGTTTTATTTACAAGGAAAAATAAGATTCCTGCTTTTGATCCTATTTCTCTGGACGGTACTGAAATCACCTTCTCAGATGGAGCCAAGTATCTTGGAGTATTTCTAGATAGGAAGCTGAATTTCAGGCGTAATATTGAGGAACGGGTGAGAAAAGCAACGATTGCTTTGTATTCCTGTAAAAGGGCCATTGGAAAACGATGGGGTTTTAGCCCTCAAGTCGTTCATTGGATCTATACAGCAGTGGTGCGTCCGATTTTGCTGTATGGAATCATTGTCTGGTGGCCTGCTTTAGAAACAAAATCGAACTGTGTCTTTATCACGAAGGTACAGAGAATGGCGTCAATGTGCATCACTGGTGCTCTTCGTACTACACCTACGGCTGCATTAGAAATCCTCCTTCACCTGATACCCTTGGACATATTGGGTAGGCAGTATGCAGCTGCGTCGGCAATTCGACTTAATAGCACGCTGCAATGGAGGAGCAGCGATTGTGGCCATAGCGCGATCTTGAAAAAGATAACAATACCACAAAATGTGGATTGTGCTCCCTCTTTGAGCCTCTTTGAGCCTCTTTGAGCGCCACTTTACCACTATGATACCATCCAGGGAGTCTTGGATGGGGGATACTCCGGGAAGTGGAGCTACCATAAATTTTTACACAGATGGATCGAGGCTGCACGAACAAGTGGGCTTGGGGTCTATTCGGAAGAGCTTGGATTGAGCCTGGCTCGTAGATTGCCAGATCATTGCAGTGTCTACCAGGCAGAGATGCTGGCTGTCTTGTCTACAACCGCAGTCAACATCTATACTGACAGTCAAGCCGCGGTCAAGTCCCTGGATTCAATGTTTCTGAAAACAAGATCTGCCCTTAACTGCCGCACGTCTTTAAATGAGATGGCCAAGCAGTTTAACATACGACTCATATGGGTCCCAGGGCACAGAGACATTCCAGGGAATTGCAAAGCCGATGAGCTTGCAAGACTAGGAACTACCTTACAGGTTCCAACAGAATTGGAATGTGTTGGTATGCCTCTAGAAACTTGGAAGCAAAACCTACGGCTTTGTTCTGCGACGGAGACTAATCAAAGATGGGCAAATGGATGGACGTGTGAGACAACACGACTGATTTGGCCTTCTCTTAATCAGGGGCGCACAAGTGAGCTGATATCGCTTCCAAGAGGAGAGATTTCAACGGTGGTTTCTATAATTACCGGACACTGTCTTATAGGGAAGCACGCAGAGCGGTTAAATGTGCCGTCGAATGACTTTTGCCGAAGTTGCATGGATGAAGAGGAGTTGGAAACTATCGAACACTTTATTTGCCATTGCCCGGCACTTTCTGGTCAGCGACTTGCTTCACTGGGATCTAGGGAGCTGTACGATCTTTCAGATTTGTCGGATGTCAAAATTCAACATCTAAGGAGTTTCATAAGAAGCTCAAACTGGTTTAACGACAGGGACTAGTAGGGAAACCTATTACGATCCCGTGGTATCACAATGGACCTCAGAGTCTACGTGTGTTGACGTAAAACGTCAGCAGCCACTTACAACCTAACCTAACCTTCCCGAAAGCCCTTATTTTTTAAACTTTTATTTTTCCCCTCATTCCCAAATTCAAGTTTCACGACAATCAGTGGGTGCCCTGTGAAAGACCTTCCTTGTTAGTTGCTCCAAAATTTTAGATTAATAGATTTGGGTTTTTGAATGTTTTCGCTAAATAATTTAAATTCAAAAATATTTTTTTTATCATTTTATTAAATATACATAGTTTTATTTTTTTATATATATGATTAGCATAAAATACATAAATATATATTTTATATAGAATATTGTATAATTATTTTAAATAAAAACTTTCGCAATATCTGGGGGGGACATTTATTTATTTGTTTGAATAACAATTATTTGATATTTGTTAAGTTCGATATAGTACATTATTTTGTATATTTTTAATATAAATATTTATAAATAAAACACGTTTTTTATTTGGTAATGAAACAATATTAAAAAAAAAATTGTTAATAAATCTTTTTTATATATTTTTAGCACCACAAGTTTTGTGCACACAGGTAAAAAATAAAATAAGTAGTTTGAAATTAACAAATTAAAAACTGTTATTTTAACAAAAAAAAAAAAAAACATTAAAGACATTTCAAAAAACAAAACGATTTTGAGCAAATTTTAAAGAAATTTTAAATTTATGATATAACGACCATAGGTCGACATCCATAAAAACTTGGCTTATTGGGATTTTAGAATTCCCGAATCAGAGTTCTGTAAAATAAGCCCAAACTAAACAAACTTTTTAATTTTTCTTATTTCATATTTTTAAGTTATTAACACTTATTGAAAATGTTCCGAAAAGGACAAAAATTAAGAAAGATGTTTTCTCTTAGTTTGAAATAAATTAACTAAATCAAATGAATGAACTATATCAAATCATGCAGTTAAGTAAATAATTAAACTAGTTCGTTCATAAACGACAGAACTCTCTTGATAACTTTTTTGTGAACTAAAGTCTGATAAGGGATATATAAATTTTTTTTTGCTTTCCCAATTTGAAACCGGTCTCCAAATTTTTCCACCACATCCCAATTTGCCGAAAATCTCCCAGCAAAACTTTGGTAATGGGTAGTGATTATATAACACATTACCAGGTAATGCATATAACTTATTTGTAGCATTATTTTATGATGTCTTACTAAACATTTGTTCCACAACGTATTATTTTCAAGTGAAAAATAATGCATTACTAAGAATTTGCTACGTAATGTATGATTATTGGAAAAAATGTATTTCATATTTGTTATTTCTAAACATTAAATCATGGATGACTTATATTTGGTTACATTATGTATTATTTGAAAGTTTGAAATAATGTATTAATTATAATTGGATGCATAATGCATTACAGTAACATAAAAAATAATTATTTTATAAAAAAATGCATAAACTAGAGATGGGCTCACGACAGGAAATTTCTAACGACACCCACTCACGAGCATATTTTATCTATTTACACTCACTTACAATCACGTGAGTAAGTTTAATACAAAATTACTTTTTCACTACTCGTAACACCTTATATATTATCTTCTGGTATGCTATATTATTTCAATTCTCGTAACCTATAAAATATCATATAATTTACACCTTACTCGTATTCTTCGTTATAAATTTATGACTTATTTTATACCTTACTGGTATTCTTTGTGATAATGTGGATGCGTTACTTTGAGTCTCATCGCCTGTTAAAATCATCAATGCTGCAATGTATAAAATAAGAGATCCTATACCTTATTTTATACCTTTTTGGTAATCTAAGTTTTGCTGGGCTGGGTTGAAGTTTTGAAAATACAAGTTTCGTTTAACTTTTAATTGTATCAATAAATATTTTTTTGTTAAAATAACAATTTTTATTTGTAAATATCGTTGTTTGTTGTTTTTTGGTAAAACTTAATAAAATCTGTAAACTTTTACTTAAAGATTTATAAATGTATAAAAAATAAAATTGAGCTTTTCATTTGTGACAAAGATAAAAAACAAAAATTGTAAAACTGTTAAAAAAAAAAATAGCTTAAAATATGAAAACATTTTATTCAGCACCACTATTTAATAAAGCAGTATCTTCTGGCAAAGATTTTCTTTTATAAGCAGGATTAGTAGCTAAAAATAGTACTAAACCACCAAAAACTACATATAAAACGCCACAAAGATTAACCATAACACCAGAGCTGGGCAAATTTGAATAACCGGCACTGAAAAGATAAAAAAATATTAGATTAGAACAAAGAAATTAAAAAGGATTTATATTCCATTTCTGAGACATTTTTTGTTTTAAAAGTTTTCAGATTTTGAGACATATTTTGTACTTATACTAAAATGTTCAGATCCTGTGACATTTTTTCTATAGAAAATTTTTCAAATTCTAAGACATATTTTCTATAGAAAAATGTTGAGATCCATAGACAGTTTTATTAAAGAAAAATTTTCAGATTCTGAGACATTTTTTCTATAGAAAATCTTAATTCCAGAGATATTTTTTTAAGAAAATTTCTAAGTTCTGAGACTCTAAAATATTTTTCCCATAGCAAAATTTTAAGATTCGGTTTTGGAGATTTCAAAAAAGGTCTTCAGATGTCAATACCAAAAATATCTAAAATCTTAAAATTTTTCTATACGAAAAATTATTTCAAAATCTGAGAATTTTTCTATACGGAAAATTGTCTCAGAATCTAAGAATTTTTAAATACGGAAAAATGTTTCAGAATCTAAGGAATTTTCGATAAGGAAAAATGTCTTAAAATCCGAGAAATTTTTTGTAAGGAAAAATGTCTCAGAATCCGAGAAATTTTTTGTAAGGAAAAATGTCTCAGAATCTTAACATTTTTCTATACGGAAAAATGTCAGAGAATTTAAAAAAAAATCTTTACGGAAAAATGTCTCAAAGTCTGAGAATTTTTCTATACGGAAAATTATCTCAGAGTTATAATTAATAGAATTTGTAAATATTTCTATACGGAAAAATGTCTCAGAATCTGAGAATTTTTCTATACGGAAAAATGTATACGGAAAAATGGAATCTGAGAAATTTTCTATATAGAAAAATTTATCAGAATCTGAGAAATTTTTTGTAAAGAAAAATGAGAAATTTTCAATACGGTAAAATGTCTCAGAAGCTGAGAATTGTTTTATACGGAAAAATGTCTCAAAATTCGAGAATTTTTTATACCGAAAAATTTCTCAGAATCTGAGAAATTTTTTGTAAGGAAAAATTACAAATTTTCAATACGGAAAAATGTCTCAGAAGCTGAGAATTGTTTTATACGGAAAAATGTCTCAAAATTCGAGAATTTTTTATACCGAAAAATTTCTCAGAATCTGAGAATTTTTCTATATGGAAAAATATCGCAGAGTCTAAGAATTTTTCAATATGGAAAAATTGTTCAGAATCTGAGAATTTTTCTATACAGCAAAATGTCTTAGAATTTGAGAATTTTTTAATCGAAAAATTGTCTCAGATTGTGAGAATTTTTCTATACGGGAAAATATCTCAGACTCAGAATCTGAGGAATATGTCTCAGAAACAAACAAAATTATACAGAAAACTGTCTCAGTAACTGGGAACTTTCAGATCAAAAAAATGACTCAGAATCTGGAAATTTTTCTATAAAGAAAAATGTCTCAGAGTATGAGAATTTCTGTTTAGGGAAAAATGTCTCAGAATCTGAGAATTTTTCCATACGGAAAAATGTCTCAGAATCTGAGAAATTTTCTATACCAACAAATTTCCAACAAATTTCTCCGGATCTGAGAGTTTTTCTATACGGAAAAATGTCTCAAAATCCGAGAATTTTTTTATATCGAAAAATTTCGCAGAATCTGAGCATTTTTCTATACGAAAAAATGTCACAGAATCTAAAAATTTTTGTATACGAAAAAAATTTCTCAAAATCTGAGAATTTTCTAGACGGAAAAAAATCTTAGAATCAGAGAATTTTTCTATATAGAAAAAATGTTGTAGAATCTGAGAATTATATATGGAAAAACGTCTCAGAATCTGAGATTTTTTTCTATATTGAAAAATGTCTCAGAATATGGGAATTTTTCTATACAGAAAAATGTCTCAGAATATGAGAAATTTTCTATACGAAATAATGTCTCAGAATCTGAGAATTTTTGTATACGAAAAAATTTCTCAGAGTCTGGAATTTTTCTATACAAAAAATTTCTCAGAATCAGAGAATTTTTCTGTACGGAAAAATGTCTCAAAATCTTAAAATTTTTTCTATATACTATAGAGAAATGTCTCAGAATCTTAGAATTTTTCTATACGGAAAAATGTCTGAAAATTTTTCTGTACGAAAAAATGTCTCAGAATCAGAGAATTTTTTTTATATGGAAAAATGTCTCAGAATCTGAAAAATTTTTCTATACGGAAAAATGTCACAGAATCTAAAAATTTTTGTATACGAAGAAATGTCTCAAAATCTGAAAAATTTGTCTACACGGAAAAATGTAACAGAATCTAAAAATTTTGGTGTCCAAAAAAATGTCTCACATTCTGAGAATTTTTCGATACGGAACAATTTCTCAGAATTTGAGAATTTTTCTATACGAAAAATGTCTCAAAATTTGAGAATTTTTCTATACGGAAAAGTTTCTCAGAATCTGAGAATTTTTTCTATATGGAAAAATCTCTCAGGATTTGAGAGTTTTTTCTATAGACATTTTTTTATGCGGAAAAATGTCACAGAATCTGAGAATTTTTCTTACGGAAAAGTATCTCAGAATCTGAGATTTTTCTATAAGAAATAAGAGAATTTTTCTATCCGGAAAATTGTCACAAAATCTAAGAATTTTCTATACAAAATATGATCTAAGATTTTTTTAAACAAAAAATCAGAGAATTTTTCTTTATAAAAAAATTCTCAGAATCTCACAATTAAATGTGTCATATTTTTAAAATTGTTCTTTTAAAAAAATCTGAGACTTTTATTCTTTGAATCTCAAAATTCTTCAAAAGAAAAAATACATACATACATATATCAAAATTTTTAATTTTTTTTAATAAAACCTTAAAAAAAAACTTACACTGAAAATATCGCCTTTTCCGTTATACCCATTAGAGCTGAAGCTATAGCCAATACAAATCCGAATAGACCGAAATATATATGCAAGGGCATAATGGCCGCTCTCAATGATTCCTTAGCGCCGGGCACCAAATATGCCGCAAATCCAACCACATATTGTAAACAGAATAGTATAACAGCGGATAGACCCAACCATGAGTGAAGAGAATACATGTTTGGTATGGGAGTTGGTGCCAAATTGTGTGAATCGAATACTGTTTTCAGGGCAATAACCGTTAAAATAAACGCACCCATATGTATGGCAGCATGGGTAATTTTCAAGGTCTTCTTGCGCGTTGAACGGAAGCCACGGTATACTAGAATAGCTAAAATTACAAAAGAGAATTTTAAAAGTTTAATATGTTTTTGTATTGAAGTGCAGTAAATAAACCTACTCCTCGATTTACACAGGTTTTTTCGCTGTCATCTAAGTCGTAGGATTGACCTTTAAATTTATAAAAATAAATTTAAATTGATTTTTCCAATGAATTAAAGATTTACATATTTTTTTTTTTGAAACGAAAAATGTATATCGAGGAATAGGTGTAAACAATTTTGTATGCATTATGTAATTTAAGGTCATAATTATTGTTTAATAAAGAAAAATTATAAAAAAAACATGTATATTAGGGTGGAGCAAATTTAGCTTTTTTTCTAATTTCGAAAACGTTTGGGTCTGGAAAGTTGCATTTTAGGGTCGATATTAACTCACAAAAATATTGGACCTGGCTTTGGTTCCTTTTTGGACTAGAAAATTGAAAAGTTTCAAACAAAGTAAAAAAAAATTAATTTTTTTTTGCTTAAAGTACATATTAGTTAATATTCAGATATTATTGAAAAAGTGTTTTTATGGTAAAAAAATTTTTTTTTGGTCTATAAATTTTTTTTTATTGTTATACCCTACACCACACTGTGGTACAGGGTATAATTAGTTTGTGCTGATGTTTGTAACAACCCGAAATATCGACTTAGTATCACTTTTTGAGTCGATTTAGCGATGTCTGTCCGTCTGTTCGTCCGTCCGTCCGTCTGTCCATGTAAACGGTATAAACACAATACAGGTCGCAATTTTTAATCAATTGACTTGAAATTTAAAACTTAAGCCTCTTTTGGCCCAAGGACGAAGCCTGTTGAAATTTGAAATCGATCCATATTTAGACCTAGCCCCCATACAAAGGTCTTCTTTAATTTTGGCTCAAATGACTTCTAATAACCGCATTTTAATAGGTGTCTTTTCGAAATTTGGCTGGTAATCATGTTTCATCCACACAAATCACCATTCTGAATTTTAAAGACCAGTTCTTCTTGTAGCCCCCATACAAACCACCTTGCCGATTTTCACATAAATCTCTCAAATTTCATGAAAATACAAAATATTTAATTAAAATTTTGTTTGTGTATGTTAAACGCGTACTTCAATAACCTTATCAAATCTGATTATCATCGGACCATTTTTGGACTTAGGTCCCATGTGAAAATTTCGCCCGATATTCAGTTGAAGCGGTTTCTTGTCAACAAAAATAAGCCTATTCCACTCAAATTTGATTTGTGAGTGCTTTTTACACTTATTAAAGATTTGACAAAATATAGATCTAATCAGTCCATGTTTCAATTGGGACCTATTTCCCGAGAAAATCTGGTGTAGGGTATTATATGGTCGGTCTTGACCGACTATAATTTTCTTACTTGTTTTTTGTTTCTTGTTTTTCAAAAAAAATATTTATACCCTACAACACTCTGTGGTACAGGGTATAATGAGTTTGTGCTGATGTTGGTCCTAGACCTACATTTAAGCATACCGATCGACTCAGAATTATTTTTTGAGTCGATTTAGCGATGTCCGTCCGTCCGTCCGTCTGTCTGTCCATCTATCGGTTTAAACAGGATACAGGTCACAATTTTCAATTAATTGACCTGAATTTTGAATATTCAGCATCTTTTTGCCCAAGGACGAAGCCTATTGAAATTGGAGAAAATCGGTCCATGTTAAGACCTAGCCTAATTCTAACAACCGTATTATAATAGATATCGCTTGATTTCAGCAGGTAATCAAATTTTGTATGCACGAATCACTATTCTAAATTTCATAGGAATCGCGTCAGTCCTTCTGGTAGTCCCCATAAAAACCACCCTCCCGATATTCACATAATTCCCTCAAAATTCATAAAAATGGAAATATTTGATAAAAATTTTATTTTTTGGTGTTAAACGTGTACTTTAGTAATCAAATCAAATCGGAATTCAATTGGACCATTTTTGGACTTAGTCCCCCATATAAAAATTTTGACCGATATTCAGTTAAATCGCTCTATTGACAAAAACATAAACCAATTTACTAAAATTTGATCTGTGTGTGTTTTCTACACTAAATAAAGATCTTACAAAAGATCCAATCGGTCCATGTTTGGACTTGGGACCCATTTTCCGGAAAACACTGGTGTAGGGTATCATATAGTCGGTATTGACCGACTATAACTTTCTTACTTGTTTTAATTAGTTTTTAACTGAAAATATAACGTAAGATTAACTCAGCATTTAAAAGATGTATATTTTAAATGATTGTATTATTTTGTTGGCCTTTTTAACGCAGTTTGAACTTTATAAAAAAATTTTAAGTTATTTTTGAGGAAAATTTTAAACAAAAATTTTTACAGACCAAAATTTTTTACTATAAAAACACTTTTTTAGTAATGTCCGAATATAAATTAATATTTTAAGAATCAAAAAAAAAAAATTTTTCCCTTTGTTCGGAACTTTCCGATTTTCAAGTCAAAAAAGGAACCCAAAGCCCATGTCCTACAGGCCTAATATATATGTGAGTTAATATCGACCCTAAAAGGCAACTTTACCGACCACGACGTTTTCGAAATTTGAAAAAAAAGCTAAATTTGCTTTACCTTAACATATATTATAAGAAAATTGAGTATAAGTTAATGATATGATTCAAATGGAATTTAGAATTTTTGTTTTATATACGAGTATCTTAAAATTTATACATATTTTTTTAACTTATTTGTAAATTTTTATTAATACTCATGTAATGTTGTATTTTTTTTAATGAATTTCTACACCATTTCCAATTAAAAAAAAAAATTAAGATGTATTTTAAAATTGTCCAAATATACATACATTAAAATTGCCCAAATGAATTTTAAAATTGTCAAAATGTATTTTAAAATTGTCCAAATGTATTTTAAAATTGTCCAAATGTATTTTAAAATTGTCCAAATGTATTTGACAATTGTCCAAATGTAGTTTAAGATTGTCCAAATGAATTTTAAAATTGTCCAAATGTATTTTAAAGTTGTCCAAATGTATTTTAAAATTGTTGCAATATATTTTAAAATAGTCAAAATTAATTTTAAAATTGTCCAAATGTATTTTAAAATTATCCAAATACATTTCAAAATTGTCCATATGTACTTTAAAGTTGTCCAAATGTATTTTAAAATTTTCCGAATGTAGTTAAACTTTTCCAAATGTATTTTAAAAATTTTCAAATGTATTTTAAAATCTTCCAAATGTATTTTCAAAATTTCCAAATGTATTTTAAAATTGTTCAAATGTATTTTAAAATTGTCCAGTTGTATTTTAAAATTGTCCAAATGTAGTTTAAAACTGTACAAATGTATTTTAAAATTGTCCAATTGTATTTTAAAATTTTAAAATTTATTCTATGTATAATTCTATGTAGAATATTTTAAAATACATTTGGAAAATTTTAAAATACAATTGGACAATTTTCAAATACAGTTGAAAAATTTTAAAATACAATTTTAAAATAAATTTGGACAATTTTAAAATACATTTGGACAATTTTGAAAATACATTTGGAAAATTTTAAAAAACAATTGGACAATTTTAAAATACATTTGGAAATTTTTAAAATACATTTGGAAAATTTTAAACTACATTTGGACAATTCGTAAATACATTTAGACATTTTTAAAATACATTTGGACAATTTTGAAAATACATGTGGAAAATTTTAAAATTCAATTGGACAATTTTAAAATACATTTGGACATTTTTAAAATACATTTGGAAAATTTTCCATTTTTTAAAAAAGTCAATTTATCAAAAATCCGGCCACTTTTTTTAAGTTTAGATGTTTGTCCATACACAAAAAAATTTCAGACACGCGTTTTTCGAGAAAATCGTATTTAAATTTTAAATTTCATAACAATTTTGTAATTTGGTTGTATATATTTTCTTTTTTTAACGTTGCGAATGAGTGTTATTAATTGCACAAATATTACTCATACACTCAAAATAATACATTAGCAGATTTACTAATTTTTTTTTGCTAATGCTAGTTAGTTAACTTTTATCAAATTTTTAGTTGAGATTAGCATGTTAGCAAAAATATCTTGTAAACTTCATTTAGCGCAGTAGCAATTTTAAACAAAATTTGAACTAATTTTTTTTGCTAAATTTAAAATTGAGTTGACCAAATTTTTACAAGCTTTATTGCTAATATTAGCAAAAATAAATGGTAAATTTTTTTTTAATTTTCAGAAAACTTAAAATGGCGCTATCTCGGAAACTATGGAGGTCATTTTTGGTTCTCGGGCTCTCCATAGTATCGCCGGTCCTCTTCACATGTGTGGACCCTAATGGGTCCTAACTTTGGATCCAAAAAAGTTAGCATTCCCGAAAATTTTAAAATGCTCATATCTCGGTAAATATTGCCGACACAACAAAAAGTCCAAAAGCATTTTTGTAGCTCTCAACACGTAGAATAGGACCGCAAAATAATCAAAAGCTCTCCGAGTAATATTTTTGAAGCTATCGAGTTTTGTAATTCTCAAAACCCCGGTGGTCCCCTAAAATCAAGTATCTCAAAAATTAAGCAACGGAGAGCGAAACGGACACACATTTTGGATCAAAAACAATGACGATTTTTAAGGAACCCAACTAGGTCTAGGTCCATCGGAGTCTGGACCTACCGGGTCCGAACCCAATGGGCTCCTCAAATGTGTATGAGTTAAGTTGAAATAAAAAAATTTCAGTTAACTAATTTTTAGCAAAACGTTTTTGCTAACTTTACCAAAAAAATTGTGGGTTCAAAATCAGCAAATTTTTTTGTAGGTTTACAAGCTTTTTTTGCTAACTTTACAGTTTTGTTTTTTGAGTGTACGCAACGTTAAAACAAAGAAATACAAGCAAATTACAAAATTGTTATGAAATTTAAAGTTCAAATGCGATTTTCTCGAAAAAAAAACGAGGAACGTGTTTCTGAATTTTTTTGTGTGGATGGACAAACATCTAAACTTTAAAAAAAAATATTTAAAAAAAAGTGGCATGTTTTTTAATAAATTGACATTTTTAAAAAATGGAAAATTTCAGAACGGATTCTGAAAATTTCCCAAAAAAAAAAATTTTAAACGATGGCCCATGCAAAACTATATAAGAATGTAAATTTTTGAGATTGTGGTGCATTCCGTTCTAATGTGATAAATATTTAATCAAGGCAACTCGCCACAGATTTGACCATTTTTCCAATATTTGACCACGCCTCCTAATCCCAGTTAGTTACCCAGGAGGGAGATAACACCAACAAAAAAACTTGGTTGCCTAGAAATAAGATAAAATATGTAATTTGTTGGGGTTCTTACTTTAACCGCGATGCGGGAGGGAAATATATTTTATGGAAACATTTTGACACCCAATAGAAACTTATTGGACCCTTTTCAGCTCAAACAAAAAAGAAAGGTAAAAATCTATGCGGCCTTAAATTTATGTACTAAAGACATAGGAAAATGTCCAGAAAAAGCGGTCCAGTGCTTCAAAAATTATGAGCAAAAGACTGAATTTCGGCAACGGTTTTTAGTGAATTTTCGAGATAAAATACACGCTAACTTTCGAAAGGCATTCCTGAGGATGCTAAAGCTTGGCATATATATTTTCCGTTTCCCTGGCCTAGTTCGTATTGAATTTCTGTTAAATCGGTACAGTGGTTAAAAAGTTATTAAGAACACCGTGATTTCAGATTGGTTTCACCTTAAATTCACTTGTTGAAAAAACCGTTAAACCAGCTTTAAAAAAATTGATGGGTCAGGAAAATATTTTACAAAGTATTCTTGTCACTAACAAAAATTTTTGTACTAAAACAAAAAAAAACTTACACTCGAAAAAAAAATTTACACTCAAAAAAAAAAGTTGTTTACTCAAAATAAAATATTTCTAATCAAAATTGTTAATTTGATTCACGTTAGAAAATTAACTATCAATTTAGAAGGCCATTGTGGAGGGTGTTGATGGATTCGTCCAAGTCTAATTTAACTTTACTACTTGTTTTTACAATTTTTTTTTAAGTTTTTATACGTTTTTTTTATTTTTTTTTAGCATTTTTTCGATCAAACCGGTACGTACCGGTATTGACGTTTCGGTATCGGTAATACCGTAACCGATACCGAAATAAATAAAAAACGATACCAATACCGATATCGATACCGTTATTCGTTTCGATTGCCAACCTTGCATTTTCTATATTCAACAAAGAAAAATATATAAAAAAAAATATCAAAATCATTTCACAATTTCTATAAGAAAAACACAGCAAATGAACAATTTCGGCATACTAATCATTTAAAAAATTAACAACAACAAAAAAAATATTTTAAAATAAAAACTAATATTAACAATTGCACAATATTCAATTGCAAATTAACTGCACCTTCACATCGTCACCTACGAAACCCAATATATTCATTCATTATTATTGAATACTACTACAATACACACCTCTAAAATAATCATTACCATTTAACAGACTGAAAAACCTACATTTATGTCAATTTTCAATAAAAATATTGACAAGTGCAAAAAAAAATCTAAAATTGTATGTTGCAAAATAATTAAATAATCAAAATTGTTTCACTTACCATTGCCATATAAAAATATTAAACCAATTGTCATCAGTAGAGGATGCCAATTAAATTCTAAACTAGGAGTACTGGTACCACCTAAACCACCCATATGAACACCAATCCAACTGCCCATTAGGACGACCATTGTTAGACCACATAATTGGGTTAAAACGTACAATACTTTAAAATTGGCCATAGCTGGATCTGTGTCCATTTTGTCTGAAATAAATAAAAAAAAAATACTTTTTTATTAAATTTTAATAATAGTGTTGATTTAAAATTAGAAATTTAATATTGATGAGATTTTCATGCACTAAAAAAATGAAAATATGCGCTAAAAAACTCAAAATATGCACTAAATAACCTAAAAATATGCACTAAAAAACCTAAAAATATGCACTAAAAAAGAAAATGCGCGCAAAAAATCTTGTTTTCATAGGAAAATCTTCTTAAAAAGCAAAAAGTAACGCTGGGTTTAAATAGTAAACAGAAAATAATATTGAAAAAACCAATTTGAGTAATCACTTCCCAGGAAAATTTTTTGGAACAAATTCCTGGTTCAACAGATTCTTGAATGTATTCTATGGTAATCACAACAAAATTTTCTATATAAAATTATTTTTCAAAAAAACGATTGCTTTTGGGACAATTTCAAACAAAAATCAGTGATTCTGGAATGTTAAGTAGAATCGGTTGCAGGGTAAAATGATGCGTTCTGGAACCGATTATTGGGAAAAGAAAATTTTGCTGGGTTGTTTAAATTTTTAAAAAAAATTGAGTAATTTTTTAATTGACGCAATTTAAAATTTACTCAAAAGCTTAAAAAAAATGAGTAAATAATTTAATACAAATTTAATATTTTTTTTTTTTTTTGCTTTTTTTATTCTCTTGGTGTTTTGAATTCTCATTTAGTTAATTATATTTTGTATATGTATATGAAAGTTTGAAATCATCTTTATGAAATTTTCCTTTGACAAATATATTTGGTAAAGTTTGAATTTTTTTTTTTAAATTTTAAACTTTTTTAAGCTTTTAAAAAATTAATTGTTAAGAAAAATTTTAATTGTGTCAATTAAAAATTTACTTAAATTTTTTAGTAGGCATTTAATAAGTTTTTATTAAACGATTACTCAATACTATTAAATCGTTTACTGGTGAAAAATTCAGTAATTTTTTACTCAGTAGTATTAAAAATTTACTCAATTTTTTTTAAAGAAGAAAAATAATTTTGGTTTTTTAATGGGGCCCTCAACTGATATTTCAATTCGTTTTGCGTGGAATAGCAAAGTAATATAACATTATTTTTTCTAAAAAAAACTTTGCTTTGGCAAGTACACCCAAATCTTCTGCAAAACATTATCATGACTTAATGTTTTGGGCAAGAGTACAAAATTCGCAGGCATTTTTTATTTAAACCAATACTCAGGGGATGCCCCCTACTGATGCTGTGCATTGTATTGATCAGAAAAATAGGGTATGGGAAGGAGGAAAGAAGGAATAGAGTTTGTGGATATTTTATTTACATTTTTGTAAGTTATAAGTGACAGGTAAGACCTTTGAAAGGAGTTTTTCCACATAATTGTTCGACTAAAAACCGAATTTTCTCTGTAACGCGTTGTGCGAAACACAGGACAACCAAAAACAAACGGTTGTGCTCTACGAGATAAGGGAATATTCCAAACAAACACTCGGGTCTGGGGAATAATTTAAATTTCTCAGATGAACACCTCCCATGATAATATGGATAGAAGAGTGTCACACAACCCACATTCCGACGATGCTCCAATGAGTCAATAAAGTTGGATACACTACTGTTATTAATAAGCTTCACCACCCCGCCCCCCCCCCCCCCCCGTAAACACGGTCCATTTAGAATAGACTGTGAATCCCCTGCCCATATGTGAGAGTTGTATTCCATTTTAGGCCGGATATAGCTGGTACGGTTGGAGTGAAGTAGAAACAAAACTTGTACAAGAACGCTTAGTCAGAATCGACTTTAACCTCAAGTTGCGAACGCTATGATTATATTTCTTGATTATGATTCTGTTGTGCCTCATTACTATATTTCAACAAAAATCAAAATCTTCGCCAGAGCTGTTTTTGAAAAAATCACATTCAAAGTATAAAAAATTCGGACCAGACGAATTTAACACTCTCACTTGTTTTTTTGTACATTTGATAAACAAATGGAACATTTTTATGTCAGAAGTTTAGACTTGGAAAAAAAGTAGTTTTGGTGCAAAAATTTAAAAAAAAAAACAAGTGAGAAAATTATAGTCGGTCAAGACCGACCTTATAATACCCTACACCAGTGTTTCCCGTAAAATGATCTCAAGTTCAAACATGGATATGATTGGAAATATATCTTGCTATATCTTAAATATGTGTAAAAATACAATACAATTCTTATTGTTGTCAATAGACCGATTTATCTGAATGTCGGGCGAAATTTTTATATAGGGACTAAGTCAAAACTAAAATCAAATTTAATAAGGTTACCAAAGTATACGTTTAACACCTACAAACAAAATTTTACCACAAAATATAAAATTTTTATGAATTTTGAGAGATTTATGTGAATATCGGGAAGGTAGTTTATATGGGGACTACAATGGAACGATGATTTGTGAATAAGAAATACGATTACGTGCTAAATTTCGGAAGGATATCTATTACATTACGGTTTTTTGGGGCATTTAAGCCAAATTTAGAGGGCACGTTTGTATAAGGGCTAGGTCAAAACATGGATTTTTTCCAATTTCAATAGGCTTTGGCTTGAGTTTTAAGTTTCAATCAAATCGATCGATAATTTTGACCTGTATCAGCACAAAGTCACTCTGTACCACAGAGTGGTGAAGGGTAAATATTTTTTTTTATGAACAACAAAATTATGATAAAGAAAAATATTTTTGATGAAAAAAAAACATTTTTGATGAAAAAGAAAATTTTTAACGTAAAAAAACATGAAAAAAATTTGTGAAAAAAAAATTGCTAAAAAAAATTTTTGATGAAAAAAAAAAATATTGCAAAAAAAAATGTTGATGAAAAAAAAAATATTGATAAAAAAAAAATATTGATGCAAAAAAAAATTTTGAAGATAAAAAAAATTTCGGTAAAAAAATTTTTTTATAAAAAAATTAATTTTGATAAAAAAAAATTGTTGGAAAAAAAAAATCGAAAACAATTGAATAGTTCATGCGAATAAGGACGAATAGACCACTTTTTCGCAAACACGTTTTTTTGCATAAATGCATTTTATTAGCAGAGCCCTACAATCCTATGCAGAAATTTTGGGGAAATTTTGACTTTTAAGGCTAAAAAAATTACTTTAAAAGTGCAATAGTTCGTATATTTTTATATTTTTGTTTAAATTGGGAGTGAACTAACGCACAATTTTGATTAAATACAACACAAAAACATACAAAAATTTTACTTTCGGTAACAATATGTTAAAAGAACATTACGAGGAACAAACCACACTTATTATATTGGCAAACAATTTTACCGTTCTTAAGTTATAAGACTTTAAAGTGTGGAAAGCAAAAAGGGCGAATATCCATCCTTAACAAAATATTATATAAAAATTATTTAGCTGCGAGTTTAAAATTGATATTAGGTAAAATTTGAAATTGTACACAAAAAAAAAAAACAATCTTAGCACATACAAACAAATTAACCAGATTTGCGAAAAAAAAACAAAAATTTTTTCATGTCCTTTTATGTTACATCGTAATATGCAGTCAAGGGTTAATATTATAATTCCTAAAAATGTATTTAGTGTCATAAAGAATTACTACTGCATCAAAAGACAGGAATATTAAAAAAAAATTTAAAAAAAAAATTTTTTTGCATGTTCTTGCAATCCTTAAATAGTGTATCCTCGAAGTCCTTAAAGTGTTACAAACAAATACCAACCATAGTTCGTCAAGTTTTGCAAGTCTCGTGAAAATGTAGTCAAAATCTGCTGCAAAATAACACATTTTTATTCAAATTCCAATACATTTTTTTGGATATTCGCCCTTTTTCCATTTACGCAAAAAATTTAAGTCCAATTTTTGGCAAGTTCTCTTTCGAATACCTTACTAAGATTTTGTATATAGGTAGATGTGATTTAAACCTTTAAGCTAATACCAAAAAGTTGACAAAAATATTATTTTTTAACCGTTTCCTGCGTTTTTATTGTCCCCTGTAAAATTCTACAAATGGTCTATTCGTCTTTATTCGCATGAACTATTCAATTACCAAAAAAAATATTGATGAAAAAAAATTTTGATGAAAAAAAAAAAATTGGATGAAAAAAAAAACTTTAATGAAAAAAAAAAAAGTGTTGGAAAAAAATGGTGATGAAGAGAAAATATTTTTTGTGAAAAAAAAAACATTTTAAAACAAAAAATTTGTGATGAAAAAAATGTTGAAAAAAAAATCTTAATGAAAAATTTGTTTTTTTTTTTATATAAAAAAAATTGATGAATGTTAATGTGGATGTTAAAAAAATGTTAATAAAAAAAAATTTGATGACAAAAAAAATTAATGAAAAAAAATGTTATGAAAAAAAAAATTTACGAAAAAAAATTTTACAAAAAATTACGAAAAAAAAATTGATGTAAAAAAATGGATGAAAAAAAAATTTGATAAAACAAAACTTGATGAAAAAAATGGTAAAATTTGTGGCGAGTTGCCATGATTAAATATTTATCACATTAAAACAGAATGCACCACAATCTCAAAAAATTACATTCTTATATAGTTTTGTATGGGCTATCGATTAAATTTTTTTTTTTTTTTAATTTTCAGAAACCGTTCTGAAATTTTCCATTTTTTAAAAAAAGTCAATTTATCAAAAATCCTTAAATATTACTCATACGCTCTGCTGAAACAAGAAACTACAAGCAAATTACTAAATTGTTATGAAATTTAAAATTCAAATGCGATTTTCTCGAAAAAAAAACGAAAAACGCGTATCTGAATTTTTTTGTGTGGATGGACAACAATCTAAACTTTAAAAAAAATGCCTGCGAATTTTGTACTCTTGCCCAAAACATTAAATCATGATAATGCTTTGCGGATGATTTGAGTGTACTTGCCAAATCAAAGTTTTTTTAGAAAAAATAATGTTATATTACTTTGATATTCCATGCAAAACAAATTGAAATATCAGTCGAGGACCCCATTAAAAAACCAAAAGAGCTGTACATTTCGTAAGTGAGTGCAAAAATAAGTGCAAAAAACTGTTTTTACATTTTGGAGAGTATAAAAGATTCGGCACCAAAGAATATAACACTCTCACTTGTTTTATGTACATTTGATAAACAAATGGAAAATTTTTATGCGAAAAGTTTAGACTTGGTGAAAATGTAGTTTTGGTAAAAAATAATATTTTTTTTCACGAAAAACAAAATTATGTTAAAAAAAATTTAATGAACCCAAAATTTTGGTGAAAAAAAAATTTTGATGGAAAAAAGATTTTGATGAATTTTTTGATGAAAAGAAAAATTTTTTGATGTAAAAAAAAATTATGAAAAAAAATTTTTTGGTGTGAAAAAAATTAATAATAAAAAATTTGATGAAAAAAAAATTAATGAAAAAAAAAATTTGATGAAAAAAAATTTGATGAAAAAAAAATTTGATGAAAAAAAAATTGATGAAAAAAATTGATAAACAAAATTCAAAAAAAAAAATCATGAAAAAAAATTTATGAAAAAAAAAATTTGATGAAAAAAAATGTTTGCTGAAAAAAATTTATGAAAAAAAAAAAACTTGATGGAAAAAAAATTTATGAAAAAAAAATTGATGAAAAAAAAATGATAAAAAAAAATTTGATAAAATAAAAAAAAAGATGAAAAAAAAAGTTTGATAAAAAAAAAATTGATGGAAAAAAATTGATAAAAAAAAAAAATTTGATGAAAAAAAATTTTTTTTTTTTGTTGAAAAATAATTATGTTACTTTTTATTCACCAGTTGGTGAAAAACGGGTTTATTCACCACGAGGTGAATTATTATCCAAGTTACAAACCCAAGTTATTAAAATTTTTGGTTTTAAGAAAATGAAAATAGTAATTCTTGTTTTCTTTTTCTTTAATTGTTAGCTTATATAGTCAAACTGAGGTGGCGTCCTGCAACTTTTTTAAAATTAGACACCAGCCTTAAAACATTATCATGTTAAAACGTTGTAATTCACCAGCAGGTGAATTATTATCCAAGTTACAAATCGAAGTTACAAATGTTTTTTAGTTTTAAGAAAATGAAAACAGTAATTCATATTTTCTTTTTTTTAGTCGGTAGCTTATATAATCAAACAGAGCGTCCTGCATCATTTTTAAAATTAGACACCAGCCTAAAAATATTATCATGTTAAAACGATATTTTTTCCTATATTTTTTTTTCAAAAAACGTAATTAATCTGATTAAGCTGTTGGGCAAAAACTGATGACACCACTGCTTTTCTGAATCTTTGGATTCCCATAAAAAGGAATTTGTCATCAAACTATATAATCTGAGTACAAGGTCTTACTTGTTAATAGAATCGAACCTATATAGTCAAGTTCTAGCTTTTTCCACTGTTGCAGAGTGTTATTTGCATCTTACAGTCGAACCCGGTTATAACGAACTCCGAGGGACCAGTAAAAATAGTTCGTTATAAGCGAAGTTCGCTATAAGCGGGGTATATTTTTTATCATCCTAGGTTTTTTTCCAAAAAAAAATAGAAAATAATCTACTTATTGAGAAGAAATCAATAAAAATATAAATAAATTCTATGAAAATTGTTTTATAAACCAAAAAATTCCAACCTTTTGTTAGTATAATAAACATCATTGCCACACATTAAAAAATATTTACGGGAGTTCGTTCCCAGTCTGCACAGTTTCGAGGCGACAATTTTTTCGAAGGTTTTTCGAGGCTTTTCCGCAATAACGATTCGATGTCGATATTATATACAGTCGATATTTTAACGTTTCTCGAACTCATGTTTTTATTGAAAAACTAATCGATTTCGAAATGATTTCCAATCTACATTTTGGGAATTCTCGTATTTTTTGTTCCATAAAAAAATATTTATTTTCAATATAACATCGAGTTTTAGTTTTATTAAATTTTACAAAAATTCCACAAATTTAACTTTTATTATTAAAAAAAAATAATATCTAACACTAGAACAATAAAAAAAAAAAATCCGCGACAGGGGTTTGAACCAAGGCCAAAAATCTACAAATCATAAGCTGCCGAACCTGCTAACCAACTAGGCCATACACAACTTGAAATTTGTTTGTACTAATATATATTTTGAAATAAAAATATTTTCAAATTGGGTGAAGTATGTCAAAACAAAATAAAATGAATATAAAAACAGGGTAATTCAAATAATAATACAAATTATAATTTAAGGGCAATTCAAATAATAATAAAAAATTCAAATTTTAGTAAAAGTAATTTTAAAAAACTACTTTTATTATCAAACTTTGGCTGAAGGAGTAAGGCGTTCAACCAGTAAACTGGGAGTTCTGAGTTCAAATCTCAAGTGAGGCAGATAAAAATAGTAATTAGTAAAAATTAAATTTAAAGAATAAATAAATTAAATTAGTAAAAATTAGTTAATTGTAAGTAAGTAGTAGTAAGTAAAAAAATATTTTTTTTAATTCTTACCGTTTTTAAAACAATTAACTAAATTATTAAAAAACAAATGTATCGAAATTCATGAAATTTTTCGATTAAAAATCGAATCGAATCCTGTACCAATACTCGATTCTATATCACCTTGCATGCCACATAGGAAAACACGCTTTATATCGACATTATATCGAACTCGATATCGATGAAATTCTTAGAGAAAACGATTCTTTTTCGAATCGATATCGACTCATTTTGCATACTGGGTTATAAAACGGTAAATATACATGAAATTGTGTTCGTGGGACCATAATAAGCAGTTCGTTCTAACCGAGGATTCGTTATAACCGAGTTCGTTATAAAAGAAGTATTTTGTGTGAAAATTGATGTTAAAACGTCGGGACTTTAGAATTAGTTCGTTATAACCGAGAATTCGTTATAACCGAGTTCGTTATAACCGAGTTTGACTGTATTATAATTCTGAAAATGTGTAATAGTACATTCAGACTAGCCTCGAAACCCCGTTGAAAATACGTATTTTCATTTTGAAAACTTTACCGTTCACACTTGAAATTTTTGACACTTATTACGTTTTCAGAATTCACCGAAGAAAATTTTGCGATCAAACATACATTAAATCCACACAATTAATTAAATTACGCGTTTGTTTACAATATTATATATATTTTTTTTGATTTCAGCTATTTTTTATGAAAATATTTATATATTTTTAATTTTTTATTTTTGACACTTTCTTTAATTTATTTTCTTTTATGAATTTTAAAAGGTTTCGATCGTACATTCGTTGAAACCTCATAACAAAAAGGCTTCAATTTGTAGGGGAAAATACGTATTTTCAAATGAGGTTTGGCACGAAACCTCGTTATACGGGGTTTCGATGCCAATGTGAATGCACTATAAAGTTGAAAATTTTCATTCGGAATAATCATTGTTATTCCATTTTATCGGGGTTCTTCTGTACATATTTTTATAAAAATTAATTTGAATTTGGATGATTTTTTTTTTTTGTTTATTTTATATTGAACACCTTTAATATGATCGTAAGTTTTTGTTTATGATTTTTCATAAAATACGCAAATTGTTTGTTTATTCAAAACACATACTTTTCAATTAAACGAGTATTTACTACTTAAATAATTAGACTTATATGTAAATTCACACGAATAAGTAGTTTTTTTTAATTATTTACTCTTATAAATTTTTATTAGAATTTTATAAACAAAATTAAAAACAACAGCATAAATTCAATCAAGAACGACCTTTCGATTTTCCCAAGTGTCCGGGCAAATTTTTATTGTCCTAGGTCTAAAACTAATGTGGTAAAAATTTGAGGTCAATCGGATTAAATTAACCCGTGGCGCCCGGGGGTCAAAGTTTTGGATTTTTGAAAAATTTATAAAAATAAAATTAAAAAAACATTTATCTTTCGACACATCATATTTGTTAATTTCGATGCGCTGAGCACGAATATCAAAAAAAAATTAAATCGCTCGATTGGTTTTCGAGATATCGCCATTTCAAATTTGTAAAAAATGGCGGTTTTTTCCTACGTTCAATAAATTTTTTAAAAAAAGTCTCAAAATTTCATTCCGCCTGCCCTTTTGTAGAACTTGAGACAATCTTTCATTTAAAACTAATTTGAGCCAAATCCGATCATTTTAAGCCGTGGCTCCCATCAAAGTTTTGGCTTTTTAGAAACTTTTTACCAAAAACCCAAAACTTTGATCGAAGAGTGCCACGGGTTAAAATGATCGGATTTGGCTCCAATTAAGCTTAAATGAAAGATTGCATAAAGCTCTATAAAAGGGTTAAAATAAAGAAATTTTTAGAGTTGTTTTAAAAAAAAGTCTTAAACGTAGGAAAAACCCCCCATTTTGCAATTTTTTGACAAATTTTAAATGGCGATATCTCGAAAACTGTTCGACCAATTTTATAAATTTTTTGATATTCGTATTCAGCATGCTAAAATTAATAAAAATAATAATTTAATCCGATTGACCTCAAATTGGTATCACATGAGGTTTAGGCCTACTAGAATAAAAAAATGCCCGGACTTTGAAAATCGGAGAAGAAAAAATTTTGCTATACAGAAAAATGTCAGTAAAACCCTACACTCAAAAAAAAAAACTGTAAAGTTAGCAAAAAATTTAGTTAATATTAACTAAAAAAACACCTGATTTTGAACCTACTAAAATTCTAGTTAATTTAACAAAAAATATTTAGT
Source organism: Pegoplata infirma (assembly GCA_963921195.1). NCBI lineage: Eukaryota > Metazoa > Arthropoda > Insecta > Diptera > Anthomyiidae > Pegoplata > Pegoplata infirma. The sequence goes on along the minus strand of OY992539.1, from coordinate 67,795,800 downwards.
TAACTTTTCGTAGAATGAATGTAGCAAAAAAACCGTAATTTTAACTAAAAATTCAGCTGAAAATTTCGTAACATTTTTTATTAGTTGAATTCAGCTAAACTTTTTGTAAGAAATTTTAAGTTTGTTAAATATTGGTTTTAAACACTAACACTTCACTTATTATTTCTTATTTTTTTCACAGCATTAAGTTCAGCTTAAGTAGGACTTATGAGATTTGCATAGGAGGCTACACAAGAAATTTTTCACTTGACAAAAATGTTACAAAAAATCAGCAAATTAATTAGTAAAAATTCGTAAACTCAGTTTTAAAGTCAACAAAAAAAATTAATTCAAAATTTGTACAAAACTAGTATTTTTGTAAATAGAACTTAACTAAAAAAAGTAGTTAAAACGCTGATTTTAACTAAAAATTTGCTGAAAAGCCAGTTAACTCGAGTTAACAAAAAAAAATTTGTTAACTTTACAGTTTTATTTTTTTGAGTGTACAGATTTTAATTCTATTATATTTCAATACAAAAAATGTTGATAAATTATTTATGGAAGGTGCAGATTCCTTATTTAAATGTTTAGAGTTTCAGAAAATCGTCTATGATTCAAAACTTTTTTTTTTAATTATAATTAGAATTACAAATCTGGAACATGATTAGTCAAAGTATTTAAAAACGTTATTTTATTTTAAACTATAATTTCTGTACAGTCATAAACTTTATATTTTAATTTGTAAACTGCGAAAAAATGTCTGTTGAGTACGAGTTTAAAGTAAAAATCTTATCTTATTAGATAATTTTATGTACAAAATTTTAATTAACTGATATTCAAATATTAAAACATCAAATAATTTCAAACGACATTGTGCACATAGTATACAAATTAAACTTTAATTACCAAATAAATCGGCAAAAAAAAATGTAATGCAAAAAATTTAAATTAGAGAATTACCCAATACACATTTTATGATTGTGAGGGCAATATTTTTCTTTGAAATTGAATATCGTCAGGGCGGCATATTGTGCCACATGGTCTTAAACTGATGTAGAACAAATTTGAGCCAAATCGGATAACTTTAACCCGTGCGCCTTTGAGGTCAAAATTCACAAGGTAAAAAATAAAATTTCCATACAAGCAAAAAAAATTTTTTCCATTTTTTATTTTTGAATGTTAGTGAACTTTACTAGCTTATTAACGGCAAAAAAGAAAAATTTTTTATAAAACATTTTTCATCAAAACTTTTTTTTTTTTAATTGTTTATATCAAATTTGTTATTTTTTAATTTTTTTCATAATTTTTGTTTCATAATTTTTTTTTCATAATTTTTTTTTCATAAATTTTTTTTTCATCAATTTTGTTTTCTTCATTAAAATTTTCTTTATCATAAAATTCTTTCTTTTTTTTTCATCAACAAATTTTTTTATCAAAAAGTTTTTTCATCCAAATTTGTCCCCCCCCCCCCCCCCCTAAGTTAAAGCATCTTTTGATATAAAAATGTTCGACAGCCGGTGTTCCAAAAAAGTAAATCATATAAAAACAAGTAAGAAAGTTATAGTCGGTCAAGACCGACTATATAATACCCTACACCAGTGTTTTCCGGAAAATGGATCCAAACATGGACCGATCTTTTGTCAGATCTTTATTTAGTGTAGAAAACACATACAGATCAAATTTTAGTGGAATTTGTTTTTTTTTTTGTCAATAGACGGATTTAACTGAATATCGGTCGAAATTTTTATATGGGGGACTAAGTCCAAAAATGGTCCAATTATATTCCGATTTGATTATGTTACTAAAGTACACGTTTAACACTTAAAAATAAAATTTTTATCAAATATTTCCATTTTCATGAATTTTGGGGGAATTATGTGAATATCGGGAGGGTGGTTTGTATGGAGATAGGGTTACCAGATTTGAAATATGGAATAACAGTACATTTGGTCTCAAAAAACAGCACATTGTAAATAAAAACAGTACTTTTTTAAAAGTCTTATTTTATATCAAACTACAAAAATTTAGCCCTTTTACCCTGATTTCAAACAGATCTCAGCCAAAACGAGCATAAAAGGTTGTTAACAGAACGGTGGAACATTTTAGGTAAACCGTCTCAAATTTATTTTATTTTTTTTTATCAGTGTTGAAAAAAATTGCGATTGACTTTTTGAAGCATTTGTCTTAGTTGCCGCGATATCTTACTTGAAAAGCTTTTGTAGTCTATGCTTTCGCTTAACTAAAACACCGATCTGCCTATCAAAAACATATGACAAAATCCATAAAACAGTGTTTTAATTAAAACACGACTTTAAAAAGCAAACGCGAAAACGGTATTATTACACTCAAACAAAGGCCTAACTAAATTTGGGGAAAATGTTTTTTTTTCACAATTTAGTCAAATTTAATAAATTTTTTTAAATTTCTTTGACATAATTTACAACCAATTAGTTCATCATATTTATCTTCTTAGAATTGATAAAGTTTTTTCTTCAGGTTTAGTAAATTTTGTGCAATTTAAGGATTTTTTTTTTTTCAAAAAATGTTTCAAAAATTTCAAAAACTAAGCTAGAAAGAGCAAAAAAGTGTTCATTTTCGATTCTAAAAATCTCTAAAGAATATCCGGTCCTCTTTCAATGTATGGACTCCTCAATTTGAATCTAAAAATTAGGGCGTTCCTCATTTCTCAGAAAATATTGCCGAAACAAAAAAAAAATGGGATGTACTCAATAAAATAAACTTTTTCCCATTTTCTAGTTTTTTCTTTTTCTTATTTTTTAGAAAAATTTAGAAAAAAAGAAGGAAAACATGGCAATGGAGCTAAATCATTATTGAATTTAGTTAAGTTTTCCACTTTTTAAATAAATTTTCTTTTTGAGTGTGCACACAGAGAAATGTTTAGTTGGAATTCCATTATGAAAACGGAATTTTGATAAATCTTATACATTTTTAGTTGTTATTGTAAATTTTTTATCATCATACCAAATAAATAACAGTAGTAATAATTAACTTTCAATCGTGACCGAATGGATGTATCAACAACTAATAATTTGGTTAATATGCCCAAACTAAAAACTAATAAAGTTTTTGAAAAATATTTAGTAAGTACAACCGTTTATTTTAGTCTTTATTTTCCCTCTCGACCAATAATCATTTTTTTAAATTAATAAATTCCAAAAACATTAGGTAATAGTATCCACAACTGAAAATGTTGGTTAACTTAACCAAATTTTCAATAATTTTTTATTTTTGAAAAATTTTACTAAATTATAAGTTTATATTGGTATTCTTAACTAATAACAGAGTGATACAAAATCGAACTTTCGGAATCGGAATGGGATGAAATCAAAAGCAAATGAAAGCTGACGTTTTCCATAACAAAACCCTCAAGGCCTTTTTTTTAGGTCAGACCTAGATTTTATTTTACACGCATTTAAAGTTGGTGATTTTAAAGCATTTAAAGTTTTTGTGTACTAAACATGTCCTACTTTAAAGGCCCCTGGTGGTGCCCTTATTGGACATGTAGGATCCAGTTTCCAAACTTAAGCTCAAAATTACTTCAGCTATGACTGGTATGAATTTTGCTGCAATCGGTCCAGTACCTATTTACTGAATAGCCAAATTATTAAAATAAACCACTGTACACCGTTGCGTATGATTGTTATTTAGAGGCAATTATTAATATAAAACACTGGACACTGTTGCGTATGATTGTTATTTAATAGTACATTCACACTCAGCTCGAAACCTCGTTGAAAGTACGTACTTTCATTTTGAAAACATAACCGTTCACACCCGAAATTTTTGACGGTTATCACGTTTTCGAAAATTACCGAATAAAATTTGCGAACATACCGACATTAATCGCACACAATTGATAAATTTTCGCACTAATTTACAATAATTTATTTAAATCTTTTGATTTAATGCTATTTTTTATGAAAATATTTAAATATTTTTATTTTTTATTTTTGACACTTTCTTTAATTTGTTTTCTTTATGAAATTTAAGAGCTTTCGAACGTACTTTCGTTGAAAACTCATAACAAAAAGTTTTCAATTTGTATGGGAAAATACGTACTTTCAAATGAGTTTTGAGGCGAAACCTCGTTAAACGGGCTTTCGATACCAATGTGAATGCACTATAAAGGCAATTACAATATTAATCATTCGCCACTAATACAGTTTTCAAGCATTTATTATTATAATTATAATAAAAGTGCACTAACTTCAAATGCGTGTAAAACAAAATCTAGCTCTGAACTAGAAAAAAGCCTTGAGCGCAGTGCTGCCAACTTTTTTTTCGAGAAATCGTCAATTTTTAAAAAAAAAATCGTCAAAATCGTCAAGTTGAAAAAAATTTGTCGTCAAAAAATCGTCATGACAAAATTACGCTAATAAATACTAAAAATGTTAATACCCCAGACCACTTCATGGTCCAGAGTGTAATGAGTTTCCGTTGATTTTTGTAACTACCCAAAATATTGGTCCTCGACCCTTTAGAAGTCCCAATTATCAATTAATTTACCTGAAATTTGAAACTTAAGAAAAGCTTATGGCCCAAGGACGAAGATTATTGAAATTGATTTTTTGTGCATATCCCCCATGTTAAAATTCATCCCGATATTGGAGCGTTGTAAATTTAACGCACCAATTAATTTATATAGACCACTTCTAATAACAAGTCTATTTTTCAACCAAAAAACTTTTTTTTAATGTTTTTTCTGGTGAATTTTTAACATTTCCTGTCTTTTCCCGAAATTGTTAAGCTTTTTTCTTAAAAGTAACTATCTTTTTAAAAAAAAAATGTAGGTTTTTCTCTTTTCTTTTCAAAAAATTAAGTGAACTTCAAAGAATTTACTTACAAAATTTGAATTTTTTGACAAAAGTTTACCATTTTTTCCTCATTTAACAAAATCGTCATTTTTGTTCCTGGCGAAAATCAAAAATCGTCAATCGTCATTTTAGTAAAATTGACTTCAAAAATCGTCAAAATGACGATAAATCGTCAAAGTTGGCAGCGCTGCTTGAGCGGTTTGTTATGGAATATGTCAACTTTCATTTGCTTTTGGTTTCATCCCATTCCGATTTTGGGTGTTGCACTGTGTAATTGGTCGTTAGGATTTCATTTCAATTACAAAACGTTTTGCGTAAAAAAAAATGAAAATATTAATCATTTAAAACAAAAATGTTATTGTGTTCAAACGTTTTTTAAATTTTTAAATAAAATTCATGTTAAATTTCGTAAAAAATGTTACAAATGTTGACGGTAAGTTGCAACCACTGAAGAAATACAATCAATTTAAATTAATAATTCTTATTTTAGGTATTTGCACACGCAACTTTAATGCAGATGCTAAAGATGATATTTTACCCAGAAGTCGACAATAAAATCGTTTTTCGAGCCAATTATAAAAAACTTTGGTGCAGTTTCCAAGAAATCCTTAGAGTCCAAAGTGTCCAGAGAGTGGTAACAAATTTAAGGTTTGTAATTGCCAGAATATTGAAATTAAGAAAGTTTCATCCAAAACTATTCTAAGAATCGGATACATTTTCTATAAGAAAAATTACTCAAAATCTGAGACTTTTTCTGTAGAAAAAATTTTTCAGAACCTGAAACTTTTTCTCCAAATCTGAGATTTTTTGTATAGACAAAAATTTCAGAATATAAGGCTTTTCCTTTTTTTTCTATTAAAAAATCCCAGGATTCTGATATATGTATCCATAAAAAAATTCTAGAAGTCTGAGAATTTTTTTTTTTTTTATTATTTCATTGGCATGGTTTCTTAAGAGATATATTTTGACTTCGATTTATTTTTGCTCTAGAAGTCTCTCAGATTCTGAGACATTTTTTTTTTAGAAAAATTCTTAGATGTTAAATTTTTTCTATTTTATTTATTTTCAGTTTTAATTTATTTTTTCTATTGAATGTATTTATTTCACTTTTTAAATTATAAAAATTTTTAAAATCAAATAAAGTAGTAAAATTGCTTGAAAAATATGTTAAAAATTTTTATTTCAAAAGAAACAGTTTAAAAAAATATTGATTGGTACAACTATATAACGCTTTTTAAAATTCGATCACTCTAACCAATGTCAATTTTAACATAAAAATATTCGGTTCTTATAATAGATATTTACCGGTAGAGGCAACTGAATTTGCAGTAGAGGCAACTAAATATTGTGATAGTTGGTGCAACCGCAAAAATTCAGTTGGCAAACAATTCAGTTGCAACAACTGAATCTATTTTTTGTGTGTGGTATAAAATTAAATTGCATTTAGCTCCTTTTTAAAAATTGAATTAAAATTTTGTCAAATATGAAACATTTTTCGAAAAATGTTACATTTTGGTGATAAGTATAAAAAAACAGTACAAAAACAGTACACGCTTTAAAAAACAGTACTTTTGCGTACTGTTTTAAGTGCTGTGCATAAAACAGTACTTTTTATAAAAAACAGTACATGTACTGCTTAAAACAGTACGAATGGCAACCCTATATGGAGACTACCAGAAGGACTGGCCCGATTCCTTTGAAATTTGGAATGAAGATTTGTGCATACAAAATTACCTGCTAAATTTCAAAGCGATATCTATTATAATACCGTTATTAGAGTCATTTAAGCCGAATCCAAAGGGGGCGTTGTATGGGGGCTTGGTTTTAACATGGACCGATTTTCTACAATTTCAATAGGCTTCGTCCTTGGCCCAGAAGATGCTTAAGTTTTAAATTTCAAATCAATTGATTGAAAATTGCGACCTGTATCGTGCTTAAACTGATAGATGGACAGACGGACGGACGGACATAGCTAAATCGACTCAAAAAATCATTCTGAGTCGATCGGTATACTTGAAGGTATACCTATAGGTCTGGAGCACTATTTCGGGTAGTTACAAACATCAGCACAAACTCATTATACCCTGTACCACAGAGTGGTGTAAGGTATTAAAAGGTGGAAATGAAAATTTCCGACGTTTTTTTTTGTGTTCTAGATTTCACTTACGAAATTTTTTTTCGTTTTGTTTCACATAAATAACGTTCGGTGAAAGTAAAAGGAATGCATTTTTTTCGTTAGAATTTTGTTTTTTTAGTTATTCGACTTAAACTTCGAATGAAAATGTGAACGACAAAACACCGAATTGGATTTCACCTGATTTGGAGAATTCCTTGTGAATTAAAAAGTTGTAAAAGACAGTGCAGATGCCCAAATTTATTTTTTAATCTATTATTTCATCAAATGTTTCAAAATAATAACTCTATTTAATTACAGAAAAACTCTGCTAATTTAACAGAGTACACCATACTTTTCCAGCTAGCAACATTTCTTGGTAATTTTACTAAGAAACTCTGTAAAATAACTTTGACAGAAAAAAACTGTTAATTTACAGAGTTTGTAGTAAAATATTGGTTTAATATGAAAGCTTTTTTACAGATAAAACTCTGTACTATAAAACTCTGTAAAATGATTTGGACAAAAAAAAACTGTTAATTTACAGAGTTTCTAGTAAAATATTGGTTAAGTAAACCACCATTTAGCAAAGAAAACTATGTAAATTTACATATATTTGTAAAATGCATTTGATGCAAAAAAAAAAAAAATACAGAAAAAAAAACTCTGTAAATTTACAGAGTTTAGTTAAATGCATGTTTTTTTGTAAAATTTTTATAACATTTCTGAAAAAAAAATGTTGATAACTTTTTTTGCTACTTTTTCAAGTTTTTCTCAAAAAAATTTGCAGATAAAATTTTGATGTTTGGTAACAAAAACAAAAACTACTCAAAACAGAAAACTTTTTTGGTTATAAAAAAATACGAAGTATTTTGCTTAGATCTGTATTTTAGCAGAAAACTCTGTTAATTATCTGTAAAATTATGATAACAAAGTAAACAGTAATATAACAGAGGAAACTTTGTTTTTTTGTCACAACAAAATACAAAGTATTTTCTTTAAATCTGTATTTTGACAGAAAACTCTGTCAAATACCTGTTGAATTGAGATTACAGTCATTTTACAGAGTATTTTACAGAGTTATTATTTTGAGTGTGTTTTTATAAAAAAAATTTTCATCAAACATGTTTTTTATCATAATTTTTTTTTTCCATAAATTTTTTGTTCATCTTTAATTTTTTTCATTATTTTTTATTTTTTTTAATTTTCATCGATTTTTTTTCATCAAATATTTTTTTTTTCGACAAAAATATTTTTTATCATTAAAATTTGTTCACCAAAAATTTTTTTTTCATCAAAATTTAGTTAGTTTCTTTATATTTTTTTTATTAGTTTCTTTATATTTTTTTTTTCTTTGACAAAAAAATGTTTTATTTGTTCAACAAAAGTACAAAAAATAAGTGAGAGTGTTAAATTCCATTTGTTTAACAAAAGTACAAAAAATACTTGAGAGCGTTTAATTCGTCTGTGCCGAATCTTTTATACCCTTCAAACATTTTTTGCACTTAAATAATAATTTTTTTTTTACTTTTTATATCCACGCCCAGAAAAGGGGCCGACTCACAGTGGGGGGAGATGCACTTTTTTTGTCAGAATTACTCTACAGCCCTTAATTCTTAACCGATTTTCATTTTGTTTTAACATGATATTGTTTTTAGGCTGGTGTCTAATTTTAAAAAAGTTGCAGGACGCCACCTCATTTTGGCTATATAAGCTAAGAATTAACGAAAAAGAAAACAAGAATTACTATTTTAATTAAAACCAAAAATGTTAATAACTTGGGTTTGTAACTTGGATAATAATTCACCTCGTGGTGAATTAAACCCTTTTTACCAGCTGGTAAATAAAAAGTAACATAATTATTTTTCAACAAAAAAAAATTATTTTTTCATCATTTTTTTCATAAATTTTTTTTTTACATCAATTTTTTTTTCATCAAACTTTTTTTTCAACAATTTTTTTTTTCATAAATTTTTTTTTCATCAAACTTTTTTTTCATAATTTTTTTTTTATCAATTATTTTTTTTTATCAATTTTTTTTTTCATCAAATTTTTTTTTTCATCAATTTTTTTTTAACATGATAATGTTTTTAGGCTGGTGTCTAATTTTAAAAAAGTTGCAGGACGCCACCTCAGTTTGACTATGTAAGCTAACAATTAACGAAAAAGAAAACAAAAATTACTATTTTCATTTTCTTAAAACCAAAAATTTTAATAACTTGGGTTTGTAACTTGGATAATAATTCACCTCGTGGTGAATAAAACCATTTTTCACCAGCTGGTGAATAAAAAGTAACATAATTATTTAAAAAAAAAAAAAAAATTTTTTTTCATCAATTTTTTTTTTTATAAATTTTTTGTTCATCAATTTTTTTCACCTTTTTTTTTTTTTTTTTCATCAAACTTTTTTTTTAATTTTTTTTTATCAATTTTTTTTTATCAAATTTTATTTTTTCATCAATTTTATTTTTTCATCAAATTTTTTTTCATCAATTTTTTTTTTTCATCAATTTTTTTTTTTCATAATTTTTTTTTTTTCATCAATTTTTTTTTCATCAAAATTTTTTTTTCATAAATTTTTTTGTTTTTACATCAATTTTTTTTTTTTGTTATATATTTTTTCATCAATTTTTTTTATCTAATATTTTATTATCAATTTTTTTCTCACTAAATTTTTTTTCATATTTTTTTTACATCAAAAAATTTTTCATTTCATCAAAAACTTTTTTTCATCAAAATTTTTTTTTCACCAAAAATTTTGGGTTCAATAACTTTTTTTTAACATAATTATCTTTTTCGTGAAAAAAAAATCTTTTTTTTTTACCAAAACTACTTTTTCTAAGCTTTTCACACAATAATTTTCCATTTGTTTATCAAATCGCTCCTTTACTTGTATAGTGTCATAACTCAAAAAATGCGTTTTTTGAGTTAATGATGCAGAATTATTCGTTATATCATGCTTTATATTGTGTCAAAAATTCGTATAAGTATCTTTTGAACTCACCGTTTGAGAATAGTACACGCCATTATTACATTTTCTATGTACCGGCCTTTTTCAATTAAAAACCAGTTTCAATAGTAAACTTTAAACGTGTTTTCTGCAAAATGAAATATTTTGAGTTATGACACTATACAAGTAAAGGAGCGAAATGTATGTACATAAAACAAGTGAGGGTGTTATATTCTTTGGTGCCGAATACTCTCCAAAATGTAAAAACACTTCTTTGCACTCACTTACGAAATGTACAGCTCTTTTGGTTTTTTAATGGGGTCCTCGACTGATGTTTCAATTCGTTTTGCATGGAATAGCAGAGTAATATAACATTATTTTTTCTAAAAAAAACTTTGCTTTGGCAAGTACACCCAAATCTTTCGCAAAACATTATCATGATTTAATGTTTTAGGCAAGAGTACAAAATTTGCAGGCATTTTTTGCTGTATTTACTTATTAAATTGTAACTTAATAAATTTTCTTGACTTTCGCAATCTAATTAAAACAGATTAAAAAATTAAATTACAAAAATTTGGGCTGCATAAGTCGATGCGAAATTTTATAAGCTACAAGCAGAAAAAAATTATTTAAATCAGTTTAGAATTGAAGGCTGCAGAGTAATTCTGATAAAAAAGTGCATCTCGCTAATTTACCAAATTTACAGCTCTTTTGGTTTGGTCTTTCCGCAGGCAGACGTATCCGATTTTTCAGTTACCACAGACAGACGTATGGATTAAAATCACTAAAATATCTTAGAAATCATACCATGCATGAACTAGAGATGCGCGCGTGACACGAATTTTTCGTGATTCACGCGTGATCGTGAGGGAAATTTATTTTTACTTACGTGATCGTGAGTGCGCGTGATAAAAAAAAAAGAATTTCGTGCGTGAACGTGCGTGAGATATTATAGTGCACAACATGTTTTGAACACTGTGAAGGGTATTCATAAATTCGGCCAAGCCGAATTTTACTTTTTTACTTGTTTTACCTAGCAAGGTCGCTGTATACCAATTTGACAATATTGCAATGATCAAACACGCGTTTACTTAAAAGAAATAGAAAATATTTTTATCAGTTTATTCGAAACAAAAATTTAAAGATAAAAATTGAAGCATCCGCTTTGTTCTCACACTTAGAAAAAAATAAATAATAAAGTTCATTAGATAATGTTGTTTTAAGATATTTTTACCCTATTTGAGTAAGTTCCAAAAAGTTTTTCGAAAAAAATAAAAAAAAAGTTAATTATTTTTTAAAAATTTTACAAAATCGCAACGAAATTGCTAGGCAAACAGGTACACTGATAGAAAAGTATAGGTATATTTTGATGAAATTTTGTAATTTTAATGATTTGTTAAACTGAAATTGATGAAACATTTCCTTAATACATACTAATATTAATTCTTCTTTCAGTGTAGCTAATATATCGCAAATGATAACTTTATTAACAATTTTTTTATTATCTTTCGATCTTTTGTAACCTAAATTGTTTACTTTAATTAAATTACAAAAACATGTGCATCAATTGGAATTTGTTGTTGTTGTTGTATGTCTCATATTTTTTTTAAAAGTTCAAATACACACAAACAAAAACTATTAAATATAATTAATTTATGACTAATTTTTCATAAACTGACATAATTGTAATAAGTTTTTTATTATTCTTTATTAAAAAACAAACAAAATATTTTAACTTTCTATAAGGCAATGCATCATCACCATCATTATCTTCTTCGCAGTATGAAAACAAAAACAATATATGAAATGTGTAACGCGTTTAGACAGTCTCGACATTTCGATTACCTGCACCAGAGTTGTCAGGTTTTAATGGGTTTTTTTCTCCCAGAAAAACCTGCTGGAGAATAAAACCGTTTTTCACCAGCTGGTGAATAAAACGTATTTGCACAATTTTTTTTTACATCAATTTATTTTTTTATTAAAATTTTTTTTTTTCGTCAAAAATTTTTTTTCATAATTTTTTTTGGCATTAAATTTTTTTGTATCTAATTTTAAATAATTTTATTTTTTTTTTTTTTCAATTTTTAATTTCATGATTTTTTTTTAATTCAAAGAAGCAGAAATCTTTTTTAATTTTGTCGGGCTGTGAATTTTTTTTTTTTTTTTTTCATTTAAATAATTTTTTTTTTTTTGCAGTAAAATTTTTTTTTTCTTCATCAAAAACTTTTTTATCAAATTTTTTTTTCCGCCAAAAAAAATTTTTTCGTCAATTTTTTTATCATAATTTTGTTTTTCGTGAAAAAAAAGAAATTAAATTTTTTTCCATTTTTGTTACCCAAATTTATTTTTTACCAAGTCTGACTTTTGATTTAAAAATGTTCCATTTGTTTAACAAATCTACAAAAAAAACAAGTGTGAGTGTTAAATCTTATGTACTCTCCAAAATGTAAAAATACTTTTTTACACTTAAGTAATACACACATTAACAGCTCTTTTGGTTTGGCCTGCATCTTGCTTTCCACAGACAGATGAACGCATATACTACAAAAGCGCGCGTGACACGAATTTTTCGTGATTCACGTGAATCTCGCGTAATAGTGAGTGAAATTTATTTTTACTCACTTGATCGTGAGTGCGCGTAATTAGAAAAAATAGTTTCGTGCGTGAGCGTGCGCGAGTAATTTTTGTTTCGTGAGTCAGCGTGATTGTTTTTTGCTGTTTCAAACAGAAAACATGTAAACAATAACGTCATTATATTGAATTTAGAAGGTAATTTATCCAAAATTGTGATTTAAATAAATTTTTATTACTGTTTTAAGAAAATTAAATACTTTTTGTGCAAGAACTCAAAAAAAGTAAATAAAAATTTTTTAATTTTAATTTCGTAAGTCTCCATGAGCGTGATTTTTTCGTGAGCAATATTTTTATTTCGTGAGCGTGATCGTGCGTGAGTCTAAATTCACTTACGCGCCCATCTCTAGCATGTACATAGCTAGAGTACTATCTTAAAAATGTATCAATCTATACTTCTATATCTATACTTCTATACTTCTATACTAATATTATAAAGAGGTAATGTTTGTATGTTTGTTTGTAGAGGGTAATCTCCGGAACTACTTATCCGATTTCAAAAATGTTTTCAGCAATATTTAAAGTGTTCCTCCAGGATGGACATAGGCCAGGTTTCATAGACCACGCCCACTTCTACGCCCACTTTTGGCCAAAAAAAGTAAAATTGAAAAATCTCAAAAACTACTGAACCGATTTCAAACATTTTTTCACCAATACATACTTGGAATGGCCTTCATGGTGGACATATGCTGGGTTCCATCGACCACGCCCACATTTACGCCCACTTTTGGTAAAAAAAACTTAAAATTTAAATAACTATGAAACTACTCATCCGATTTCAAAAAAGTTTACAGCATTATTTAGAGTGTTCCTTCAGGGTCGACATAGGCTAGGTTTCATCGACCACGCCCACTTCTACGCCCACTTTTAGCCAAAAAACGTAAAATTTAAAAATCTCCACAACTACTTAACCGATTTCAAAATTTTTTTCACCAATACATGCTTGGAATGGTCCTTCATAGTGGACATATAGTGGGTTTCATCGACCTCGCCCATTTCTACGCCCACTTTTGGCCCAAAAACTTAAAATTTAAATATCTATTAAACAACTCATCCGATTTCAAAAATGATTTCACCAATATTTAGAGTGTTCCTCCAGGATGGACATAGGATAAGATTCATAGACCACGCCGACTTATACGCCCACTTTTTAGCAAAAAAAAAACTATAATTTAAAAATCTCCAAAATTTTTTATCCGATTTCTAAAATTTTTTCACCAATACTTGGTCCTTCAGAGTGGAAATATTCTAGGTTTTATTGACTACCTTTTGCAAGAAAAACGTAAAATTTAAATATGATTAAACTACTTATCCGATTTAAAAAATGTTATCAGCAATAAATATTAAGAATTATGATTCAGGGTGGACATGGGTTAGCTCTCTTCGATCAGACCTACTTCAACGCCCATTTTTGGCCAAAAAACTTAAAATTTTAAAATATCCGAAACTACTCATTTAAAAAATGTTACCTCCAATATTAAGAATGGTCCATCAGGTTAGACCTATGCTACGGTACATCTACGTAAAATTTGTAAACATACGAAACTTATTATGAGATTTCAAAAATGTTTTCAACAATATTTAGAATTTTCCTTCAGGGTGAGTTAGGGTAGGTTTCATTGACCACACCCATTTTAAAGATCACTTTAGGTCAAAAGGCGTAAAATTTTAAAATCTACGAAACTACTCATCCAATTTCAAAACATTCTGAAAAATGTCTTTTTTGGAAATTCCTATTTTACTACACTCAGAAAATTATGTAAGTTACTACATGTTAGTTGTTTGTATATTTTACAGTAGTTAGTTGTTTTCAACTACAAAGTCAGTTGTTTTTGTATGAAAAATATCAAACAACTATTTCTGTTAGTTATTTTAAGTAGTTTTTTTGAATAACTAACAAAAAAGTACTGTGATGTAGTAACATTTATTTAAAGTAGTTAATTTTATTTTTTTTATCTTTAAAAAATTTTCAGTTTTTTTCCAAAAAATAAAAATAAATTTTCGTTTTTTTTATTTCTCACAACTTTTTTAAAAAAAAACGGAAAAAATTTGGTCTTCAAATTTTTTTCTAAAAAATTTTTTGAAAAAAAAAAATTTTTATTGATTATTTTATTTTTACTACATTTTAGTTGTTTTGACTACAAATGTAAGTAGTTTTTACTATATAAGTCAGTTGTTTTTTGCCAGTTAAAATAACTAACATTGTTAGTTGATTTAACTGAAAAAGTAGTTGACCCCAAAACAACTTACAAAGTAGTTATTTTAACTGACATTTTCAGTTGATTTTACTAACATAATTTTTTGAGTGTAGGGCAAATACGTTCAAAGTATTGAACTTTGTAATTTTTTGTATCTATTGAAAAGTTGGTCATAGTAACTTGAATTGTGGGATCCTCCAGCCCAAAAAATCATTCTGAAAAAGTACCTTCTTGAAATTTAGATTTTAATGTGGGTAATAAGGGTAAATTATTTTACTTTAAAGAATGAAGCCTACATAGAACGAAATGAATTGAAATTCAGAACAAAATAGAATAAAATGGGGAACAAATGATTAGAAAAGGAAACGAAATGAAATAGAACGGGGAACGAAATGGAGTGAAACGGGGAATCATATGGTTTCAATAATTACGATATAAGGGCTCGAAAATTTTCAAGAACATTATTTTCCAAGCTAAACAGGGCTGTTTTAATTTTATTGTTTATACTAAATAGTTATGAAAGACTTCAGCGATCAAAATTAAATAAAAATTCTGTAGGGAAGAATTAAGGAAATGGAGACTCTAATCATGATCCTTCTTTAATCCAGAATTTAATATTACCGGTGGCGAAGTTCCGGGCGGGCCTGCTAGTAATATATAAACTTAATGAGGTCCGATATTTCAGTTCGTTTTGCATGAATTGTCAAATATATATAACAATATTTATTTCTAAAAAAGTTGCCCAAATCTTCAGCAAAACATTGTCATGATTTATTGTTTTGGGCAAGAGTTCAAAGTTCGCTGTCATTTTTACAGGGTATGTCAATCAGACGCACTGGTTTGCATTCATGTAATGACTTTCTGCTAAGTTTTCCTTATTTTAAAGAAAAACTGTGAACTAAAACAAAAGAAAAAATCTTTGCGCTAAACCATTGCCATTTTTTCTCAAAATTTGGTTAATTTTTTAACTTTTTATTTCACTTTTTTTTAGTGAATTTAGTAAATTTTCATTTTTTTTTTTACTTTTTTAACGTGCAGATATTAAAATATTTAATAATTTCAAAAATTATTATATTTCACTAACATTTGAATAATGATTTATGGATGCAAAAATAAATTAAATTAATGAAGCAAAATCCGGAGTGGTCGGTTTGACATGGGTCAAATCCCGCTAATTTCTATAAACCTTGAACCAAAACTTATTATGCCCTGGACAAAGAGTGGTTTATGCTATAAATAGGCAGACGTAAACAATTACATACAAGATTAAGTTGAGATCACTTTCGCTTTCGTATCATGCATGCATGTTGTGTATTTTGCAGTACGTATTTACTTTAGCATGCAACAACAAAAATATTTTGAATTAAAAAAATATCTTGGATGTTTCTTTTAACGACTTCATTTAAACAGTACAGTGAAGAGCAAGTTTTTAATACGGTTATTAAGCTGAACATTATAATACAGTTTTTAAAATTTTCTACATAAAATGAAAGATGCAAAAACTAAAATCATGGTTTTTGAAAATCGAATTTTTACTACCGAATGTGTTGCCAATCTTATTAACCGGTAGCATCAAAAAAATGTTTGTGTTGTATCAACTAAAGTTACTAACATTTATACAAGACTTTTTCCCGTAAAATTACAAATATTTTTGAGTGTAATTGCAACACTTTTACTCTTCACTGTTATGCTGATTACGGTGTATAGTAACCACAATCATGCATTCAAGCTGTAAAGTTTTTATACCCTCCAATAACAATAAACTCAAAAAAGTGAACTAAATAATGGAAAAATTAAATGAATTGAAGAAAAATTGACAATGCCCAGCAAAAACTTGGTAATGACACATCATTACCATTCGAATTACTTAGTATATATATATATTTGTTCCTTTTACTCCTACAAGGAGCATAGGGCCGCTACAAGGTTGTTCCAATAAGTTCGATCTGATGCATGGTATTTGATTTCATTCCAACTCATGTGTAATTGGGATATTTCAGCTTCAATTTGCCGTTTCCATGTGTGTGATGGTCTACCTATACGTCTAGCAATATCGTTGGGTTGTTTACGCAGTGTGTGTCCAATCCAATTCCATTTACGTTTGCGGATTTCAATTTGGATTGGTTGTTGCCCAGTTTCTAGCCAGAGAATTACTTAGTAATGACAGAAAAATTACCTTTAGCATTATTTTAAAATGTAAAATAAGGACTTATTAATAATGACTTACGTAAGTCATTATAATAAAATAAAAAATTTCAGAACTAGATTTTAATTTTTTGACTCACTGTACATTATTTTGATTAAAAATAAAATAAATTTAAATATTTTTTTATTTTTTAAAAATTTTTTTTTAAATAACTTTTTCATTACCTATAAGTACATACGTAATTAGTTATTAATACTGTTTTGATAATCGTTACATTTGGCACATTTGCTAGTAAATGTAATGGGAAAGGCAATTCGAATCAGAAGTAGTTATAACTTTTGAATTTCCCATTACACATTTCATTACTTGGTAATGCAAGTTTTTGCTGGGTGATTTGGTGCTAAAGATTTTTATCGTTTTAGTTAATTTTTTTTTATAAAAATAAGGAATTCAATTTTAACTTAAAAATTGGAAAAAATTAATTCTAATTTAGTTCATGCACATTTGAGGTCCAGACAACATTGGGTTCGGACTCCATGAGTTCAGACCCCGTTGTCTCGAGGCGAACATGCAGTCCAAACCAAAAGAGCTGTAAATTTTAAAAATTGGCAAAATCGAATTTAAGAAATTCTTGGGATGTTTGTTGGTCGGTCTGTCTGAGGAAATCATACAGCAGTGTAAACCAAAAGAGCTAGACTCCCGAAATTTGGCACGAGTATGTATTGTATTCATAGGCTGGTAATGTTCATAAGGAATTAAATCAACCACTATAAAACACCAACATAAGCCCAGCTTTTGAAAAATGTAACTTTTTCCGTCCGGCCTTTTTGAGGGCGTTTATTTAAAAAATGTCTGCGAAGTTTTTACTCTTGCCAAAACCATTGAATCATGATGTTTTGCTCTATAAATAGTAGGGTGTTCAGCCGATTAATTCTTGTTCGATTAATCGAACAATTTTAGACGAATAATTGTTCGATTAATTTAATATTGCTAATTTCGATTAAAGGATTAATCGAAGAATTTATGCCGATTAATCGAATAAAAATAATATATGGTTTTTCTGGAAATATGTATAATTTTTTAAAAGTTTTAAGTCAAATAAACAAACCAAATGTATGTGACCATTAAAATTAAAAAAAAAAACAGTCATGTTTACTATAGTGGTCCTTATTTTCTTACGGATTTTTGCTGCTCCTGAATCTTGGATTTGTTAAACGGATAAAAATGAGTACCTAATAAAAATTGGGCCAAATCGGTTTACTCTATGATTGCGCTATAATCTGTAAAATTTTTGAGTTTTGAGCAGTCAGATAATAAATATAAAATTTTTGTTATATCGGTAATCTATATAAATTTGGCAACAAAAATAGTTTTTGAATTCTACACATTTTTGAAATCTCCAAAATTATTTTTTTAACATTTTCTTAAACAAAATTGCAGGAAACTTAAATTTTGGAACATTTTTTAATGCTTTTACGTTTTTTTTTTTGTTAATAAAATGTTAAAATACTTGTTGTTAATATTGTTTATTTACTCAAGTAACATTTTTTCTAAAATTGTCAGAAAGAAATCTTGTAATTTAGAAAATTTCTGAATTTGAAATTATTCGATTAATCGAACAATTTTAAAAATTTATTCGTTTAATCGAATAAATCAAAAATGACAAATGTCGATTAATCGTTTAATCGAACAATAAAAAAACCCGATTAATTGAACACCCTAATAAATAGGTGTTCTTCCCAAAGCAGAATTTTTCTATAAAAAATATCGCTAAATTAATTTGTCAAAAAAAGTTTTTGGTGAAAAAAAAGTTTTTAATGAAAAAATATTATTGATAAAACAATATTTGATGAAAATTTATGAAAAAAATATTGATGAAATATTTGATGAAAATTTGTAAAAAAAAAACATTAATGAAAAAAAATTATGCCAAAAAATATTAATGAAAAAAAAATATTGAAAAAAATTATGACAAAAAAATATTAATTAACAAAAAATATTGATAAAAAAAATATTAATGAAAAAAAAAATATTGATGAAAAGAAATACAGATGAAAAAAAATATTGATGAAAAAAAAATATTGATGAAAAAAAAAATATATTGATAAAAAAAAAAAATTTTTGATGAAAAAAAAAATTGATAAAAAAAAAATATTTATTCTTTCTAAAGCAGAATTTTTATAGAAAAATTATCGCTATATTAATTTGTCAGAAAAAGGTTCTTGAAGAAAAAAAGTTTTTAATGAAAAAATATTATTGATAAAATATTTGATGAAAATTTGTAAAAAAAAAAACATTAATGAAAAAAAATTATGCAAAAAAATATTAATGAAAAAAAAAAAATATTGAAAAAAAAATAGTGGTAAAAAAAATATTGATGAAGAAAAAAATATTGATGAAAAAAAATATTGATCAAAAATTATTTTGATGAAAAAAAAATGTTGATGAAAAAAATATTGATGAAAAAAAAAATATTGATGAAAAAAATTATTGATGAAAAAAAAAAATAGTGATGAAGAAAATATATTGATGGAAAAAAGTATTGATGACAAATAATTATGTTACGTTTTATTCACCAGCTGGTGAATATTTTTTTATTCACCACGAGGTGAATAATTATCCAAGTTACAAACCCAAGTTACTAAAATTTTTGGTTTTACGAAAATGAAAACAGTAATTCTAATTTTCTTTTTTGTTAATCGTTTGCTTATATAGTCAAACTAAGGTGGCGTCCTGGAACTATTTTAAAATTAGACACCAGCCTAAAAACATTATCATGTTAAAATGATAAAATTTTATTACTTCATTGCAAAAAAAGTTTTTTTTTACATTTAACCCATTAATGCCTGCCCATAGATCGGCTTGTACGATTTTGATGAAATTTTGATATGTGTGCCTGGAAGACCACAGAAAAGTTTCTATTGGGTGTCAAAATACATCCAATAAATTTTCGTAAAAACCAAAATTGTCCTTACACGCCGCATCGCGATTTGGGTGCACTTTTCCTGAGTATTTTTCGATTAAGAAAAATCTTTGATTTTTTCAGTGAAAAACAAAAGTTAAACAAAACAAAAAAAACTTGTTAAATGTTCACATTAAGCCCAATCTCTTATCTTTTTTATGAAAAAAGAATTAGCCCAATAGCTTCCATCTGGCCCGCGCTAAATTTGTTTAAGTATCAACACTTTTTTGGGTATTTAAATACCCATTAGGCAGGAATGGGTTAAGAGGTTATAAAGTCTCACTCGGTTTTTGTACATTTGTTTAACAAATAAAACATTTTTATGTCAGAAGAATTTCAAAGTTGGTGAAAAAAATGTTTGATGAAAAAAATTTTGACGACACAAACAATTTTAACAACAAAAAAAAAATGTTGAAGAAAAAAATTAAAAAAAAAAATTGATAAAAAAAAGTTTTTGGTGAAAAAAAATATTTTATGAAAAAAAAATTGAAGAAACAAGAATTTTTATAAAAAAAGTTTTATTAAAAAAAAAATTGATGAATAAAAGTTTTTAAAGAACAAAAAAAAGTGTTGATAAAAAAATGTATGTGATTAAAAAAAATTAATAAAAAATATTTATTACGTTTTTTTCAACAACTCGAGACAAAAACGAGACAAAGAGAGATTAAGGAATGTTGTTGTTTCTAAGGATCGTAATTGTTTGTGTAAAATAAAAATCTTCTGGTGACGTCACACACTTAACATCTGTGTGTGAAATGAAATACGAACCAACCAACTTCTGCTGTTAATTTGTCAAGCAGGGCGATAGCTCAGATGGTAGAGTACTTGCTTTGCAAACTGATGGAAAATTTGAAGAACGTGGGATCTATTCCAATCAAAGTTAAGTCTGTTGATGAAAAAACATATAGAAAAAACTGTCTTACAAAAAATTAAACAATTTAAATCTAATGTAATTTTCTCCACTGATGACGTAGAGGTGGCTACAGAAACCATGGTCTGGAATAAATCCACATTAAAAATAATCTTTAGAAATACGATGTTTTCTTCTTCAATCACAAACCCTTAATCGTAAAATGTTTTTTATTCACCAGAAGGTGAGTTATTATCCAAGTTACAACCCTTTTTGGTTTTAAGAAAATGTAAAAGGGAATTCTTATTTTCTTTTTTTTAGTTGTTAGCTTATATAGTCAAACTGAGATAGAACTCATCACTTTTAAAATAAGACACCAGCTTAAAAACATGTTAAAATGCTTTTGAACTTTTTGTCATGGCGGCGACTTGTATATGTGCATTTTAAAAATCTAGAGAATGCCAAAGTTTTATATTCAAAATTAAGGCCCAATGACTCTGCAATAACAAAAAATGCCTGCGAATTTTGTACTCTTGCCCAAAAGATTAATTCATGATAATGTTTTGCGGAAGATTTGGGTGTACTTGCCAAAGCAAAGTTTTTTTAGAAAAAATAATGTTATAAAGTATTACTTTGCTATTCCATGCAAAACGAATTGAAATATCAGTCGATGACCCCACTAAAAAACCCAAAAGAGCTGTACATTTCGTAAGTAAGTGCAAAAATAAGTGCAAAAAAGTGTTTTTTCATTTTGGAGAGTATAAAAGATTCGGCACCAAAGAATATAACACTCTCTATTGTTTTATGTACATTTGATAAACAAATGGAAAATTTTTATGCAAAAACCTTAGAGTTGGTAAAAAAGTAGTTTTGGTAAAAAAATATTTTTTTCCGAAAAACAAAATTATGTTAAAAAAAAATTTAATGAACCCAAAATTTTTGGTGAAAAAAAATTTTGATGAAAAAAGGTTTTTGATGAATTTTTTGGATGAAAAGAAAAATTTTTTGATGTAAAAAAAAATTGATGAAAAAAATATGAAGAAAAAAATTTTTTTGGTAAGAAAAAAATTGATAATAAAAAATTTGATAAAAAGATTTGATGAAAAAAAAATTAATGAAAAAAATATGATACAAAATTTTGATGAAAAAAAAAATTTTTACGAAAAAAAAATTTGATGAAAAAAAAAATTAATGAAAAAAAAAAAATTTGATGAAAAACAAAAATTTGACAAAAAAAAAATTTTATGAAAAAAAAATTGATAAAAAAAAAAAATTTGATAAAAAAATTACGAAAACAAAATTTTTTATGAAAAAAAAAAAATTATGAAAAATAAAATTGATGAAAAAAAAATTGATGAAAAAAAAATTGATGGAAAAAAAAAATTGATGGAAAATTGATGAAAAAAAAATTTTTATGAAAAAAAAAAAATTTTTTTTTGTTGAAAAATAATTATGTTACTTTTTATTCAACAGCTGGTGAAAAACAGTTTTATTCGCCCCGAGGTGAATTATTATCCAAGTTACAAACCCAAGTTATTAAAATTTTTAGTTTTAAGAAAATGAAAATAATAATTCTTGTTTTCATTTTCGTTAATTGTTAACTTATATAGTCAAACTGAGGTGGCGTTCTGCAACTTTTTTTAAATTAGACACCAGCCTAAAAACATTATCATTTAAAAAAAAAATTGTGCAGTTTTTAAATTATGTAAATTGTTTGCAGCACCTATCGCGAGTACCCTTAATGTTTTATTAAATTTTTAAAATAAACTTAACCATTTTAAAAATACTATTTATATAAACTAATTGCCATAAATTGTGCAGATAACAGATAATAATAAAAATATTAATTTTACTTGGCACGGTTTTGTTATCATTTCCCGTAATAGTTTCAATGGTTGAAATAAACTCAACATTTGCAAATCACTGTTAAAATACGTTATATTGGGATAATCTAGATCCAAAGTGTTATACGTACGGTTTCGAAGTTTAGAAAAGTTTTTAAAAGTCAGTTTTAAAATAACTAGATTTGTAAGATTGTATGAATTTTTACAATGAAAGGGGTTCATTAGCTCATTATAGCGCATTCGTTAACTACACTCCAAAAAAATCTTGTAAAATGACAAAAAAAAACTTGTAAAATTATTTTTTGTTACCTACTATTTTACGAGAATTCCTAGTAAAAATGTTGAGCTTTTTTCGTAATTTTACATGCTTTTTACCAATAAAATTGTAAAGTTACAACTTTTTTGACACGATAAAAATTACAAGGAAATCTAGTAACTTTACTAGAGTTTACGAGAATTCCTAGTAAAAATTAGGAGCTTTTTTTGTAATTTTACAAGCTTTTTATATAAATTTACAACTTTTTGATGTGATAAAACTTACAAAGAATTCTCTTTGAAATTTGGAAATTTACGAATAAAATTACAAAAACAAAGTAAACTTCAATCAAAAATTTTTTGTTAAAAAACAAGGAAAACTGTCAAATATTGGTAAAATAGAACTACAAAACTTTCTAGTAATTTGACAAGGTTCTTTTTTGAGTGTTAAGTTTTTTACTCATAGTTAGGAAAATTACCCATTTTCTAGTTAAATTTAACTAAATATTAGGAAAATTCATGAACTATTTTTAAGAAAATATTTCCTTATTTTAAGTTATGTCGTTTTTTTCAGTGAATTGCACTTTAAAAATCTTCTATTACATTTTAGGGATTACTTCCCAATGAACGTGCTTATTTTTGATTTAAAACTAAATTTAATGAAATTAACTAAAATAAGTGAAAATTAATATAAACAAACCATCAACAACTTTTACTAGACGATGGTGGTGGTGAGATGATTGTTGATTGTGATGTTTAAGCACAGTAGTTTAGTTACCCACGTTGATTGCTGATGGGGTTTGTTGAACATGGTTAACAAAAATTGTACGTTTGGATGTAGTTATTATCATATTTTGTTTTGGTTTTTTTTTTTCGTTATTGACTTTGGCGATTGCATGTTTATTGCAGGCAGAACTTAAAAGAAGTAATTCTATTTTGATCATAGAGAACGGCAAAATTTTAAGTGCAAAAAATGGATTTAAAAAAAAATCGTAAAAAAAAATCATCAAAAAACTTTGCTGAAAAACACCAAATTACAAAAAATTGGTGGTCAAAAGTATTGGAGTTTAAAACAAGTAAGAAAGTTATAGTCGGTCAAGACCGATCATATGATACCCTACACCAGTGTTTTCTGGAAAATGGATCCCAAGTCCAAACATGGACCGATTGTATCTGCCTTTTGTTAGATCTTTATTTAGTGTAGAAACACACACAGATCAAATTGTAGTGGAATTGGTTTATTTTTTTGTAAATAGACCGATTTAACTGAATATCGGTCGAAATTTTTATTTGGGGGACTAAGTCCAAAAATGGTCCAATTATATTCCGATTTGATTATGTTACTAAAGTTAGGGTGTTCAATTAATCGGGTTTTTTAATTGTTCGATTAAACGATTAATCGATATTTGCCATTTTAAAATTATTCGATTAAACGAATAAAATTTTAAAATTGTTCGATTAATCGAATAATTACAAATTCAGAAACTTTCTAAATTACAAGGTTTTTTCGACAATTTTAGAAAAAATTGGTAGTTGAGTAAATAAACAACATTAATTACAAGTATTTTAACATTTTATTAACAACAAAAAAACAAAATTAAAATCATTTCAAAATGTATCAACATTTAAGTTTTCATTTTAGAGATTTGTAAAATGTGTAGAATTCAAAAACAGTTTTTTTTGACAAATTAGTTTGTTACCGATATCAGAAAAATTATCTGACTACTAAAGGTGTCCTAACGACTAAGGTAATTTTTCAAAATCACTTTTTAATACGTGGTATGGTCCTAAATTGTAGTTTAGTATCTAAAAATGAGTGAGCCAAAATTTGGAGACAATCGGATAAAAATAACTCGTGCCGAAAATGGATTGAAGTTTTGGGACACTCTTATCTGATGAAAAAACACGTTTTTTCTAGTTTTTTGAAAAATATTGGTATATGTAATTTTTTGTTAATTTTTTTGTTAAATATTATGAAAATGGTAATAAATTACCTTTCCAAAAAGCTTAAAGAAATTCAAATCGGATGAAAAATAAGCATTCTACGCATACATGCCCCAGACCATTGCATGGTTTTTAAAGCCAAAATTTTCAAATTTTCTAAATTTTTAGGCAAAAAAATAAAAAAAAATTAATTTTACTTTATAATTATATTAAATACATGTTATAGATAAAAACTAACAGATATGGTAGTCTAACTTTTTTTTTCATTTGGCGTGGGTAGTGATATAATTTCCGCGGATTCCAAAGAAAATGTGTTTTTCTAAAATAATTTAGCAAATATGGGAAACAATTTTCTGTATTGTATTATACGAAGTGAAATACATAAATTCTGTAAATTTTTTGAGAGTTTGGGCATCTTTAACCCATTTTCGTCGAGGTGAAATGACAAATTTGAGACGTTATACATTTCTATAATACAAAATATCTGCATATATCCGATTTCCCAAAAGTTACAGAATTTACGTTTTACACTTCGATCCGCACAATAGAGCACAAATTTTCAAAAACTTGCTTAATTATTTTAGAAAAACGCATTTTATTTGGAATCCGCTGAAATTTTATCACTACCCGCGCCAAATAAAAAATAGGATTGACTACAATATCTGCTATTTTTTATCTTAAACATGTTTTCAATTTGATCATAAAGTAAAATTAAATTTTTATTAATTTTTTGCCTAAAAATTTTTAAAATTTTGAAATTCTGGCTAATAAAACCATACAATGGTCTGGGGCATGTATGCGTAAAATGCATATTTTTCATCCGATTTTAATTTTTTTAGTCGTTTTGGAAAGGTAATTTAATACAATTTCCATATTATTTCACAAAAAATTTATCAAAAGATATCAAATACCAATATTGTTCCAACAACTAGAAAAAAAGCATTTTTCATTCATATAAGAATGTCCCAAAACTTCAATCCATTTTCGGCACGAGTTATTTTTAGCCGATTGTCTCCAAATTTTGGCTCACTCATTTTTAGATACTAAAGAACAATATTGGACCCTACCAGGTATAAAATTGTGATTTTCGTTTTTAAGGACACCTCTACTGACTACATTTTGGAAAATCTTAAATTTGTAATTTTATTTTTTTTATAACTTATTGTTAGTGCGTTTTTTCCTAAAATTTTAAGCTTTGACAGATTTTAGCGCGGTCATACAGTTAGCCGATTTGGCCTAAAATTTTATCAGGTACTTACTTAGGTCGTTTAACAAATCCAAGCTTCAGGAGCAGCGAAAATCCGAAAACAAATTTAAAATAGGGACCACTCAAGTCAACATGACTGTGTTTTTATTTTTAATTCCAAAGGTAACCTACATCTGATTTGTTTATTGGACTTCAAACTTTTAAAAATTATACATATCTCCAGAAAAACCATATATTATTATTATTCGATTAATCGGAATAAATTCTTCGATTAATCCTTTAATCGAAAATAGCAATTTTAAATTAATCGAACAATTATTCGTCTAAAATTGTTCGATTAATCGAACAAGAATTAATCGACTGAACACCCTAACTAAAGTACACGTTTAACACATAAAAAAAAAAAGTTATCAAATATTCCCATTTTTATGAGTTTTGAGGGAATTATGTGGATATCGGGAGGGTGGTTTGTATGGGGACTACCAGAAGGACTGACCCGATTCTTTTGAAATTTGGAATGGTGATTTGTCCATACAACATTTGATTACCTGCTCAATTTCAAAGCGATATCTATTATAATACGGTTATTAGAGTCATTTAAGCCGAATCCAAAGGAGGTATTTGTATGGGGGCTAGGTCTTAACATAGACCGATTTTCTTCAATTTCAATAGGCTTCGTCCTTGGGCCAAAAGATGCTTAAATTTTAAATTTCAAGTCAATTGATTGAAAATTGCGACCCGTATCGTGCTTAAACCGATAGATGGACAGACGGACGGACATCGCTAAATCGACTCAAAAAGTAATTCTGAGTCGATCGGTATACTTGAAGGTAGGTCTAGGACCAATATTTCGGGTAGTTACAAACATCAGCACAAACTCATTATACCCTGTACCACAGAGTGGTGTAGGGTATAAAAATGTGGATTTTTTCTACTGTACTTAAAAAATTTCACTGTTTGTTTGGGTTCTTCGAAAAATTATTTGAGGACTGAATAAAAACTATTGGACCTTTTTTTAAATTTTTAATGTTTTAACTTGGAAAAAATCGACTCGGAAATATTTTTAAAAAATGTTTTAAAAAATGTCTATAAATAATTTCATTTTCCAGATCAACCCTCGTAGCACATTTATTATTTACTTAATCTGGACGCTATTAAGCTTAAATTAAAGCTTGATAAATTACATACATACATTTTATTATAAAAATGCTCGTTTGATAATAATAATATTTAGTATTGTTAACTTTGTCTTTAACAAATTGCATCTCCTATAAAAAAGTTTTCAATGTATTGTCGCCCACTGTATGTCAATTTTCAGTTGTATCCGTGTAATATTTTGTTCATGATCGTCATTTCAACCAGGCGCTTCCAGCACTTGGGTTTGAGGCGATGGGATTTTTTTTTTTTGTTTTTTGCATGGAACCTTAGATTGGATTTGAATCATAAGTTAAAGGTTTTTAATGTTTACCATTGTTTATTTCAATTTTTTCTATAGAAACATTTCCAAATTTTAAAAATTTATTCCTATAGAAAAGGTTTAAGAACTTAAGAGAATTTTTGATATTTTAAAAACTGTGGCCTCAAGAAATTCTCAGGTTCTGACAGTTAAAGACCCTGATTTTGAAACTTTTTTTTTAATATAAAATATATAAGATTTTAGAAATTTTTAAATTTTTCTGAGTCATTCGCTTAAAAATAAAGTTTATGATTCTGACACATTATCCCAATATCAATTATCTTAGTTTTTTGAGGTATTTTACTACAGAAAAGCTTTTTGAATTTATAAAATTCTTGCTATAGAAAAATTTTCAGATTTTTAGATTCATTTAGAAAAGTCTCAGATACTTAGGCAATTTTCCCACCAAAAATTTCTATATTTAGAAAAATTCTTCTTATAGAAAAAGGCCCAGATTTAGTGACTTTTTCCCCATAGAAAACTTCTTTGGATCTGTAATATGATTGTCTATTCTATTTTTTGACATAACAAGTCTAAGATACCAAAACGTTCTTTCTACATCAAAATTATCAGATTTTGAATAACTTTTCTATAGAAAGGGCTTGAGTTTAGAAAAATTTAAGACTTTATTGTTTTTTAAAATTTTTTGATGCAATTTTCTAGAATCTGAGAAATTTTTTCCATAGAAAAAGTATAGTTTTTTGAGACACCCCAGCAAAAATTGGCATTACTAGTAATGGGTTTTGTAATCCGAAGCAGATGTTAATAAGTAGTTATTTATTGACTGAAACACTAATTATTTTAACAAGGGCGTGAGACAAAAATAACTAGTGAAGAGTATGGTGATAAATAAGTAGTTACTTACTCGGATTACTAATAAGGAGTAAAAACCCATTACCAATAAGAAGTAAAATAATTAGTTAATTAAAACTTTTAAAATTTTACTTGTTTTTACTGAAACTTAAAAATTGCGTAATTTGTATTAAGTTTTTAAGTACTTTTTAAGTTAATTGAATTGTAAAGGTTAAAAACTGCAAGTGCAAGGAGATATTGTGCTCGATTTTCGAATACGACTTCACCATTCACCAAATTTTTAAAAATTTGATATTCTTTCGAGTTTTAAGATTTTAATTTTTTTTCTTGTAACAATTAAAGATCTAGTTAATATCTTTAATAACTACAAGAACAAATTTAAAAATCTTAAAACTCGAAAGAATATCAATTTTTTAAAAATTAGGTGAATGGTGAAATCGTATTCCAGAATCGAGCACATTATTACTTAAAGGTGCTTTTATAACATATTACTTAGAAGTAGTTACTTTTGGGCTTAAAATAATGTTAATGGTAATGGGTACTCATTATAAATAATGTACTTGGTAATGATTACTTTTCACAACTCATTACCATGTTTTTGCTGGGACTTTTTTTAGAAACATTTTCTGAGACATATGTCTCGTATTGAAAAGTCTAAGAATCTAAAAAAAATATTTCCTACAAAAAAGTCCAAGATTCTGAGACCTTTTTCATATAGAAAAGGCCTCAGCTTCAGAGGTATTTTTCTATAAAAGTCTAAAATTCTGATTCTCAGACATTTTAATACAGAAAAAGTCTTAGATTCTGAGAAATTTTTTGAATAAAAAAAATCTCAGAATATAAGACATTTTCTCAGATTTTGGGGTATATTTCCTAAACTCAAAAAAAAAACCTTGTCAAATTACAAGAAAAAGTCTCGTTATCACATTTTACCAATATTTGACAGTTTTCCTTGTTTTTTAGCAAATAATTTTCGATCGAAATTTATTTTTTTTTTAATTTTACAGTTTTTTTAATTTTACAAATTACCAAGTTTTTTTGACAAAAAAAATCTAATAAATTTACAAGAATTTCTTGTTAATTTTATTTCGCCAAAAAAGTTGGAAATTTACAATTTTATTGGTAAAAATCCTGTAAACTTACAAAAAAACTCGTAATTTTACTAGGAATTCTCGTAAAATAGGAGGTAGCAAAAAATCTAGTTAAGTCACGAAACCTTCTTGTAAGTTTTATCGCTTCAAATAATTGTAAATTTGCATTTTTTTTTGGTAAAAAGCTTGTAAAATTACAAAATGATTGGTAAAAAACTTGTAAAATAACAAGGAATTCTTGTCAAATTGAAGGTAGCAAAAAAAAAAAAAATGTTGTAATTTTACAAGGTTTTATTTAGTGTAAAATTCTTCAAAGTTTGAGGCATTTTTTACTATATAAAAAGTCTCAGATTCTGAGTTCTTTTTCCTATAGAAAAATTTTAGATTCTTGAAATTTTTTTCTAAAAACTGACAAATTCTAAGACATTTTTCTATCTATTTTTCTATGGACCATCCGTTCTATGTGAGGAGTCTTTAACTCCGCCACCTCTAACCTAGGATTTTCTTCCTATAGAAAAGGTCCAGCTTTTCCTATTAAAAAGTCTTAGATTCTGAGACATCTTTCAAACAGAAACTATCTCAGATTCGGAGACATTATCTCAGAATCTGAGGCATTTTTCCTAAAAAAGGTCTTAGATTTTTAAGAAGAAAAAATCTCAGATTCCGAAATATTTTTCCCTTGGAAAAGTCACAGACTCTGTATAATGGTTCGTGTAGAAAAAGTCCTATATTCTCATAAATTTTTTCTATAGAAAAGTTCTCAAATTTTCCCCTGAAGAAACTTTATTATTTTGTTTTCCTATTTTTTCCCTATTTTTTTCCCCTATTCAAAAATTTAAAGATCCCAAAACTTTTCCCATTAAAAAAAGTCAAAAACATTTTTTAAATTCTTGAACATTTTTCCTATAGAAAAATTCTCAAATTTTTCCTATAGAAAAACTCCCAAATTTTTAGCTTAGAAAAATTCCCAAATTTTTCTTTTAGAAAAATTCTTGTTTTTTTCTAAAGAAAAATTTTAATAACATTCCGAGCCATATTTTCTTTGAAAAAAATTTTTCATTCTTAAAAATTTTTCATAAAATAATTTCCCAAATAAAAATATTTTCTTATCGAAAAATTCTCTAGAATTTTAAATAGAATAAGGTTTTCCAATAGAAAAATTCGAAAAGTTCTAACATTCCGAGAGATTTTTCCTTTAGAAAAATTTTAAGATTATTTCTTTTCTTTCTTCACTTTCTTTTTTCGTCTTCTTTCTTTCCTTTCTTTCTTTCGAATTCGGTCGATTCGCGCCTTTTTCTAAAAGTGTTGTCTTTTTCTAAAACTAAACACTTTTAGAGCTCTGGCTTTAAATTACAAAAAAAAGAGTTTGCAGTAACAATGCACTTTTGTTTTCATTTTTGTTTTGTTTAGCTTTTACCTTTGTTGTTGCTGGTCATGGTTGTGGTAGTCGTTGAAGATGATTGCATTTGTTGTTGATCCATATCACTCGATTTTGTATCACCAGTGAGTGCAGGTGCTATTGAGGGTGTTTTAGCTGTCGTCGTAGTCGAAATTGTCGTAGTCTCAATTGTTGCAGCTACTGGCTTAATGACTGGTATTTCTACAGTCATCATATTTGTATTGGAATTTTCCGAACTAACGTTTCTTTCAATATCCATAGTTGTGGTAATAGAAGACATATTTGTGTTGTTTTTGTTTCTTTAATTTTTAATTTATTACACAGTTAACAATCGTATTTGTTTAACGTACAGATAATAAAAAAAATCAATATAAAAACAATTAACTTAAAAAAAAAATAATGTTTTAACCGTTAATAGTTGTAGTTAATTCTTCTTTTTTTTTTGAGCAATTTTAATTCGTGCCACTCACTAAAATACAACTTGACGTTTTAACGTTTAAATCACAACTGAAAATAATTGTAAAAGCTAGACACAATAATTTTTATTTTTATTTCACGCTAAACATTTTTAGAGAAGTTTTTTTTGCTATTTTTCTGTTGCTGCTACTATTAACAGATCGGATTCATATATCGTATGTATATGACAGCATATGTCAGGGTTGC
This sequence comes from Pegoplata infirma, assembly GCA_963921195.1. Taxonomy (NCBI): domain Eukaryota; kingdom Metazoa; phylum Arthropoda; class Insecta; order Diptera; family Anthomyiidae; genus Pegoplata; species Pegoplata infirma. The sequence continues at coordinate 67,764,464 of OY992539.1, read as the reverse complement.
AAAAGTTGGTACAATTGTTCATTTTTTTGGTACAATTCGAAGCTTTAATGTAAAATGGTACACCAATGACTTATTTGGTACAATTTAAGAATTTGGGGTGTATTGGCTTGTCGGCCATATCAGTGTTTAAAAATTTTGTTGTCCCCTTATGAAACAATGTGGAGCTTCGAAAATTTCTATAACTCTCGAACTAACAGGAATAGCGAAAAATGTCTCAGAATCTGAGAATTTTTCTATAGAAATATGAGACAGAATTTAAGACTTTTTCTATAGAAAAAATGTCGCAAAATCGACAGAAAAAGTTCTGAGTTCATCGGTACACTTTTTACTTTAAGCACATATAAAGGAATAAAAACCCCTAAAATTGTAGGCTTTGCTGTTTTCATTTGGCTATTACAGTGATGTAATTTCGGGGGATTTCGGGAATGTAGTGATTTTTGTCACTTTTTTAGCTTTTATTTATTTTTTTTTGGTTTTTTTACAAACTTCATATGTTTTGAACCGAATTATATCAACACGAGATAGAATACTTCAATTCGCAAATTTACACTCAAAAAAATAACTTAGTCAAAATATTAGTAAAAGGTGTTGTAATTTACTTCAACCAAACTTTAGCAAAAAAAATTGTAAAAATTTAACTTTTACAGTTTTTTTGGCAATTTACTATTGGTAAAATACAACAATTTTTTGGTACTTTTACTATATTTTCTTGGTAGTTTTTTTTTTTTATTTTACTATAATTTTAGCAAAAATATTAGTATTTTCCTTAAAGAAATGGTAATACTTTTTTTTTTTTTTTTCTTAGTTTTAAGAAAAAAAAATTGTTTAAAGTGTTCTAGTGTGAAAAAAATCATTGCAGATTGATGATGCTGCCAACACCATAGCAAAGTAGCCATCCATCAACTGCATGGGCGCTCAAAAATAGGCTACACAATTTTTCGTATTTTTTACCATATTTTTTGCTAATTTTACCATATTTTTTGCTAATTTTATATGAAATTTTTTTTAAAATTTGCCACCTAAATTATTAATAAAAAGTTGATAATTTTGAAAAATTATTTTTTTAAAATTTTAACACATAGTTAGATATCTAATCTTCAATATCCAAAAGTTTTTTTTTTATTTTTTTTTAAGTACATGTGAAAAAAATTAAAAATTCGAAAAAAAATTTTTAATTTTTTACAAATTTTACCTGAAAATGTAAGAAATTTCTTGTGTAGACTACTACGCAATTCTCATTTGTTCTACTTAAGCTAAAAAAATGACGTAAAAAAAATAAAACAAGTGAAGTGTTGTTCTTTAATTTTTTGTTTAAAGTGTTTAAGTGAAAAAAAAAATCATTTTGGATTTTGATTTTGTTGGAAGTCCAGTTACTGCAACTACAGCTGCTGAGAAGAAGGCAAAAGAAGATGCTGCCACCATCAAGCCGAAAAAACCATCCAAGAACTGAAGTAATAGTTGATGCTGCTATTACTACATTTAAAGAACGTGGTGCTCAAAAACAGGCAAAAATTTTTTTAGTATATTCACCAAATTTTAAATCAACTACTAATCAGAGAAAAAATTACTAAATAAAACAGTTTTTTTTACCAAATTACAAATTTTTTTATCTATTTCAATTTTACCATTTTTTTTTGGTAATTTTACCATATTTTTTGATAATTTTACAATATTGATTTTTTACAAAAATAAAATGGTATTCTTGTAATTTTACCATTTTTTTTCCTAATTTTTTGATTAGCAAAATGGTTTTGCTAATATTACCAAAATTTTTGCAACGTCCAACACTACAGTTTTTTTTTTTGCTAATTTTAACCATTTTTTTTGCTAGTTTTACAATATTTTTTTTTGAGTGTAGGGCAAAAATGGGAAATTAAAAATTGCCCCAACTAAAGGTCAAAGTTCAAATTTTAGAAGATTTTGAATTTTTAAACATTAACAGATTTTCTGAGTGGAAATATATGAAACTACTTAATGACATTTTAAAAGGTCTTAACATATGTCTTTTTATTTAAATTCAGAATATTAACCATTTAGTGATGGTGGGGCCTATTCGACCCTTTGAACAAAATACACTTACAATATCTTCATTAAATTAAAAAAAATATAGGCCCCAACAGCACTTAAGGGATAAATTTCTAAATTTTAATTATTTGACATTTAGTTTAGACCAATGGTTCCCAACCTTTTTTGCGCCATGCCCCACTTTTGACTTAAAAAAACTACAATGTCCCCCCAACACTGACGAAAAATTTGTAAATTTTTCAAATTTGTTTTAAAATTCAAAATTTACTTGTGATTAAGCAAACTTTATGTTAAAATCATCGTTAAAGTTTTTAGAAAATTTTTTCAAAAATCAACTAAATAATTTAACTAAAATAATATTAAGTGTGTTTTAATTTTTATTAAATAATAAAAATGAGTTATATAATATTTTTTAGTTTATTTAACAAAATATTTTTTAGTTTATTTAACAAAAAAAAATCTTGAAAATTTTCTCGTTGCCCCCCTAAAGCATTCAAATTGCCCCCCAGTGGGGCGAGAATCAAAGGTTGGGAACCATTGGTTTAGACCAATTAAAATAACATCAAGTAGATTCAGCAAAATCCACCAGAGCAAATCTGTTAATGTTTAAAAATTCAAAATTTTCTAAAATTTGACCTTTGACCCTTAACAGGGGCAATTTTTTATATCTCAATTTCGCCCTAATTTTGCTAATTGAAGTATTCTATCTCGTGTTGATATAATTCGTTCCAAAACATATCAAGTTTGTAAAAAAAACAAAAAAAAATATATAAAAGCTAAAAAAGGGCCAAAAATTAATACTTTCCCGAAATCCGCCGAATTTACATCACTGTAATAGCCAAATGAAAACAGCAAACCTCACAATTTTTGGGGTTTTTATTCCTTTATATCTTCTTAATAAGTCCTTTAACTCCAATAGCAGATTTTTTTAAAATTTCTTTAACAAAAAAATAAAAATTTAAAATTTAAAATTTAAAATTTGAAAATAGTGTTGAAAAATTCAGACCACTTTAGCATTTATTTAAAACAAGTTAGCAAAACGCAATATGAAAAATATGTATCTTCTTAGTACATTGGGACTTGAAGAATAAAAAAATGTTTTTACAGTAGATAATTTCAATAAATTTCAAAAATGGGGCTCGAATTACTTGATTAAGTGGTCTGACACAAGTAAGTTGCCTGGGGAAGTTGTAATAACTTGGCTGATTTTCAACCGATTTTAATTTTAAATACCTTATTAGATAGGCAATTAGCTCTTAATCACAATTCAGTAATCACTTGAATTCAAATTTAACTCAAAATACCAAAAAAATTGAGAAAATCACAAAAATGTCATATTTTCACCTTGTAATCCGTTTTTCAAACTTCAGGGCCGATGCGGCACGCCTTACCCACATCCGATTACCCTATAATTTTACAACACATATTTTTACACCCAAATGCATATTTCTAGGGGGAGTTACGGCCAATATTTAACAACTTCATTTTTTTGGAGCACCCTAGTGTGTATGCAATCATTATCTGGTGGCCTGCTTTACACTCAGAAAATTATGTAAGTTACTACATGTTAGTTATTTGTATATTTTACAGTAGTTAGTTGTTTTCAACTACAAAGTCAGTTGTTTTTGTATGAAAAATATCAAACAACTATTTCTGTTAGTTATTTTAAGTCGTTTTTTTGAACAACTAACAAAAAATACCGCTTAAGTTACAGTTATTTAAAGTAGTTAATTTTATTTTTTTTATCTCTGAAAAATTTTCAAAGTTTTTTTCCAAAAAAAAAAAAAAAAAATTATTTTTTTTTATTTTTCACAACTTTTAAAAAAAAACTTGGAAACAATTTGGTCTTCAATTTTTTTTTTTTTTTTGAAAAATGTTTTGAAAAAATTATTTATTGATTATTTTATTTTTACTACATTTTAGTTGTTTTGACTACAAATGTAAGTAGTTTTTACTACATAAGTCAGTTGTTTTTTGTCAGTTAAAATAACTAACATTGTTAGTTGATTTAACTGAAAAAGTAGTTGACCCCAAAACAACTTACAAAGTAGTTATTTTAACTGACATTTTAGTTGATTTTACTAACATAATTTTTTGAGTGTAGAAACAAAAGCAAACTGTGACTTTATCACGAAGGTACAGAGAATGGCGTCGATGTGCATCACTGGTGCTCTTCGTACTACACCTACGGTTGCATTAGAAATCTTCCTTGACTTGATACCATTGGACATATTGGGTAGGCAGTATGCGGCTACGTTGGCAGCAGCGATTGTGGCCATAGCGCGATCTTGAAGAAGATAATAATACCACAAAATGTGGACTGTGCTCCCTCTTTGAGCCATTTTGAGCGCCACTTTACCACTATGATACCATCCAGGGAGTCTTGGATGGGTGACATTCCGGGTAGAGGAGCCACCATAAATTTTTACACAGGTGGATCGAGGCTGCACGAACAAGTGGGCGTTGGAGTCTATTCCGAAAAGCTTGGATTGAGCCTGGCTCGAAGATTGCCAGATCATTGCAGTGTTTACCAGGCAGAGATGCTAGCAATAAAGGAAGTGGCTGACTGGTTGAGTTGCAATGTCTTGTCTACAACCGCAGTCAACATCTATTCTGATATTCAAGCCTCGGTCAAGTCCCTGGATTCAATGTTTCTAAAAAAAGATCTGCCCTTAACTGCCGCACGGCTTTAAATGAGGTGGCAAAGCAGTTTAACATACGACTCATATGGGTCCCAGGGCACAGAGACATTTCAGGGAATTGCAAAGCCGATGAGCTTGCAAGACTAGGAACTACCTTACAGGGTGCAACAAACTGGAATGTATTGGTATGCCTCTAGAAACTTGCAAACCTACGGCTTTGTTCTGCGACGGAGACTAAATAAAGATGGGCAAATGGATGGGCGTGTGAGACAACACGACTGATTTGGCCTTCTCTTAATCAGGGCCGCACAAGTGAGCTGATATGGCTCCAAGAGGAGAGATTTTAAACGATGGTTGCTATTATTACCGGACACTGTCTTATAGGGAAGCACGCAAAGCGGTTAAATGTGTCGTCGAATGACTATGGCCGGAGTTGCATGGAAGGAGAGGAGTTGAAAACTATCAAACACTTTATCTGTCATTGCCCGGCACTTTCTGCTTAGAGACTTGCTTCACTGGGATCTAGGAAGCTGCACGATCTTTCTGATTGGTCGGATGTCAAAATTTAATGTCTAAGGAGCTTTATAAGAAGCTCAAATTGGTTTAACGACGGGGACTACTTAGTACGGAAAACTATTACAGTAACGTGGTATCACAATGGACCTCAGAGTCTACGTCAATGGTTCCCAACCTTTTTTGGGCCGTGCCCCACTTTTAAGTTAAAAAAAACAAAATGTCCCCCCTACACTCAAGAAAAATGTGTAAATTTTTTAAATTTACTTGTGGTTAAGCTAACTTTTTGTTAAAATCATCTTTTAAGCAAAGTTTTTTGCAGAGCTTCGAAGAATGAAATACTTTTCGAATGAATTCTCAAAAAAATCCATTCAATTTTCATAGTCAGTGAATGCATTCTATTTTATAAATCATCATTGAATGCAGTCCTTGGAATTCATTCGATTGAATAGAAAAAAATTAATGCATTCGATTTCTTGTTCATTCGATTTAGAAAAATCGAATGCATTTGATTTTTTTATCATTCCACTGCGAATGCAATCGATTTTTTAAATAGATAGACCAAAACGGAGCCAAATTTTGGTCGATAGTATCGCCGACTCTCTTTACATACGATGACCCTAATGGGCTCTAATTTTGAATCCAAAAAAATTGGTGTTCCCTAAAATTTTAAAAATGCTCATATTATCTGCCTATACGTCAAAAAGTGTGATGAGTGTTGGCGATATAATGGACAAAAAATTGGCTCTGTTTTGCTCTATCTTGGTTAGTTTTTTTAAGTTTTTTATGCAATGCATAAATAAGCCATTCGATTTTTCAAATTGAATGAAAAGAAAATCGAATGCATTCGCAAGTGAATGCATTCGATTTTTAAATGTCGAATGAAAAAAAATCGAATGCATTCGATTTTTGAAAGTCGAATGAAAAATAAATCGAATGCATTCGATATTTATAAATCGAATTAGTCTAAAGTGAATTCATTCAATTCGTTAAAATGTGATTGGGGAAAGCAATCACTAAATTTTCATTCAGAATGGCAAATCGAATTAAGGAATGAAATCCTTCGAAGCACTGGTTTTTAGCTAAAGTTTTCAACACCCAACTAAATAATTTAACTAAAATAATTATTTTTTTTAGGTTTTTAACAAAAAAAAAAAACTTAAAAATTTGCTCGTTGCCCCCCTGAAGCATTCAAATTGCCCCCCAGTGGGGCGAGAATCAAAGGTTGGGAACCATTGGTCTACGTGTTTTGATGTAAAACGTCTGCAGCCACTTACAGCCTAACCTATCAGTATACTTTAAGATGGGTTTAGGACCAATTTTTCGTGTAGTGAAATGTAAGAAAAACAAGTGAGAGTGTTTCATTCAACTGTGCCGAATCTTTTATACCCTCCAAAATGTAAAAAACAATATACAAAAATCCAGGGGCGTCTTTTTTTGTGGGGGGGGGGGTTGGTGGGAGACGTTAGGGGGCACCTTCCCCTTGCGATTTTTAAATTTTTCGGAGATAAGAATGTTGCATTTGCTTAGCAAAAGTACAGAAAATCCTGCAAAAAATGCGGTTTTTCTTAGGTTGGTTTAGTTTTTCAAGGGGGAACTTTTTTCCCCTTATTCCGATTTTGCCTATTTACGAACTTAACCTGCTAAAACCCATACTGTGGTTGGAGGGTATAAAAATAAAAATGTTAAAAAATTTTGTCAGGGTCGTTTTTGGGAAGACCATCGCGTGTCGTTGGGGGAAACCTCCCCTTGTGATAAGTGATGGCAAATTGATTAATTTTGAATTTTCTACTTAATTGTACAACTTGATCATTATTTAAACATTTTTTTTTATATCCTCGCCAACAAAAGAGACGGCCAGAAAAAATTTAAATTCTTAATGCACGAGATCCAAGTGCAGGACTTTGAACTACTTCTGACATAAAAAGTTAGACCCCAGAAGATTGTCACAAATATGTCTCATGGAATTAGTCTGGTTAAGTTCATAAATAGGCAAAATATGGCCAGGGGGAAAAAGTTTCCCTCAAGGATTTAAAACCACATCGGCACGGACATTTTGGGAGAGTGAATTTAAAAACAATATAAATTATGATGAAATTATATTATTTAAGCCTAAATATTATAACAAATGAATTTGGTAACATTTAAATACAGGAGGAAGGCCAATTGATCATGCGCTGTTAGCAAAATGCAGACAATTTGGCAAACTGAGTCGGCTAAAATCAGTAGATTTCCCATATTTACACCCCTCTTCAAGCAAGTATAGGTTGTGTTAAAATTTTCACAAAATCTGGAAATGGCATTTCACTCCTCTTTGCTTTGGAACTTTAAAAATCGTTAACACAAAAATCCTACACTCAAAAAATTATGTTAGTAAAATCAACTGAAAATGTCAGTTAAAATAACTACTTTGTAAGTTGTTGTGGGGTCAACTCTTTTTCAGTTAAATCAACTAACAATGTTAGTTATTTTAACTGACAAAAAACAACTGACTTATTTAGTAAAAACAACTTACATTTGCAGTCAAAACAACTAAAATGTAGTAAAAATAAAAAAAATCTATAAATAATTTTTTTTTTTTTCAAAAAAATTGAAGACCAAATTTTTTCAAAGTTTTTTTTTTAAAAAAAAAAAGTTGTGAAAATTAAAAAAAAAACGAAAATTTATTTTTATTTTTTGGAAAAAAACTTTGAAAATTTTTCAGAGATAAAAAAAAAATTAAATTAACTACTTTAAATAACTGTTACTACATCACAGTACTTTTTTGTTGTTATTCAAAAAAAGTACTTAAAATAACTAACATAAATAGTTGTTTGATATTTTTCATACAAAAACAACTGACTTTGTAGTTGAAAATAACTAACTACTGTAAAATATACAAACAACAAACATGTAGTAACTTACATAATTTTCTGAGTGTAGCTGATATTCGCTGTTAAAAAGTCAAAAAACTAATAATTTCGCACTTTTGCTGGTCCACTTTTACAAATTCTTCCAAAAATCGGACTTGATTTCTTATAAAATGGATCTCCTGATTCCAAAACTTCAATCCAAATTTGTCTTGCATGTTACGTTTTCGAATATTCGCGTTTGATAATTTTTTCACGCGAAAACGGAACATGCTAGAAAAATTTGGATTGTAGTTTTGGAATCAGAAGGTCCAATTTATCTGAAATCCAGTCCTATTTGTTGGAAGCAACATAACAGTGGACTCCCAAAAGTGCCAAATTATTGATTTTTTTACTTTTTAACAGCGCATATCTCAAAAACGGTACATGCTAGAGAAAATTGTATGGCAGGTTTGGATTCAGAAGAGCAAAATCTAAATTTTTAATTTAAGTGTATCAAAAATTCAGTTTAGTACCTTCAAGATCTTAAAAGTACATTTAACTACAAAGCACATTTATCATCACTAGTAAATACAACAAGTACTTTATTTTACACTCCCATAAATAAATTGTCTATCATGATAGTTTTAAAAAAAAAAAATTGTCGCTTGATAGTTTTTTTTAATAAAATTCACTTTATGACACAAAACTGTCCACAATGTTTTCGTCGCGTTTTACATGTAATTATTGCACTAACAACTAAAATACATACAACATTAGTTAATTTTGGTAGAGCTCATTTGCAATATTTTATTTCTTTACCTGTTATTGTCTGTATGTCGTCTGACTTCTTTTTATGCATTTACTTTGTAACACTTTGAAAGACAATTTAATTTAAAAAAAACTCATTTTTAAAGTAACCATAAAAATATATTGGCTATACCTACAGTAGTGAGCAAAATTAGTAAATTAGTGTACTAACGCTAAAAAAAATTTTAAAATTCAAAAAATTTCAAAAAAATGGCTTCAAATGTTGTACTTTTGTCCAAAACATTAAATCATGATACTGTGTTGCTAAAGATTTGGGTGTTCTTGACAAAGCAACGTTTTTTTTAGAAAAAATAATGTTATACTCATTTGCCATTCCATGCAAAACGAATTGAAATATCGGTCGAGGACCCCATTTAGTTTATATATTATTCAGGCGCGGATCTAGGAATTTCATTTGGGGGGGGAGATTTTTTTTTTTTACCAAAAAATCGGAAAGCAATGAAGTTTTGTTTGAAGGGGGGGGGTGTATTGTGTTAATTTTTGTTAATATTACGTAACAAATTAATAACCAAGAAAAATATTTTTTTTTTCAAGCATTTGGATTTATGGAAACTTTTTTTTACTCAGAAAATTTTTTTCACATGGGGACCCTGTCAGTCGTATTTACTTCCAAAATCCCAGTTGGCAACGTCCTCGAGCCATCCTCAGTGACGGAGCGGTGACATGTCAGATTCACTGCTGACATCCACAAGACATCTCTATGTACTGGGTTGAGGACAGTTTCATACAAATTTTCAAAATGTCCTCACTCAAAGTCAGCAGTAGTCAGGGCTGACCTTCTGGGGACATGTCACCTAAGATTTCTCTGGGGAAATGTCTCACGTAGGTCATGCGAAAATACAAAAGAGTTTTCGTATTTCCTTTAGTTATTACAAATCCATTTTCCTTTATAAATTATCTTTCTCATATTTAGAAAAAACTTTTCGCCTTTTTTAGTCCCAACTGGATGTGAACCTGGAACCTCCAGTTTATTAGTCCCACACCTAACTACTTGTTCCAAACTTTATTTTGAAAATTGTTTGTCTATTTATTACTTTTATTGTACTTGTTAGATTTTGATTTTATTTTAAATAAATCGATAATATTGCCATATTTTTCTTGGAAATTGAAGAGTTGCCCAGATTTAAAATTCTAATTTAATATACTGCTATTCTGAAGACATTTCCTTTTAGACGTCTTAGAGGAATTGTCCACACTCTTAAAGCAAACATTCAGTGCTGACAATGTTAGGACATGTCATCAAGGATTACCTATGATTTGTCAGAACCTGAAGACATTTCCTCAAGGAATCACTGTGGAAATTTCCTCAGTGACACATTTTCCAACTGGGATAGGACCATTTTTATAGTCTTACAAACGTGCTTATTCACAGTTATGACTGACTATGACCGTCATAAGCCAGTGTTAATGATTGAACAGTCACAACATCAAATATGTTTCTATTCAAACCAAATTTTAAGATTGATATTATTACTTTTCAGTCATAAAAATTGGCTTACAGTCAAAGCTAGTCACTACTGTGAATAGACACGTAAAATTTTTTATTAAATTTTTTAATTTTCGAAAAAATTAATATCATTAAGCATTAATATTCCGAAAAAAATTAATAAAGTGTTAGATTTTTATGCATCAGAGATATTTATATCTCTGAGAGATATTTATCTCAGATGTTGAAACAATTTTACTACAGAAAAACTCTTAGATTCTTAAATATTTTTCATATAAAAAAATAACCCTTTTAGAAAATTGTTCAGATTCTGAAACCCTTTCATATAGAAAATGTCTCAGATTTGTAAAGTTTTCTATATAAATAACCTGAGATTTTAAAACATTCTTTCTATAAAAAAATTCCAAATTCTGATATATTTTTATTATAAAAAACCTCTGAAATAATTCTCATATTTCAAAGTTATTCTCAGTTTCTAAGAGCTTTTTCGTATACAAAAATTCTCAGATCCTGAAACATAATTCGTAAAAGAAAGTTATCAGATACTAAAAAATTATCAGTTTTTAAAAGATTTTATGAAGAAATTTTGAATCAATTTTCTTAAAATACGAAAAATGTTACGGTTCTAATGCGATCTAGATTCTGAAACATTTTCATATAGAAAACATTTTATTATTAGACACATTTCAAAAGAAAAATTTACATATTCAGACTCTAAGACGTTTTTCCTTTAGAAATGTTATTCGATTCTGAAAAATTTTTTGCTGAAATAACATTCTTTCAAAGGAAAAATTCTCAGTTGCTGTGGGATGTTTTCTACAGAAAAGTTGTAAGACATTTTTCCTAAAATTTAAGATAGTTTTACAATAAAAAATTTTTACATTTAGAGTCATATAAGTATCAAAACAGTTTCTAAAAATAAAGTCTGGAATTTCGAAACATTTTTCTACAAAAATATTCAGATAATATTTTTTTCTTAGAGAATGATAACTCTATTGCCATTTTACTCTATTGCCATTTAACTCTATTGTCATTTAAATTTTTCAAATCCAATTTCTTTCATTCTGAAACATTTTAAGGATTTAAAAAAAATTTACTTCAGTACAAATAGCCCCTATTTGTTTACATCCTGGTCATTTTCCTTCTATCCTTGTTCCTCTCCCTTTTTCCTTTTCCTTTTTCTTTTCTTTTCCTTTCTTTTATTTTCCTTTCCTTTCCTTTTTTTCTTTTTTTTCCGTTCTTTTTCCTTTCCTTTCCTTTCTTTTTTTTTTTTTGAAATCATTTTGGGGGGGAGAAATCCCATTCTCCCCCCCCCCTGGATCCGCGCCTGATATTATTGATACATTTCTAAGTCACTGTAGCTATATACATCCTTCCATCTGTCTGTGGAAAGCAAAAGAGTCGGCACCGAAAAATTAAACACTCTCACTTGTTTTTTTGTACATTTGTTAAACAAATGGAAAATTTTTATGTCAAAGGTTTAGAATTGGTAAAAAAGTAGTTTTGGTAAAAAAAAAAATTCTCAAAACAAAATTATGATAAAAAAATTATTCCATCTGTCTGTGGAAAGCAAAAGAGTCGGCACCGAAAAATTAAACACTCTCACTTGTTTTTTTGTACATTTGTTAAACAAATGGAAAATTTTTATGTCAAAGGTTTAGAATTGGTAAAAAAGTAGTTTTGGTAAAAAAAAAATTCTCAAAACAAAATTATGATAAAAAAATTATGAAAACAAAATTTGACAAAAAAAAATTTTTTATAAAAAAAAAAAAAAATTTAAAAAAAAATTTACAAAAAAAAAAAATATTAAAAAAAAGTTTCGATGAAAAAAAAAATTGTAAAAAAAAACAATTTATGAAAAAAAAAAATTTTATGAAAAAAAAAATTTATGAAAAAAAAAAAGAAAACAATGAAGACAAAGGAAAACAATGCAAAATAATATAAGAGACAAAAAAGTTGAAAGAAAGTATAAGGTGAGGCTGAGATGCTAGAAATAGAATTGTAGTGTTGGAAACTGTTAAAATTTATTCTGTAGAAACTACAAATATTCACATATATAAAAAACAATGGAAACATTAACAAGATAAACCGCCATTTAAAATCCTACTGATGATAACACTAACTGGAGTGTTTGAAACCGGTAGGGGAATACCAGAAATGTCTATAATTTTTAGAAATTCAATTTTTCTTTTGCATTTTTTCAACTTAAACCCTTGTATGAAAATAAAAATTGTTTGTTGAAAAATAATAATGACAGTTGTTCGAATATTGCTATTTATCTTAACATAATTGTACAATCTCTTTTTAAATTTCCCATAATCAAACCAAAACGTTTGACTTTTTTTTAGTTTATTTATAATCTTGAAATAGTTTATAGTCACTATTTTGTAGAGCTAATTTCGCAAAGACAAAATAAAACAACAATTTCAGATTAGCAAAATCGTAGACTATTTGACTATAAATTAAAAGTGGTATTCACTGGGTAATTCCAAAAATTTTCGCCCCACTGTTCGGAAACATGCCTTTGGACGCCACTGAGAATTTGGGTCATATATATCCACGTTTATATGAGATATGTTGCATTTTTGGATTTTCAAAATTTGCTGTAATTTTCAAATTATCGCGGGTCAAAGTTCGACTTTTTTAGCAAAAGTCAGAAAAATACATGACGTTTAACGTGCTCTAACTTTTTAACTAGTAATCCGATTATCACAAGTAATGGCTCATATGAAAGCTTAATTCTTCTTCTTTTAGGAAATATTTTCAAAAGCATACGGTTGTTTTTCAGAAGTGTTGCAAAAATTCAAAAACATTTTTTTTTTGCGAATATTTAAAAAAACACATCTTAGATTTTTTAAAAAAAAAGTTTGGTGATAAACAATACTGTTTTGTACAACATATCCAAAATTCAGAGTGAGATCCCAATGGGATCAAAAAATATTCTGGTTTTAGTACGAAGTTTTTAAATTTTACCTTAGAAAATTAAAATTTTATGTTTCTTCAATATAAAAATTTAAATTTTCAAAGAAAATTATACTATTAAAATTTTGAAAAAAATTCAAAACATTAGAAATTTTAATTTTCTAAGGGAAAAATATGAGAACCTCGTACTTAAAACAGAATAGTTTTTGATCCCATGGAGATCCCACTCTGAATTTTGAATATGTTATACAAAACATTGTTATTTTTCACCAGAATTTTAAAAAAAAAAATCGAAGATGTGTTTTTTTAAATATTCGAAAAGAAAAAATGTTTTTGCATTTTTGCATCATTTCTGTAAAAAAAACTTTGTTATTTTAAAAAATATTTTCTAAAAGAAGAACCCCAGCTTTCACATGAGCCTAAATTTGTGAAAATCGGGTCATTGGTTAAGAAGTTACAGCTCTATAAACGTGATGCATTTTTCTTACTTTTGCTTAAAAAGTCAATCTTTGACCCGCCATAATTCGTTAAATACACCAAATGTAAAAAAACGATATATGGTACATATATCATATTTATAAGGGCTATCTATGTGTCAATGTTCAAATTAATCTGAGACACCATTTCCAAAAATGACTAAAATTTGAGCTAAGTTTTCTGGAATGGCCCCACTATCACATTAAAATTAGTAAACTTTTAAGAAGATTTTTCTGCTGAAATGAATATTTTAACTAACAAGGGAAGTATCTCAACCCATATGAACCGATTTGCCTGAAACTTAAAATATATATCAAAGAGACAATTCTAAGGTTAGGGTGTCTCGGCTTATCGGCCATATGGGGGATTTAGGGGTTCAAAACATGGGTCAAAAAATGGCGAAAAAATCGTTTTTTGGATTTTTCAGCCATTTCTTTTTAAGAAACTATATAATGTTTTAATATGAGAAGAAAGGTTTTTTTAATGCCTATCCAATGGTGGCATATCCTTGTAAAAATTCCGATTCTTTAAAAAAAATTTTCAGGAAAATGTGTAAATTTTGGGTGGTACTTATGTGAAGACATAGTCCTACGATATCCATATGGATAAGAAATTATATTTATTAATTTTAAGTCGACCTGTATTTTTGCCCTAGATGATATTCCTGTTAGTTCGGAAGTTATCAAAATTTTCCCGAAGGTCCAGATGGTTTCATAAGGGGACAACTAAATTTTTAAACACCGATATGGCCGATAAGACGAGACACCCCAAACTTAAAATCGTCTCTTTAATATATATTTTAAGTTTCAGGCAAATCGGTTCATAAGGGTTGAGATACTTCCCTTGTAAGTTTTATTTCATTTAGGTTAAGAAAACAACTGCAATTTTTTATAATGTGTTTGTGCAGATGTTTGTAATCACGCGAAATATTCGTCCTACCCCCACTTATACTTAAAAGTAGGGAATTACTTTTCGAGTCAATTTAGCAATGTCCGCCCGTCTGTCTATTCTTGTAAACGGTTTAAGCACGAAACAGGTCGCAATTTTCCCCTCATTGAATTTTATACTTAGGCTACTTTGCCCCATGGACGAATGGAACTGAAATATGAAAAAATCGATCCATATTTAAACCTATGTGAACCAATATACCTGAAACTTTGAATATATATACAAGAGACAATTCTAATTTTGGGGTGCCTCGGCTTATCGGCCATATTGGAGATTTAGGTTCAAAAAATTGTTTAAAAAATATTAAAAAATACGATTTTTGGATTTTTGAGCCATTTCTTCTTAAAAAACTTTATGATGTTTTCATATGGGAAGAAAGGTTTTTTTAATACCTATACAACAGTCGCATTATCTTGTAAAAATTTGGCTTCGTTAAATATTTTTTTTTCACGAAAATACGTATGTAAAATTTAAAGGGGGTGTTTATGTGAGGACATAGACCTACGATATCCATATGAATACACTAAAAAAAACCTTGTCAAATTACTAGAAAAAGTTTCGTTATCCCATTTTACCAATATTTGACAGTTTTTCTTGTTTTTTAACAAATAATTTTTGATCGAAACTTACATTTTTTTTTGTAATTTAACAGTTTTTACAAATTTTCAAGGTTTTTTACAAAAAAAAAATCTATTAAATTTACGAAAACTTCTTGTAAGTTTTATTTCGACAAAAAAATTGTAAATTTACAATTTTATTGGTAAAAATTTTGTAAAATTACAAAATATTGGTAAAAAGCTTGTAAAATAACAAGGAATTCTTGTCAAATGGGAGGTATCAAAAAAAAAAGTTACAAACTTTTCTTGTAATTTTACAAGGTTTTTTTTTGAGTGTACGAAAGAATCTTTAAAACTTTATGGCCGATAAGCCGATACACCCCAACCTTAAAATCGTCTCTTTTATATATATTTTGATTTTAGGCAAATCAATTCATAAGGGTTGAGATACTTCTTTGTTAGTCCCTACACTCAAAAAAAAAAAACTAGTAAGACGCCTGGTAAAATGCCTTGTAATCCCGTTCTACCAATATTTAACAATTTCCCTTGTTTTTTAGCAAAAAATCTTGTACTTTGCTCAAACGAGAACTACAGTTTTATTGGTAATTTTACAAATTTATTTTCGTAATTGAATTCTACCATTTTGAAAGATTGTTTTACAAAAAAAAAACTGTAATTTTACAACAAAGTTTTTATTACGAGGATTCTAGTTGAATTACAAAAAAAAAACTGTTATTTTACAAAAATTATGTTATACGAGGATTTATGTTGTTTAATAAAAATAGCATTTTTTTTTGTAAATTTTCTATTTTTTTTTAAATTTTGCAAGTCCCGATAAATTTTTTTTTTTTTTTTACTGAAAAATATTTAAAAAAAAAGTTGACAAAATTTTGAAAAATTTATTACGAGGATTCTAGTTAATTTACAAAAAAAAAAACAGTTATTTTACGAAAATGATTTTATTACGAGGATTTATGTTGATTAACAAAATTTTTTTTTGTAAATTTACCATTTTGGTTTGTAAATTTACCATTTTTTTAAACATATTTACCATTTTGTCTTGTAATTTTACCATTTATTTTTATTTTTCCGGTTTTAAAACAATATTTTTTACCAATAAAATTGGTTATTTTACCAATTTTTGGCGCATTCAAAATTACGAGGAAATCCTCGCTATTTTATGAGAATTTTACCTACCTCCTATTTTACGAGATAAGCCTCTTAAAATTACGAGATTTTTTGGTAACTTTACAAGGTTTTTTTTTAGTGTATAAGAAATTTCGCCCTATATCCAGTTAAATCGGTCTACTGGCAACAAAAATATTGAACTCCAATTTGTTTTGTGTATTGCTTCAAAAATTTTTTATGTTAGAAGACGTTCAAAGTCCTGGACTGTGATCAGGTAAAACGATAGTTAACTATCGTCGATTTTTGGAGCCTTGTTGCTCCTAAACTAATCCAAATATTTCCAATTTTTTTAATGTTTCTGGGTTAGACAACACTCTTTAATATTATAATAAAGTAAAACTTTCAAATTTTCCTTCAAAACGATATGTATTTTGATATCGTTTATGCATCGTCTATCGTTTTCGTTTTACGTGATTAGCCCCCTGAACTTGTAACATCAGCACAGGGCTACCAGACTTGGGGATTTATCCCCAAAGTAGGGGATTTCACTAGAGAAAAAGGACAAGAAATCTCATTTGGGGATTGGGGATTTTTATGGGAATTTAAAAAATTATGTTTGGGATTTTTTGGGGATATTCAAAATTGTATCCATTTGATACAACTATTATCAACGATTTTTAACAAAACTTTTAATGAAAATAACTCTTTAGTACGAGATTACGAAGCGCATTCAGTAAAACGTGCATTTATAGACTAAAAATGTATATTAACATTGTCAAAACCCCTTAATTAGCTCGTTTGGGGATTTTTAAATTTAAATCTACAAAATAAAATTAAAAAATTACCATCAATAATTTTTTTTTTTAAATTAACAAAAAATTGTTTTGGCAATTTAAAAAAAAAAACGTATTTTTTATTACTTGGTGATATTTGGGGACAACAGAAAAAGGATCTGGCAACGCTGCATCAGTAGATCTTTTAAATGAAATCAGCATATTTTTTAGCTGAAATCAGCAGGATTTGTTTGTTAAATTAGCAAATTTTTTAAGCTTTCTGGACAGATTTTTCTGTTGATTCGACCAGGATTATTAAGATAAAAATTTAGCAAACCAATATTCATCTTTCTTAAAGAAATAGATTCAAATTTTAACTCAATTTTAAAGATGTATTTTTTTTAGCCAAAAATAAGTTTTTAACTCCATGCTATTTTTTAAAATAAAAAAAAATGTCTCAGATTCTATAAAAAAAAAATAATAAAAATCAGTAAATATTTGTTTTGATATAATTTTAAATAAGTTACTGCTATTATTCATGCTTAAAATATTTTTTTAATTATATTTAATACATACATACGTATTGAATGAATGCATCATTAATTATTCAAAGCTGCGATTTTAACAGATTCATTTAAATTGCAACAAAACACTCTCATGAAAGTACGATGCTTATTTAAACAATTTAAAAAAACAGTTTTGTAAAGGGTTTCCACATTTCACTTGTCAAAATTCTATTTGACCCTTTTAACAATTTGAACGATTTTGACCATTTATTTTTATTTAAATGCAAAAAGACAAATTCTGTCTACACTTAAAAAAAGTTTTATCAATATAATTAAATTGAATCAAAAATGTTCAATTTTATTTTAAATATGTTACATATTTAAAAAAAAAAAAAGAGTAATGTGCCCGATTCTTGAATACGATTTCACCATTCACATTTTTCTTGTAACAATTAAAGAAGATTTCTATAATAATTACTAGAACAAATTTAAAAATCTTAAAATTCGAAAGAATATCAAATATTTAAAAATCGTAAAATTATTATTATACCCTCCACTCTAGTGATAGAGGCAGGCCCGGATTACCCTTAAGGCAAAGTAGGCAACTGCCTAGGGGCCCACATCGAATAGGGGCCCACACTCTGATTTTTGATTTATTTTTTTTTTATATTTCTTTAAGAGAAAATTATATTTAAATATTTGTATAACAATTGCCTTGTTTTAATATTGCATCGTCATATTTTCCATATTTAGAAATGTGTTTCAAATTATTATAGAATAATATTAAACTTTATCAAGGCGATTGAACAACGACTTGTTAGAGGACAGGACGACAAGCATGGTCGTAAACATACTTGCCAGAGCCCCCTGGGCCTTGAAAAAAAGCTCTGAATCAATGAATTTTTTCTCGAAAAATTTCTAAGAACTAAGACAAAATATTTCAGAATCGAATTTTTTTTTTGAGTTTTTGATTTTATATTTTTATATTTTCTGTTTTTAAATGTTTAGATTCTGATACATTTTTCGATAGAAAATTCTGAGGTACCGTTTGGAGTATTGTTGTTTGAAAAACTCAAACTCCACTGTTCCTTTTAAATCACACTAAAATTTTCATACGCGAATATTTAGAAAACGGAACATGCTAAAACAAATTGGATTGTAGTTTTGAATCAGGAGGTCCATTTTAAATAAAATCAAGTACTATTTTGTGTAAGCAACGTAAGAATACGTAACAGTGGACCCCGAAATGTGGAAAAATATTTTTTTTTTTTTTTAACAGCGAAAAATTTGGATGGCAGAAAAAACACGTTTTCTAGTCCAAGTGCAGGACTTTGAATTTAAAAATGTTTCATTTGTTTAACAAAAATACAAAAAAACAACTAAAAAAGTTGAATTTTTTAGATGTTGGCTTTATTCTTCAAGGGGGAAATTTTTTGTCCCCAGGCCCAATTTCATCCATTCACGAAACTTACCTGCCTAGGACTGTTAGACACGATCCCCGAAAAAAATTCATTTTGGTAAAAAATTAAGAAGGGGCCCTAAAACATACATTGCCTAGGGGCCCCGACATGGTTAATCCGGCCCTGGATAGAGGGTATATATAAGTTTGTCATTCCGTTTGTAACACCTCGAAATATTGGTCTAAGACCCCATAAAGTATATATATTCATGATCCTCGATCGATTTTAAGACGATCTAGCGATGTCCGTCTGTCCGTCTGTCTGTCTGTCTGTTGAAAACACGTTAACTTTTGAAAGACTTTACGGAGGCTCCTGAAGTTTGGCATATATATTGGGCATTTACCTGGTCAGGTTGGTATTGCAATCCAGCAAAATCGGTCCAGTGGTTCAAAAGTTATGAGCAAAAGACTGAATTTCGGCAAGGGTTTTTCGTGAATTTACGAGATAAAAAACACTATAACTTTCGAAAGGCGATTCTGAGGATGCTGAGGCTGGGCATTTATATTTGTCGTTCCTCTAGCCTAGTTCGTATTGAATTTCAGCCAAATCGGTCCAGTGGTTCAAAAGTTATTAGCAAAACCGTGAATTTCAGATTAGCTTCACCTTAAATTCACGTGTTAAAAACCCGTTAAACCTCCCAAGTAGAAATTCATGACGGTTATAAAAAAAAAGCGTTTTTAAAGCACTCCAAAGTAGAAACTCATGACGGTAATAAAAAATAGCATTTTTAAAGCACTTCCAAGTATAAATTCATGACGGTAAAAAAAAAAGTCATGACTTATCAAAAATAAAGCATTTTTAAAGCATTATTTCATAACGCTTTATGAACGTTTTGAAAAAGCTTTTTGCGATTACTTTTTCGCCAAATTTATGTTGGTTTAGGAATACAATTTTTTACAACATTTTTTTACACTACTTTTTAAATATGGTTTACGACGACCAAAAAGCCGACATTAAAAGCGAATTAACTTTAGACGACCCCATAACAGATTTAGTTAAGTTTGAGGAGTGTGACAACAAGGTTAAAACTGATCAGCAATTTTGCAATTCACTGGTATGTATTTTTCTATATTTACATTTGAATCAAAATTACCAATTTTTATTTTGTTATTCAGCGTGACCTGATGCGGTTAAAATGTAAGGCCGACTCATTATATGAGGCATACATGGGACTATTTAAATAAATGGACTAATTAATTGACGATTTCATTGGCATTATATTGAAACTAATGCCAATGAAATTTTTAGCATTATCATTGTTTCAATCAATGCCAATGCCCGTTAAGGAATTAGTAGCATTAGTAATGCCAATTATGAAAAATTTCATTGGCATTAATAAATGTCTTAACCCTTTCACTACCGACTTTTTTTGGCTAGGAATTTATTGACCAAAATTTCTGAAAATGTAAATCTATGCAAATTAAAAACATTTTGTTGATTTCGTTGGTCTACCGCGCCCCCTAGCGGAGATATTTCCAACCAAACTTAAAGCTTTCACATGCAAAAACTCCCGAACGAGTGAACATTTTTCCGAAATTCGAATATTGTATTTTTTGTACCGAAAAGTTCTACAAAATCCGCTTTTAGGAAAGCTTGTACGATTATTATTCGATTTTTGAGAATTTTTTAACGTTTATTTTGTTTTGCAATTTTTTTACGTTATTTGAAAAATTTCCATTTTGCCAACAAATATTGCGTGTAGAGCCCTACTGGATTGCAAATTTATTTTTCCGAACACATCTATCGTAAAGATAACCCTTCAATGATCAATCTTGTCCAAACAAAACACAAAAATGTTGGACGGTTTATTTTTAATGATTTTTTAAAGATGTGTACACTGTAGTGTACAAGGGGAGTGAAAGGGTTAATGAAAACAAAGCATTAGCAATATTAAAAGTCGTATTTCCGTCAACCACCCAGCCGGAAATTGCCAACCGTACTAGCACTACATCGAGATTTTCAATATATCCCTAAGCAAAAGTTAAATCCAATGTCGTAAATTTGTAAAATCAATGTTAACCCAACGATAAAACAAAAGTCGAGCGATCGTTGGCCACTGTTATCATTTCAACCTCGGAATGACGTCGTAGACTTAGAAACGGGTATGATTCGCCAACGTTGGTACCGTCGCCACCAACTTCATTCCAACGTTGGCCCGTTTGTATTTTTCTGCCTGGGCAGTTGTGAAAATTTTTTTTTGGTTAAAACTTAAAATCAGAGACCAAATAAAACAGTTATATGTGTTATTTTGCTTTAAAAAAATCATTAAACGAATGTTGTCCAAAATATGCATTATATATATGGAAAGACTTCTACACTCAAAAAATTTCATAGGTAATATGAACGAAATACTTCGTACATTGTACGAAATATTTCGTGGTATTGCCGGAACGAAATATTTCGTAATACTTACCTATGGCACTTCGTAAATATTACGAAGTTTTTTTAGTAATATTTACGAAATAAATACGAAAATATTTCGTAAATTTACGAAATATTTAGTATAACTACGAAATATTTCGTGAAAATACTAAATATTTTCGTACATATTACGAAGTTTTTTTTTGAGAATACGAATTATGTGTATTTTTACGAAAATGTTTTGTGAAGTTACGAAATATTTTGTATAATTGCGAAATATTTCTTGAAATTACAAAATATTTTTGTACATATTACGAAGTTTTTTTTTTTTAATACGAATTATGTTTATTTTTACAAAAATATTTCGTAAAGTTACGAAATATTTTGTATAATTTCGAAATATGAAAATACAAAATATTTTTGTACATATTACGAAGTTTTTTTTTGTAGTTTATACGTTTAGTTTACGTTTCCAGAGCAAAATTCAATTCCATTTTCAAACGGAATTGACTTGGTGACATGCCCCTACACTCCGCATCATAACTATAGCCGCATTGCATTTTTCGGTTTGTTTAATGTTCAAGAAGTATTTTTATGAAACCTATTATGGTATATTACAGTGTTATAACAGTTCTCTTGTTTTTGTAAATTTGAGCCATCAGCTGTTTGAATTGAGAAAACGGCGACCAATAACTGTATTTGTCAGTGTTTCATAACTATAGCCGCATTTCAATAAAATCAGTTTAAATGAGTTCAAGTCAAAGTTTCGTGGCCAAATTAATTTTTTTTTGGTAAAATTCGTTCCTCTATTAATTTTTAAACAAAATGCCACGTGGTAAATTTTTAAATGAAGTCGAACAAGTGAGAGTGTTACATTCGGCTGTGCCGAATCTTTTATACCCTCCGAAATGTAAAAAAAAAATCCAGGGGCGTTTTTTTTTGGGGGGGTTCGTGGGATACGTTAGGGGGCACCTTCCCCTTGCGATTTTGAACTTCTTCTGAGATAAAAATGTTGCATTTGCTTACCAAAAGTACAAAAAACTCTGTAAAAAATTAGTTTTTTTTTTGGGTTGGTTTAGTTCTCCAAGGGGGAACTTTTTTCCCCTTGGTCCGATTTTGCCCATTTCTGAACTTAACCTGCCTAGGAATATAAGACATATTCGTGCCAAACTTCGGAAATCTAGCTCTTTTATTTTGGACTGTATCGTGTCCTCTACACACGGACAGACGGAAAGACGGACAGACGGACGGACGGACATCGCTAGAATGTCTTTAAATCGATCACTGATCAATAAAATATGTACTTTAAGGGGTCCTAGACCGATATTTCCATGCGTTACACACGGAATGACAAAGTGAGTGTACCCCCATACTGTGGTTGGAGGGTATAAAAAGTCAAAATTTTACCCTTTTTAGAAAGTGGTTTAAGTTATCGCGAAATTGGACGAAAAATTAAGCGATCTGACAAAGTTATCCGAAATTTTGTAAAAAATAAAAGTGGATACGGGATGAACAAAACAGGGGGTCGAAAAAAAGCTATCTGAGAGAGATCATCGCCGTATTATGAACGCTGCTAGCAATTCTATGAAAACTCTTTCGCAGATTGGTAATGAATGCGACTTAAATGTGTCCAATTCTACAATGAGTAGAGTCTTAAAGGAGTCTAGAACGATAACAAGACATTTATTTTTTACAAAATTTCGCTTAATTTTTCGTCCAATTTCGCGATAACTTAAACCACTTTCTAAAAAGGCTAAAATTTTGCCTTTTTCGACTTCATTTAAAAATTTACCATGTGGCATTTTATTTAAAAATTAATAGAGGAACGAATTTTACCAAAAAAAAAATTAATTTGGCCACGAAACTTTGATTTGAACTCATTCCAACTGATTTTATTGAAATGCGGCTATAGTAATGAAACACTGAGAAATACAGTTTAGGTCGCCGTTTTCTCAATTCAAACAGCTGATGGCTCAAATTTACAAAAACAATAGAACTGTTATAACACTGTAATATACCATAATAGGTTTCATAAAAATACTTCTTGAACATTAAATAAACCGAAAAATGCAATGCGGCTATAGTTATGATGCGGAGTGTATAACTTCTGATTAATGTCGCACCACTTAACAGACTGCAATGAAAAATATATTTTGGGTGAATTGACTTTGTGTTATGCTGGAAATAATTTAAAATTAGAAACCGTAAACAAAAATTAAAAAAAGAAGGAACAAATTTTTTTTATTTCATTTTTTTAATTGTTAAATCTAGTAATTCAGATAAATAAATCAAACCCTTTGATTTTGTGATTTTTTTCCGAAAAATATTTTGTTAAATTACGAAATATTTCGTTAAGATACGAAATATTTCGTATTTTTTTGGCTACGAAATGTACTTCGTAAAATAAACGAAATTTGTATTT
This sequence comes from Pegoplata infirma, assembly GCA_963921195.1. Taxonomy (NCBI): domain Eukaryota; kingdom Metazoa; phylum Arthropoda; class Insecta; order Diptera; family Anthomyiidae; genus Pegoplata; species Pegoplata infirma. The sequence goes on along the minus strand of OY992539.1, from coordinate 67,740,624 downwards.
TTACGAAATTCCATGTTTTCGTAAAATTAGAAAAATTTTGTAATATGTACAAAAATTTCGTAATATGTACGAAAAAAATTTTACGAAATAATACTTCGTATTTTTATGCATGAAATTTTTTGAGCGTAGAGATGTCCCGTGTTAAAATTTGCAATAACTTTTATTTTTTGATTTTTATCAATAAAAGTATAAAATAACAGTAATTAAAAACTTTTTGTTCAAAAAGTTTAAAATAACATTTATTTATTTTAAATAACTGTTATAACAGTTATTTGTATTCAAATCAATCAAAGTTTTACGGTCAAATTCATAACGTTTTAAGATATGATAATAAAAGGTTTATAGGGAAAATTTGCAAAAACATTATTCAAAATCGTTTAAAAGCAACAAATTTATAAAAGGTTTATAGTAGGGTATAGTCAACAATAAACCTTCAATAAAGTTTGGAGTTGAGAAGTTTCTTATTTTGTGCTCGGCATTCAATCTATAATTATCTAAACACTTAATGAAACATTCTCCTCCCTAGAATATTTATATGCCATCAATTTCTATTCTATAAATCGAAGATATCTTCTACAAATAACATATTTTGGATGTTTTCAATAAAAAATTGTCAAATATTTGTTAAAAATAAATTAAAATCAAATAAAACAAAATAGTGATGTACATTCAATCAAAACATATTCGGTACTCGAATATTTTTTGTGCTCTTGGTATAAAATTACAATTATTTCGCTCTTACTTCTATTTGACTTCTATATAACGTTAAGAAAAACGTTTTAAACAAATTTTTATTTCACACGAAATCTTTTCCAACTCTTAAATCTGCAAAAAAAATATTTACTTATGACTACCGAGTCAATCGATTCATGATTTTATACATCACAAACAATTAAATGAGAAATATTGCAAGGGTGTTGCCAACATTAAAACGCAAAATTATTAAACTGTTAAAGTACGTTTATGAATACAATTTTGAAATAAAGGTTTATTAAAGACTTATTGTACTTTAACTATTGTGTGCTTTAAAGCCAAATTACAATTGCCTTATGAATTTGACCGTTAATGTTCAAATCAATAATTGAGGTATTAGCTATCAATAGGATTCTTTTGTATGCGTTTATTTTAGTTTTACTTAAATATATCAAATTTTATAAGGCTCAAAGAGTATTTGAGTTAAAAAAAATAAAAGTTTTTTATTTCTGTTATTTTGGACAGATATTTATATAAATTTTTTGAAACTGTTATTTTAAATTTCTATTTCAAAATAATATTTTTGAACAGTTAAATTTGAGTTTTTTCAATAAATCTCATAACGGTTATGGTCTCTGCTTAAAATGGCTATAGGTCTGTTTGTTTACCCAAATTTCTTACTTTTTTTACTACAACTGGAAAGTTTTGTTTACTTTTTGTATTACAAATGTCCAGCTTTATTAAAAGTAGTAAAAATGAGATGATTGTAGTTAGGTAAACGAACAGGCATAATATCTCGAAAACTAAGTTAGATAGAGCAAAATGGAGGGCATTTTTGGTTCTTAGAATCTCCATAGTTTCGCCGGTCCTCTTCACATGTGTGGATTAGTTCCAACTAATGCCAATGAAAATTCAATGCCAATTAAAAATTCCCATGTATGATATAAGGCTATTGGAAGTATCCTTTCCGTTATAATGTCCCCAGGTTTACAGCAAATGTTTAGCGGCGTTGGAAAACCGACTAAAGGAGTTTCAAAAACAAATTTAGCACCATTAAAGTTTTGAATGAATTAAAAGGTAATATTATGCTTGCCAACAACTATATATCTTTGACCAAAACATGTATGTGTTTTTCACAAAACAATTTTAGGTATCAACCTAATTTCGTCCCTTCGCGTTATATTTTTAAAGTAAAATTTATGTTAATAGAAACTTTTCAATTTTTTTGTTGATATTTGTGAAGTTTGCCTTACCGCGAAAGCATCAAATTAAGCAAATTTTTAGATCTTTTTTTTAAAAGATTTAAAAAAAAACACATCGCAGTTTTCGTCAGATCAGAAATGCTTTATACCTATTATATTAATAAACTCATTTTGTTTTCCCGTTGCAGAACACCTTCTTCTACAATTTGAAAATGAGTCCGACAAGTCTATCGTGACCAAAACAAGCCGCTGGCTAGCGGCAGCAGAAGAGAGAATAACTAAACGAAATTCTATTTAGTTTTTGGTATAAAAAAACAGTTATTTTTTATAAAAAAAAAAATAATATATTTATCTTTTCTTAAAACAATAAAAATTAAAACAAAAATAGATTTTCATTTGGTTTTTAAACTGATAGAAAATTACTTTAGGTTTTATATCTGAAATGCTTGTAAATTGCTTTTTTTTTTGCATATAAAGCACTTTAAAATTCCTTTACATACCGTTTTAAAAGTGATACATTTTTGGTTTTTGCAATGCTTTAAAAGCGCTATAACGAAGCGTTCTAAAATCATTATTATAAATGTCTTTAAAAACGCTTCAAATAAACCGTCTAACGGTGTTATCATTATGACAGTCTGAAAGCGCTTTGATGATGGTTTTCAGTATGGTCTGAGAGCATTCGTACTACCATACAAAGCGCTTTTAAAGCGTTTTAACGGTTGTATTTTTCTACCTGGGCTGTTTTAAAAACATTGGTAAGTCACAAAAAAATTTTGCAACATATTTTTGTCACTCAAAAATATTTTTATACCAAAACAAAAAAAAAAGTAAACTCGAAAAAAATTTTACACTCAAAAAAAATTTTACACTCAAAAAAAAATTAGTAAATTATTATTTTTGTTTTTTTTTTCAAAAAATGCTAAAAAACAGTTTTTTTACACAAAATAAAATATTTCTAATCAATAATGTTATTTTTTCACGTTTGAAAATTTAATATCACTAAAAAGGGCATTGTAGAGGGTATTCATAGATTCGGCCAAGTCGAATTTAACTTTTCTACTTGTGTGTTTTAAAATTGTCTCCATTTTGTTTAAAGTTTAACCAACTTAATTTTTTTTTATACCCTCCACTCTAGTGATAGAGGGTATATATAAGTTTGTCATTCTGTTTGTAACTCATCGAAATATCGATCTGGGACCCCATAAAGTATATATATTCATGATGCCCGATCGATTTAAAGACATTCTAGCGATGTCCGTCTGTCCGTCTGTCCGTCTGTCCGTCTGTCCGTCTGTCTGTCTGTCTGTGGAAAATGCTGTCGCGGACAAGATATTGCACAGAGATGACTGAAACTTAACATATTTATTGGAAGTTCTCCCGAGAAGTTTGGTATTGCATTTGAGCGATATCGGTTCAGCGGTTCAAAAGTTATGAACGAAAATGTAAGCACACCTCAAAAATTTCGGTACATTCAACATAACCTAAAAATACAAAATGCTTTAATTCGGCTTCTGGTTGGCATATGTGAACATAATTGAACACCAAATGGTATTTAAACAAGTACGAACACAAAAAAAAAAAAAAAATCGCGGATTTTTTTTACCAAAATTTTTTTTCGCGAAAATTTTTTTTTCAAAAAAATTTTTTTTTTCAAAAGTAATTTCCTTTTAAATAAAGTTTTTTGCAATAATCTTTTTGAAATTGTGGAGGGTATCACTACATTCGGCAAGGCCGAATTTAACTTTTTTACTTGTTTATCTTAAAATATTAATTAATATTCAGACAGTACTGTGTGTTTTTATGGTAAGTGTTTTTATGGTAAAATTTTTTTTATCAAATTTATATTTTTCATCAAAATTTTTTTTTTCATCATTTTTATTTTTTCATCAAAAATGTTTTTACATCCAAAAATTTTATTTTCATCAACATTTTTGTTTACATAATTTTTTTTTCATCAACAATTTTTCTTTATTAGTATTTTCTTTTCATCCAATTTTTCTTTTTTTATTAGAATTTTTTTTTTTTTCATCAAAAAAAAATTTTTTTCATCAAAAAATTTTTTTTCTTAAATTTTTTTTTTTTCATAATTTTTTTTTTTAGTTATTTTTTTTACATCAAAAATTTTATTTACATCATCAGTTTTTTTTTTTCATTAAAAAAAATTTTTATAAATATATTTTTCACCAAATTTTTTTTTTTTCATTGAAAACTATTTTCTTAAACAAAAATTTTTTTCATAACAAAATTTTTAATATTGGCCCTAAAATTCAACTTTTCCGACCACGACGAAAGCAATTTGCTTCATCCAATTGTATAGACTAAAAAAAAGTTAACAAGAATTCCTGTTTTCATTTTTTTAAAGCCAACAAGATGGATTTGTAACTTGAATAACAATACACCTGCTGGTGAATAAAATAAAGTTCACCACATAATTATTTTTCATGAATTTTTTTTTCAATCAACTTTTTTATCCTTTTTTTTATCAAAAATTTTTTTTCATCCAAAATATTTTTGTATTTTCATTAAAAAATTGTTTTTCTAATTTTTTTTTATCATAATTTGTCAATCTGTCTGTGGAAAGCCAGATGCATTCCAAAACAAAAGAGCTGTAAATTTGTTAAAAGAATAAAATCCGATCTGTCTGTCGGTGGAAAGTAGAAGTAAGTCTAAAGATCTTAAAATTTCGTAAATGAGTAAAATTGAATTTAAGACATTCTAGCAAAATTCGTCTGTCGGCGCTAGGCTCCAGAAATTTGACACGGATATATTTTGTGTTCATAGGCTGATCAAATTCTTAAATGGACGAACTCTGACCAGGAGGTAAAAGCTTCACTTTGAAGAAATATACCAAGCTCTAAAAACGCCAAAATTGGCTTAAAAATGTTTATAAAAAAAATGTTTGAAGAAAAAATGGATGAAAAAAAAATTATTAAAAAGTTTGATGAAAAAAAATATGAAAAAAAAAATTTTTTCTGAAAAATAATATTACGTTTTATTTACCAGCTGGTGAAAAAAAAAAATTAGCAATACGAAATATCGCAGATAATCACAATTCACGGAAAGTTTTTGCTAAAAAAGTTACAAAAACTGTCGAATGTAAAAAGTCTGCATTTTTGCCGTTTTACAATGCTTCTGTTTTATTTTTCTGATACATGCAAGAAATCTTTCGATTTGAGAGTTATAGACAAACATTTGACAATCGATGTTATTCTACTCCAACGCATGGAACCGGTAGGTGTTCCATACAAAATTTTTTAATGAGCAAATAAATAAAATCTGCAGTAAAATCATACACTCAAAAAATTATGTCATTAACTGTTTGTAGTTTATTTTAAAAATTTTCCGTTTAGTCGTTTTTAAAAGAAAAAACATTTATTTGATGTTCAGTTTTTATTAATGACTTCTTCTGTCCTTTGTTTCAAAAATAACACACCAAAAAATAAAGACATTCATTAACACTCAATTTTTAAAGTCATTTATTTTTGTTCTGTAAGTAAAAACTACTGATTATTCTTTAAATTTTTAATGATTTGTGTAAGTAATTTTTTTTTAAATTGTTGGTATTTTTTAATGAAATATCATTAGTTTTTACCTACACAAGTCAGTTATTTTTTTGTAGAAAAAAAAAATCAAAAAATTATTTATAGAAATATAAAAACATGTTTGTATCAAGTAGTGTTTGGGAATTCCCGGACTTTTCAATTTCCCAGGAAACGGGAAAAAAATAATTTATTTCCCGGGATTCCCGGGAATCCCGGGAAATTTTCATTATGAATGTAAATCATAAAAAAAAATAAAATTTGATTATCTTTTTATTATAAACAGTTTTATTAGAGATAAACAATTAATTAAAACCAATGATGGGTACCAATACCTTTTCGATACCAATACCCGTTAATACCAATTCAAATTGAAAACCAATACCAATTAAAAACCAATACCTTTATTTGTGCGATACCAATACCGATAAAAAACCAATACTGATTCCCCACTACCAATACCAATTAAAAACCAATACTTTTATTCATCAAAACCAATACCAATAAAAAACCAATACCAAATCATTTTTTTCTACTTTCGTATCGGTTTTGTTTCGGTTTTTTGTGTTCTTATTTTCGTTTGTTTTAATTGTGACGTCAAACATTTTCTTTCCATCACATTATAAGGTTTTACCTGACTAGCGATTCGTTAGTACCGAATTGCTACAGATGTTCACAAAAGATGTTACATCGACCAGTAATAGTTTGCATGCAAAGTCATATAACAAAAAGGAGTTAGCTACTTGAATTTTAAAAGCCATAAAAACATAAAACAAATATTTTTTTGTCACGTTACGTGATTTTTATGACCCCTAATAAAAGTAGATCTTAAAAAATTTAGACCTTTTTTGTAATGAAATTTTTTCTTTTGCAAAAATTATTAACATGTGATACACATATATTGAATGTCACTGCACTGTTCTTTGCGTTGTAAAAAAATACTAATGTCCTTTTTTTGGAAATTCCAAAATTTTAATATATTCCACAACACCAGAAAAAAATTTGTTTGTTTTATTAGAGGCACAGTCATATTATAAAAGAATTTAAGAACGCATAATGTGCGGTTCACACTTGGTATTTTTGAGAGTTTAAGGGCTACGTGTTTAAAAAATTATTTGTTCTGTATCCATTACGTTTTTATTCAGTTACTGATATTTTGTTAAACAACTTGTTGTATGAACTCGATATAAGAAAAAAAATTCGCCCGTGTAATTACATAAAGATCTAAAATCGAAAAAGGGGCCCTTGCACGATAACCCATTTCAATCACCTTTTAAAAACAATATGTATGAAGGATGAATTTCAGGTATATTTTGTTACAAATGTTAAGTGTCATCTTTCTGCAATTAAAAAATATCTCCCCTTACCACCGCAATTTATATGGCTTTTCTGGAATAACGGAATATTAAACATTTTTTTTGACAAGATTTTTAAAATCTGCCGGTGCTAATTTCACAAAAAAGTACCTTTTTCCAAAAAAGGAAAAATAAAATTGAATCTTATACCCAATTCACACCTGAGGTGAAATCTTGTTCGAACGAGATTTTGATCATATGGTTGTGTATAAAATGATACAGATCATATGATCGAAATCTCGTTCGAACGAGATTTCACCTCAGGTGTGAATAGGCCTTTAGTTTTATAAAATTTCCTTTTTTTAATTTTTCTCAAAAGATATAAAATTAAAACGCCTTAAAATATATATTTTTGTAAACCACTTTTGATTTAGTAGGCTTTAACTTTAATTTTATCATTATTATTTATAAATAAGTTCTTCTCGCATTGGTACAGTGGACATAAATGGAGTAAAAACTGACCAATAAAACTTAGGTAATTTGTTACGCATTTGAGATTATCGAAAATCAAGGAAATTTTTATTTTTTATACCCTCTGTTAAGGATTTTTTTTATTTTTCCTCCGCGCGATGAATGCTGTCAAATAGATTTATTATGATTTTTGCACTTCTTCTCCTTCTTCTTTTATATTAAAAATTCCCATGTGTGAGTAAGATTGACTATTGTACAATGGTCAATCTAACCCATACATGGGGATTTTTAATTGGCATTGAATTTTCATTGGCATTAGTTGGAACTAATGCCACTGCCAAAAAAAATCATTAGCATTTATTGCCAATGAAATTTTTTTGCATTGGCATATTTTGTACTAATGCCAATAAAAAGGCACAAATGCCTAAAAAAACTATTTACAATTGATAAAAAAAAAGAAATAGAAAAAGTGAATGCTTTATTGTATTAAGTATGACTTGATGCACCTTGTCTGTAATTTTTGTAAAAATTGGTACAGCCATTCTCTTGGAATGATCAATCAAAAATAAAATATTTATGTTTAAATATCAATATACCGTAATCAAAAAAGCTAACAAATTTATACATTATTAAGGCAGGACCTTGTTTTTATTTTTTGATTAATTTATTCGTACAAAAGGATGTACTACTTGTAAATGGGTATGGACAGTTCTTGATTCTGGTTTTTTTTTGTGATTTTTTAATTTTTTTTATTTAAATTTTAAAAAACTGTTCCATTTTAAATAGTTTTTCCGTGGGTATCAGACTACATGGGGCCGAAAAAAATTCACTCTATTTTTACAAAGGAAAAAATGGTTCTCTTAATGCATGAAAATATCTGCAAAATTTAAAAAAAAATGCTGCAAAAACAGGGGAAAAAGTAGAAAGAGTAAGCAAAATGCTCCAAAATCAGGGGAAAAAGTAGGGAAATTAGTTAAGAGAGAATTTTAATAACGGAAATAGTGGTAATCCTCTCAATATAGATAGGAAATCCTCTCAATAATAGTGGTAAAATTTACTCATTCTCTAATTCTCTTTGATCTTTTTACATAATTTTTAAATTTCTGCAATACATTAAGTTTACCAATTTTCATAAACTCGCAGACTTATTTTGGGTCATTTGAAAATCTCTTACTATCCTTACTCTATGAGTTTTTCCAAAATGTTCCGCGACATAATCCAAAATCTGTTTGTCTTTTGTTTATGTATTTGAATTAGAGATAGTCTGTGGTCCCGTTATTTGCGTGACTCAGAAAACCACATGATTCAGGCGTGAGCGATTTTTATTTAAATCACGTGGGGTGTCTCGGCTTATCGGCCATATCAGTGTTTCAAAATTTCGTTGTCTCCTTAAGAAACAAGGTGGACCTCCGGGAAAATTTCGATAACTCCCGAACTATCAGGAATATCATCTAGAGCAAAAATACGTGTCGGCTTAAATTTAATAAAGATTATTTCGTATTCATATGGACATTGTAGCTCTATGTCTTCATATAAATACCCCCCAAAATTTACACATTTTCATGAATAAATTATTCAACGAAGCCAAACTTTTACAAGGTTATGCCACCGTTGGATAGGCATTGAAAAAGCTTTCTTCTCATATGTTAACATCATATAGTTTCTTGGTAAGAAATGGCTGAAAAATCCAAAAAACGATTTTTTCGCCATTTTTTGACCCATGTTTTGAACCCCTAAATCCCCAAATTGGCCGATAAGCCAAGACACCCCAACCTTAGAATTGTCTCTTTTATATATATTTTACGTTTCATGCAAATCGGTTCATAAGGGTTGTGATACTTCCCTTGTCAGAATTTATTAACTCAACATCACGTGATTTAAATAAAAATCACTTTTTTGAGTCACGCAAATCACGGGATCAGCGACCATCTCCAATTCAAATACATAAACAAGAGACAAGTCGTCACCTGAGAATTGGTTTGCTCCATAGGATGGGGTTTTTACCATCCTATAGAGCAAAACAATTCTAAGGCGACGAAGTGTCTCTTCATTTGTTTAATCTATAACATCTGTAAATTTTAATTAAAATGAAGTGTCCACCCTTGAAAAAGTTTCCTTGTAGGTCTGAATCCAAAAAGTTTCAAGGCACTTATTTATTACCCAAGGTTACGTTAGGTTATCCTACCCTAATATAGTCACTTAATTTAAATGAAAAACGCTCAATAATCACGTGATTTAAATAAGAATCGCTCACGCCTGAATCATGTGGTTTTCTGAGTCACGCAAATAACGGGACCACCGACTATCTCTAATTCAAATACAATAAACAAAAGACAAGTGTCTCTTCATTTGATTCATCTACAACATCTGTAAATTTGATTAAAAATGAAGTGTCCACCCTGAAATAGATTCCTTGTAGGCCCCATTTCAAAAACTTTCAAAAAGATCGGTTAACATTAACGACCTGTAGAGACTTTTGGCCAAAAAACCTACCATCACGCCCCAGTGTGCACTGTGGGGCGGACAGAAGGACGACGTACGTTAAATAAATTAATATTAACAACAAAACCTTTTGCATACAAATACCAAAACCGATATAAGATAAATACCAATACTTATTAAAAACCGATACCAATTCGAGGCTAAAACCAATACCCAATACCTAAATAATTCAGAACCAATACCGAAACCTATACCAATTCAACAAAAAATGAAAACCAATACCTATACCAATACTAATATAATTTTAAAAACCAATACCAATACCAATACTTTTATCGAATTGGTACCCATCCTTGATTAAAACATAAAAAATCAAAACATAAAAGTTAAAAATCCTGAAATACGATAAAACAAAACAAAAAAAATATTGCAACTTTTTCTTTTACAAAAAATCGCAAAAAATAGCTAAAAATCGCAAAAAACATTTAAAACTGCGTTATTCCAGAAAGAACTAATATAGTTGGCAGCGCTTTTAATATTTATTCTGGAAATGTTAATTCTAGGTTCAAAATTTTTATATTTTTTGACAGTCTTAGCAAAATTATCATTAACCGACGTATATTTTTTGACTTTTTAAGTTTTTTCATGATGTAAACATACTTTTTACACTTGGTCAGTTTTCCTATGAATATATATTTGCACTGTTCTTCCAAATAGAAAAAATACAAAAAATATGAAATATAATTATACCTGTATGTAAAAAAAATTTTAAAAATTAAAGTAAAATAAACGTTTTTATGTAAAAAGGTTTATTTTACAAAATTCCCGGATTTCCCGGGAAAAATTAAAAAAATTCCCGGGAATTCCCGTCAGTATTTTCCCGGGAATTCCCGGGAAATCCGACCCGGGAATTCCCGGACCCCAAACACTAGTATCAAGTGACTTTGGCACGATAGGTAGAGTGTCTGGCCAGAATGTAGTTGATTGCGGGATCGATTCCCCAAAAATTTTATTAAAAAATTTAAAAAAAAATATTTCAATAAAAAATTGTAAAAAATTACCTACGAAATCATTAATTTTTATTGTTTTCGTAGGTTATTTTTTTGAAATTTGTTGGTAAAAATAACAGAACTGTCATTAATTTTTAATGTTTTCGTTGGTTATTTTTTTCGAATTTGTTGGTAAAAAAGAGTGAAAAAACGTAATTTTTTAATGTTTAAGTTATTTATTTTAGAAAATTTTGTCAACAGTAAAAAATAAATGTTGATGTTTCTTAAAACAAATGAATAATTACTGGGATGGTTTTCAATTGTTTATTCGCTGGTTTTAAGTGTGTTTTTCATTTGTTTTTGCCTACAAAATATTTTGAGTTTACAAACAATTTTTTCACCGAAATTTGTTTTACTATTTTTTTGCTTTAAATTTTATTTCAAAAAAAATATTTTCATAAAAAAACTTTTAAATCTTTTAACCCAAAATTTTTTTTACCAAATTTATTTTTTAAATAAAGTTTTTTTGCAATAATCTTAAAACATTGTGGAGTGTTTAATAACATTCGCAAGGCCGAATTTAACGTTTTTACTTGTTGATTAATAATTTAGCTCAATCAATTACAATTTTAATTAAAAGCTTTAATTAAGTTCAAAAATCAACTGAAAACTAATTAAGTCGATTTTAAATTGAATATCAAATTGACCCTTTTAATTTTAATGAGTCCTTTCATAAAAACCCATAAATGTTAAAAAAAAAACAATTTACATTAATTAATTACAAATTTTAACGAATTTGTATAAGAAAATATTTTTTGTTGTGTATTCAATCACGCAATTAAATCATTAATTATAATCAGATTTTGGTGATTACAAAAGTATTGGTAACCCTATTTTGAACACTTGTTTATATGGAAATGAACTAACAAAATTCCAAGCAAACAATCAAGAAACAAAAAAAATCTGTACTCGTACATATCATTCATACCAATTGTTTACAAATTTTACAGTCAATGTAAACAATTGGGACTGGTCATCATATTATACATTCGTGATTTTCGACGACCATAAATTTACTAATTTCATGATTACAAATTACAAAACACAGTGCAACAGTGTTCTACACTAGGACTAATACAACCTTTTAATACATATTAGTTCTTTTTGCGAATGCATTAGTAAGTATTTGTTAAATTAACAAAATATTTTGTTAATTTTACGAAATATTTCGTACAATGTACGAAAATGTTGTTTACCACAAAATAACAAACATAGGGTTGTTTCAACGGTCAGATTTGACGGAAATGCCAAACTAACACAACCGGATCAATTGAACATTTATATTTTTTTTTTTATTGTACTAATCCTAAATAAGGACCCTTAATTTGTTGCACAGTGTAATATTTGAATTATGGTTGTAATATTAAGTTTATAAATATGACACTTTAAGGTAATACAACACAAAAGGGGTCCGTAACAAATTAGTAGTAATATTTTTTTAATCCGTTGAAACAATCAGTAGAAAAACTAAATAGTATTTTTAGTTTCTTTAATAAATGGAAATGTAGTAGTAAATACAAAAGGTGTGTCATAGTTTGTTATTGATTTCTTGCCTTCATTCCAATACTGCATTAAATATTAAAGAATTAAATCTTTCTAAAGTACAAACTTTAAAAGCGTTCAAGACCATTTTTTACTGACAAGAATCCAAATGGAGCCCACTTCGATTTGAATTAAACCCTAGACAATTTTTTTTATATATTGCACCATAATATTGTATGTTTCCAAAAGATTTAGGCGCCCTGAATCTTATGCTGACCTAAGTTCTTTCCCCTCATAGCATGTCCGCTAGATATTTCGAAACCGGTTTGAGTCCCAATTTCTGAAGTTCTCTACTACGGAATTTTTATTTTAATTAAATGTACAATGTTTATGAAGGACATTTTTCACCGGATCATGTTCGTTCCGGTGAAAAATTTTCTGAAAACCTCTTGAACCCTTCGCAAAGAAACCAATGAAATCAGGAAAATTTATTTTAAGTAATTTATTTCATTTCTCAAATAACAAATTTGGAAAAGTTTGTTAGTATTAATTTTGAGTGTAAAATTTAAATAAAAAAAATTTAACTTTTGAGTGTAAAACATTTTTAAGTGAATATGTTTTTAAAAATTCATTCTTATGCTATTTGCACTAAAGAAATAAAAGTTTATCATAATTAAAAGGATATTTTTTATTCCACACCCATAAAAGGGGGGGGCGTACCGAAAAAACGACATTTTCTAATTCTCAGGGTCCAAATGCAGGAATATGAACTTCTTGTAGCATAAAAATTTTGCATTTGTTAAACAAAAAACAAAAAATCTTGTAAAAAAAATTATATTTTTCAGAGGTTGGTTTAGTTCTTCAATGGTGAACTTTTTTTTTTTTACTTTGAGCCAACACTCAGGGGATGCCCCCTACTGATGCAATGCATTGTGTTGGTATTAGGAAAATAGTTTATGAGGAGAAGGAACGAGGAAGTAGTGTTTGTGGACGTTTAATTTGAATTTTTCCAAATTGTAGCTGGTTGGGAAGACGTCTGCGGGGAGTTTATTCCACATACGGCTAGTTCGACCGAGAAACGAATTTTCTCTGTAATGCGTTGTGCGATACATTGGACCAAAAACTTATATTTATAAAGACTATCCATGAATCAGTTCTTTTTGACGTTTAAAGGTGGTGTTAGTTTTACAAATGCCATTTGGGAAAGCTGGAAGTTTTGCTTACCTTTTATTTTTCGTTTAATTTTGCTGGTTGTTTTGATTTAATTAAATTAATTTCTTTATTTTATTATGTATTTTTCTATTTTCTAGTGACACAACAATAATTTTCATTCATCTTTTTTAAAATTTTCAATGTTTATTTTTCGTTATTCCCAAATCGTTCCCAAATACTTTCCAAAAAAAGATTGCCATCTATTAATAACGACTTCGTTATTACTGACACTACTATTCATGAGTTACCCCTGCATTGGACAGTCTCAGGGATGAGTTCGCCTATCTCAGCTGAACACTTACCGTGATAATATCGATAGAACAATGACGCACAACTCACATTCCGACGATGCTCCAATGAGTCAATAGAGTTGGATACCCTACTGTCATTAATTAACTTTAACGCACTCCCGATCCAGAAGCTTCAAGATAGACCTTGAAGCACCTGCCCAGATATGGGAGTTGTATTTCATCTTCGGCCGGATATAGGCGGTATAAATAGTGAGGAGATCAGACAGAGTGAAGTAATTCTTACACCGTTTCAAGAAAACCAAGACACTTGAATGCTTCTTTCGACACTTGAAAAACATGTTGGTTACATCGGACATCACATTGAATTTTCATGCCTAGACAGTACCGGTTTAACCATTAGGGCACACTGAGCACGTGCCCAGGGCCCGCGTACCTACGGGGCCCCGAAAGGCCAAAAACGTATGTTAATTTTTAATGATAATTTTTCCTTTATACTGCTGTTTTTAAGAGAATAAACGAGTTGTTTTTAAAACTAAATTTAAAATTTTCGTATAGAATTTCAGATTCAGAAAAAGTTTAAATCTGAGAATTTTTCTATGACAGAAGTTCTTAAACTCATTTTCCTGCATAAATGGTCTCAGGCTCTGAGACATTTGTCGTATAGAAAAAGTCTCAGGTTCTGAGACATTTTTCGTATAGAAGAAGTCTCAGATTTAGATATTTTTCTTATAGAAAAAAAAATCAAATTTTAGAATCTAAGAACCTTTTCTCATAGAAAAATACCATTTTCCTATAGAAAAAGTCTAAGATTCTTAGACATTTTTCCTTTATAAAAAGTCTCAGATTCAGAGACCATTTACCTATAAATAGAGTCTTTGAGTCTGAGATCTTTTTCCTTAAGAAAAAGTCTCTGAGCTTAAAACCTTTTTACTATAGAAAAAGTCTTAGGTTATAAGAAAAAGTCTCAGATTATGAGACCTTTTTCATATAGAAAGAGTCTTTGATTCTGCTACCTTTTTCCTATAGAAAGAGTCTTAGATTATGAGATCATTTTCTAATAGAAAAAGTTTCAGAAATGTCAGATTATTCCTATAAAAAAGTCTCAGATTCTAAAACCTTTTTACCCTACACTGAAAAAAATAGCTTCGTGAAATTAATGAAAATTGACTTAACCTTAATGAAAAATGACTCACGTTTTCAACCGAAGACAGGTTTCATTTGATTAAGGAAACTGGTGTCATTAAAGTTCCTTTCAATGAAAACTTGCATATAAATAATGAAAATATTCGTAGAACTTGTTTGAAACGTTTTATGAAGTTTTTCATAAAATGTATGAAAATATCCATTGATTAAATGTGGAATAGTAGTTGGTAATGAGCGTATGATAATTGCTTTTTACAAGTAACTAGTTGCAAACTTTATTAAGGTTTTGATATGGGAATTACGATAAATTCATGTTGGTTATAGTTATCAAAATTTCCATAGAAAGCCCCTAATAAAGTTAGGAACAAGTTACCTAAAAACAGCACCTATCATACACCCATAAGTGAAAATTTGCATTAATAACAATTTTGGTAAGTCACATGTAACCATCACTGTAACCGTCACTGAAATTTTATTTAGGTGCATGTCACAGACTCAATTCCGATCGGATTTGAAAAAAAGTTGTTACTCGTAAAACGCAAAACAATTTTTATTTTCGGAATGAAATCCTAGTTTTTACACACAACAAAATTTTACTTCAAATTTAAATTGGTCTGAATTGCCATAAATAAACTATAAAAGACAAAAACGCGATGACTGTAAAAACACGTGCTGCCAAAACGTAGCCACAACGTAGCAATGGAACAACACAAATGTTGCAAATTATATTATATTTTATAAGAAACAGTCAAAAGAAACACTTATACGGAACTTTTTACTTGTAATTTCAATTAGATATAACCAGCATAACACACACACAAGTTTCAATAACAAAGCAAAATAATATAAAATTATTTTATTTTATTAGAAAAAAGTTAACACACATGTAAAAATTACAATTAGACTAAACACGCGTGGTGTAATAAAACGTCGTGTGTTTTTGTTCTGTTTTCTTTCTCTTATTCGCAACGCAGAGTTGTATTTAGTTCTAAAAAATCTTATGATATTTTTTAATGAAATTATGAAATCTAATGAAACAAGTTTCATAAAATTTGTTCATAACATGCATGAAATTTCAATCAGCTTATGAATTCCTTCATTTAAGTAATGAAAACAAAATAATGAATCCGTTTCATTAATATCAGGAAGGTTATTTTTTTCAGTGTAGAAAACGTCTCAGATTCTGAGACCTTTGTTTTGGAGAAACCCCCTCAGATTCTGTGACATTTTTCTTTTAAAAAAAGTTTCCTATAGTATCCGATCCTGAGAACTGGTTCTGGGACATTTTTCTTGTAGAAAAGAAAAAGTACCTCGAGCTAGAATAACTCTACTCACAATATATATAATTTTTAATTTTTTGTAGGTCCTAATTCTTAAAACAAAAATAGAACAATATTTTTTTCTTGTGTTGCAACACTCAAAGAACTGTAAAACAATTTGTCATAAAAGTTCGTCCAATGAAACTTTTTAATGAAGTTTTCATAAATGTTATGAAAATTTTCATAATTATTATGAAATGTTTCATAAATACTGTGAATATTTATGAAACATTTCATAAATATAATGAAACAGTTTCATTGGACGAACTTTTATGATGAGTTTCATTATATTAATGAAGCTTTTTCTTTGTGTGAACTTTTAACTTTCCAGGGGGCCCCAAATTCTTGTGTGCCCAGGGCCCCCGCCATACCTTAAGACGGCCCTGTGCCTAGAACATCAAGAGTGTCTGATTCCTCAATAGCTATACCACCCATGGATACAGATGACGCTGATTCCACAATCCGTCTGTGGGTCAACATACAACATTGGGTCTTACGAGCATTAAAATCGACCAGATTCGCAAGACCCCACTCGGAGATTGCCGTAAGGTCATGATTGAGTGTGTCATTCATGTTCTGTCTCATAGATTCAACCTCAGTAAGGCTTGGTCTACGATTAAAGGAAAATGAATGACAAATGTTGCTGTCATCTGCGAAAGAATAGATAGGATTGGAAGTTTGACAAAGAAGGTCGTTAAGAAAAATAAGAAAAAGGGTAGGAGAAAGAACAGAACCTTGCGGTACCCCTGAATTAAGCCGGAACTCATCTGATGAGACCCCATCTATAACAACACGTATAGTACGGTCTCTGAGAAAGCTCGATATAAATCGAGAGAAATCACTACCGACACCAAATGCAATAAGCTTCGAAACGAGTGCACCGTGCCACACACGATCAAACGCCTTGGAAATATCTAGAGCAACCACCTTGCTTTCACCAAATTGGTGAATAGAACGACTCCAACGTTCCGTAAGAAACGCTAACAGGTCTCCCTTCCAACATGAGGGAAAAATTCCTACCCGGTATGAATAGCAAAATAGGTTTGCCAAAGGACGAGAAAGCGACACAGCACAACGCCTTAGCACCATTGCTGTAATACCATCCGGCCCGGAGGACTTATTTATGTTAAGATCTTCAAGAACCTTTTTAACTGCACGTGCTAGAAAAAATACCTTGGACATAGTAAAGCGTACTTTTTCAAGTTCGGGCAGTGGTTGATTGCTTTCCGGTAAGTATGCGTTTATTGCAAACATCTCAGCGAAAAGATTAGCTTTATCAACCGGGTCCGTGAATATTTGGTCATTCATTATAAGGGTTGGAATGGATGAACTAGTGTTATTCTTTACCCTTATAACGAATGACCAAAAGGTCTTACTACCCCGAGGAGCAGCAAGGACCTTAGCACGCAGACGTTGTTCGTAAAGAAGTTTTTCACGTTTGAGTACTCTGGCACATTCGTTCCTCGTCTGTTTACGTAACGCGTCAGTTACTGGGTTTTTGTCGTTACGCCAATTACTGAACGTATCCTCTCTGGATCTAAGTGCATTCTTGCACGTCTGATTAAACCAGCACTTATGTTTTGGTTTAGTCGAAACCTGTTTGGCATATTCGTGCCAAATGTCGGGAGTCTAACTCTTTTATTTTGGACTGTATCGTGTTAACTACAGACGGACGGACATCGCTAGAATGTCTTAGAATCGATCACTGATCATAAATATATGTACTTTGTTTCACTCACTCCCAAGTCGTAGAAAGTGTTGCCATGTTAGCGTAAAACGGACTAAAAACCGCTGTGTTTCTCCCAAAATCGCTTAGTTTTTCCCCATTTTTATACCCTGCAACTACAGTATGGGGGTATACTCACTTTGCCATTCCGTGTGTAATGCATCGAAATATCGGTCGGGGACCCCATAAAGTATATATGGGGCATTCCAGGCCAAATCACTCACTTTTAGACCCGACCCCTTTCGATTTATTTTATTTTTGAATATGTTTTACTTGGACACCAATTTTCAGCCTTTTATTCCAAGATGGTGCTGAGTAATCAATTTTTCAAAATGGCGATTTTTAAAAAAAAATGGAAAAGTTAAAAATTTCAATTAATTTTGACCAGTTAAAAATATAGATATCTTAAAAAAAGTTGGACAACGTTTTGTTGGTATTTAAATGTAATTTTAGAAAAAAATATTAAAAAAATTATTCGAAGTAATTATCACTTATTTTTTAACGTTTAAAAATTAAAATCGACTTTTTGAAAAAGTCCGAAACCTTCGATTTTTTTTTTTACAAATGTCTAAAAGTTCTACTCTTAATTACGCAACTTTTAAGCTATAATTCGAGATGTGATCGCAATTTGTTCTATTTTTTTCAAATTTTGAAAATTGCACCTTTTATTTTTTGACTCTGATTTATTTTGTATGGTGCTCCAAAAAAATTACATTGGTAGATACTGACCCTAACTTACCCCAGATGTATTCATTTCGAGGCAAAAATACGCGTCACAAAAATTAAGAACGATCGGACATGGATAAGGTGTACCGCATGGGCCTTGAAGTTTAGAAAACGGATTGCAAGGAAAAATATGATTTTTTTTTCTGTTTTCTCAATTTTTTTGGTATTTTAAGTTAATATTTAATATTTTAAGTTTTAATTCAAGTGGTTACAGAATTATAATACGGAGTAAAATGCCTCTCTAATAAGGTACCAAAGACTGAAATCGGTTGAAAATCAGCCAAGTTATTACAACTTCCCCAGGCATCTAACGTATGGCAGAACACTTGATTAAGCAATATAATACGATTTTGGAAATTCATTGAAATTTTCTACTGTAATAACATTTTTTTATTCTTCAAGTTCAAATGTAATTAGATGACAAGTATTTTTCATATTGTGTTTTGCTAACATTTTTTAAACTAGTGCTAAAAATGCCTGCATTTTCAACACCCTTTTGAAATCTCTATTTTAAAAAAAAAATTATTTTTTTTGTTTTAAAATTTGGAAAAACCAAAAAAATATAACACTGAAACATGAATAATGAAAAAATGTTATTACAGTAGAAAATTTCAATAAATTAAAAAAAAGGGACACGTATTTTTTAATCAAGTGGTATGGCACACGCTAGATGCCTGGGGCAGTTGTAATAACTTGGCTGATTTTCAGCCGATTTTAGTTTTTAGTACCTTATTAGAAAGGCATTTTACTCCACATCATAATTCTGTAATCACTTGAATTAAAACTTAACTTAAAATACCAAAAAATTTGCGAAAACAGAAAAAAATTCATATTTTTCCTTGTAATCCGTTTTTTAAACTTCAAGGACCATGCTAAACGCCTTACCCATGTCCGATCATCCTAAATTTTTGTGAGACGTATATTTACCTCCAAATGAATATATTTAGGGTAAGTTAGGGTCAGTATCTACCATTTTTTTTTTTTTTGAGCTCCATATAAAATAAATCAGAGCCAAAACATAAAAGGTGCAATTTTAAAAATTAAAAAAAAATAGAAAGAATTGTGATCACATCTCGAGTTATGGCTTAAAAGTTGCGTAATTTAGAGTAGAATTTTTATAGTTTTTTACAAAAAAATCGAAGGTTTCGGACTTTTTCAAAAAGTCGATTTTAATTTTTAAACGTCAAAAAATAAGTGATAATTACTTCGAATAATTTTTTCATATTTTTTTTTTTAAACTACATTTAAATACCAACAAAACGTTGTCCAACTTTTTTTAAAATATCTATATTTTTTAATGGTCAAAATTAATTAAAAATTTAAATTTTTTAATTTTTTGGAGAAAATCGCCATTTTGAAAAATTGATTACTCAACACCATCTTGGAATAAAAGTTGCATTTAATAAGTACTAAAACATATCCAAAAATAAAATAAATCGAAAGGGGTCGGGTCTAAAAGTGAGTGATTTGGCTTGGAATGTCCCATATATTATGGATCAGTGATCGATTTAAAATTTTTTTAATTTTTTTACATGTTGGAGGGTATCACAGATTCGGCACATCCGAATTTAACACTCTCACTTGTTTCTTATACTGTAGTTGGAGGGTAAAAAAATCCGCGAATTTTTTATTTTTTTGTAAAAAATATGTTTGTTTTTGTTTAAATACCATTTGGCATTGAATACTATTCACAAATGTCAACCAGCAGCCGAATTTAAGCATTTTGTATTTTTATGTTATGTGGAATGTACCAACATTTTCGAGGTGTACTTACATTTTCGTTTACAACTTTTGAACCGCTTACACGTATTCTAGGCAGAGAAGTAAATTTAGTAGTATTTTGTATGCGTCCATATTAAAAGTATTAAAATAAGCACTCATGTTGCATGTCTATATGGTCTGTGGTTTATTTTCAAATTGAAAATCACGCCGCTTAACACATTGCAAAATCACCACGATTGGCGAGAACACTCCAATTTGACATCTCTGGGGGCTGGGTCTTTCCATAGACTCATTTTTTCAATTTCATTAAACTTTGTTCTTGGATAACATTTTACTCATTAATATTTTACTAAGAAAATTAAAAGTGTAAGAATAAAATCTTTAAAAGTTCTGTCAAGGAATTTGCTATAAAATTCACAAGTTTTTATCGCTGCTACTGAGAAGTTATTGTTGTTTATTAGAGAATGCATAAAGTACATGTATTGCATTTTAATAATTATTTACTAAACTTTTTTTAAATGAAAAAAAACTAAATAAATGTTTCGTCAGCTGGTTATTGTTTGGTTCCAGGCGTTATTTTTCAGTTAATTAAGGTTTCCGAAATCCGTATTTTGATATTTTCTTTTTAAATCTAAATTATCCAAAATTTTCTATGGTAAAATTATCGATTATATAAAATTAGACGGACTACTACCATTTTTGGAATGCAATTTATAGTGACACTATATTATAAATTGGCTCAGCCCCTCTTAGAAACATTTTAAATAAATCTTTACAATGAAAAATTACAAATTCTAGATATTTATGGAAAGTTATAGTCAAAAGTTTTTAATTGCTAAAAAAGTCCTTAGAATCAAACTCACTCACAGGTATCTCTTAGAAAAAGTTTTAGAGCAAAACAATATTCAGCTGACGATTTGTGTTTTAATGCAGTTTTTTTACGCAATTTAAATAATACGCATGTGCATATTTGTATTAAATTGCGTTTTAATTGTAATCGCATATTACAAATATGATTTATAAAGTTGAGTGAACTTTTTTAACTTTAAATGGAATGAAAATTAAATTCAAAATTGAAATTCGATAATATTTCATTGAAGCAAGGTGTATTTTATGAAATCAAGATTATGATTGATTTGTAAATATAATTTGAATTTGGGCACGAACGAGCACACAATGTAGACGAAATGTTTGTTTTATAGCACACTTTAGTGCAAAATATGTACATTAGGGTGGGTCGATGATTTGCATATTTGCGAATCTCGTTAACTAATAACAAAAAGTCGGCGCGCATTTTCGAGCTGATAATGGGAAAAATTATAAAAAAATTTTAGCAGGGTACTTTTAGTCCTCTACAAGAGTGTAAGTTCGCTGTTTTTGGAAAAATTAAAAATTATGCAAAATAAAGTTTATTAAAAAAAAAATTTCAAAAAAAGATTTAGCTGGCCAATTTTGGTCCATAGAAGCATTCCAAAAGCCAGAAAAGTTAAACTTTTTTATATAAGCAAAATATATTTAATTTCCAAATCGCACTTAAATGGTGCATAAAGCCGATGTAATTACTGGAAAATTAAAAAAAAATGGCTGGTATTTATCGCTATCCGCAAAAAAAAAAACAAAATGTGTACCAAAAATTAAATAAAATAAATCTCGTTAAGAAAATTAAATCAAAAAAAAGTTAGCTAATTGGTATGGTAACTAAAAACAAAAAGTCGATGCGCATTTTCGAGTTGATAACGGTAAAAATTATAAAAAAGTTTTGGAGGGTACTTTTAGTCCTCTACAAGAAGTTTTAGTTTTTTGGAAAAAAAATATTTAAAAAAAAATCAGCATTGCCTTTATCTATCGACCCACCCTAGTAATTAGATATATTACACTGTGCTACTCCAAAAATATGCAGGGGTTTTCATATGAAAAATCAAGTTGGTTGGTCGAGAGTACGGATGTACTCATAGTTTTTCTTGATCACTTCGTTTAGTACTTTTTTTATTAGCAAATGTGTTGAAAAACCGAAATTCTTAAATAAAAACTTCACAAAAATTTTAACTTTATTGTTGTACGAGTTCAATGGATTTTCTAATTTTTGGTTTTGTTTATTTTTTCGATTTTCAAAGTCCGGGCATTTTCTTAAATAATAGGCAAGTTTAGAGTTTTGGTGGGCTTAGGAGGCGTGGACAAATATTGGAAAAATGTTAAAATTTGTGTCAAGTTGCCATGTTTAAATATTTATCAAATTAAAACGGAATGCACCACAAACTTAAAAATTTACATTCTTGTTTAGTTTTGTATGGGCTATCGATTATAATTTTGTTTTTTTGAAAATTTTTGGAACCCGTTCTGAAATTTTCCAGTTTTTAAAAAAGTCAATTTATAAAAAATCCGGGCACTTTTGTTTTTTTTTTTTGTTTTTTTTTTTTAATTAAATGTTTGTCTATCCACACAAAAAAACTCACAAGGGAAGTATCTCAACCCTTATGAACCGATTTGCCTGAAACTTAAAATATATATAAAAGAGACAATTCTAAGGTTGGGGTGTCTCGGCTTATCGGCCATATCGGGGATTTAGGGGTTCAAAACATGAGTCAAAAAATGGCGAAAAAAACGTTTTTTGGATTTTTCAGCTATTTCATTCTTAGAAACTATATGATGTTTACATATGGGAAGAAAGGTTTTTTTAATGCCTATCCAGTAGTGTCATAACCTTGTAAAAGTTCGGCTTCGTTAAATACTTTTTTCGTAAAAATGTGTAAATTTTGGGGGGTATTTATGTGAAGGCGTAGTCCTACGATATCCATATGAATACAAAATAATCTTTATTAAATTTAAGTCGACACGTATTTTTGCTCTAGTCGATATTCCTATTAGTTCGGGAGTTATCGAATTTTTCCTGAAGGTCCACTTTGTTTCATAAGGGGACAACGAAATTTTGAAACACTGATATGGCCGATAAGCCGAGACACCCCAACCTTAAAATCGTCTCTTTTATATATATTTTAAGTTTCAAGCAAATCGGTTCATAAGGGTTGAGATACTTCCCTTGTCAGTCATGTGTTTTTCGTTTTTTTCGAGAAAATCGCATTTGAATTTAGAATTTCATTACAATTTAGTAATT
The DNA here is from genome assembly GCA_963921195.1 of Pegoplata infirma. Taxonomy (NCBI): domain Eukaryota; kingdom Metazoa; phylum Arthropoda; class Insecta; order Diptera; family Anthomyiidae; genus Pegoplata; species Pegoplata infirma. The sequence goes on along the minus strand of OY992539.1, from coordinate 67,717,240 downwards.
TGCTTGTATTTTATTGTTTCAACGTAGCGTATGAGTAACATTTATGTAAATATTTAATACTCATTCGCTACGTTGCACATTGGGTTGAATGAGAGGCAAAGTGGCGCTTTATTCAGGGCAACAGTAATTTTGACATATAATATTTTTTGATTGATGAATGATGAATAATACATTAGAAAGCACCCTTTTAAAGAGAAACCATGTGTTTTTATATTTTTTTAACCTGTTAGAATTTTTTTAGTGTTTCTTGAAAATTGAACTTGATTCACAATTTAAGCTGTAACTTTTAAACCAAAAGCGATAATTTAATGAATACAGTTGCAAATTAAAGTATTTTTAATGCGATAATAAAAATTTAAAACAATAAAAAATAAATATGTGTTAATACTTGCATAAAATTTGTTTAATGTCGGATTTTTGTGTTTCACCAAATTTTAAATTTTTTTTTAAATTTTCCATAAAAAAGTCAGGAAAGTTGTAATTTGGAACTATTAATTTTTTGTTATTGGCTTCTAATCATTAATAAGTAAAATACCACCATTTTTGAAAAAATTAACATATTAGGCGCGTGGTTATGCTCTATTTCGGGAAAAAACTAAATTCACAATTTTTACTGTATCTGTGAAATTAAAAACACAATATTTTGAAACAAATAGCAAATTAAAGTTTATGTAAAGTGCTATTATAAACGTTTAACAAAAATTATATGCTCTCATTTAAGTACTAAACTTATTAAGAAACCTAATTTTTTCATAAAAGTTCTTGAATGTTAAAATTTACCTTTTTTAACTTAAGCCTTGGAAAGTGAAAAAAAAATTATATCAGCTGAGTTATTCATAATAAATAAAGTTAACATCATTCTTGTTTTTTGTCAGATATTATATTACACCATCCAGAGACATCTGCTTACTACGCCCCTCCCCCCCTTCCCACTCCCCACAAAAACCATCCCTGTCATTTTTATTTTTTTGCTTGTTGGAGGGTATCAAAGATTTGGCACAGCCGAATTTTAAACTCTTATTTGTTTATATATAGATTACAAAGACCCACAAAAAAAGGTCTAGACCCACTAATACTTATGTATTTTTACCTTTTAAATTCAATTCCGCGATCTGAATTAAATTCTACCGTTGGGTTTTTCTGCAATTTACAAGGAAAGTTCGCAAAAGTGAACCGACCTGATTTCCTTGTAAATTTGACCAACAATAAGTTAACATTTTTTAAAATTTTATTTCGGTATTTAATGTTCAAGTCTGATTTATTACGAAGAAAATAAGAGGTTTTTTCATAAAATCCATCGAAAATTGCAGAAGTTACTTGCATTTGAACAAAAACGCATTAATTCATACACTCAAAATAATAACTCTGTTAAATTACAAAAAAACTCTGCTAATTTAACAGAGTACACCATACTTTTCCAGCTAACAACATTTCTTGGTAATTTTACTAAAAAAACTCTGTAAAATGATTTTGACAGAAAAAAACTGTTAGTTTACAGAGTTTATAGTATAGTTTACATATTATAGTAATATTGGTTAAATATGAAAGATTTTTTACAGAGAAAACTCTGTAATTTTACTATAAAACTCTGTAAAATGATTTGGACAAAAAAAAACTGTTAATTTACAGAGTAAATTTACATATATTTGTAAAATAAATAAAAAAATTTTGTAACTTTGTCAAATTCACAAGGAAATTAGGTGGGTTTACTTTGCGAACTTTCCTTGTAAATCACAGAAAACCCCAACTATAGAATTTAATTCTGATGGCAGAATCGATTTCAGAAGGTCAAAATACATAAGGATAAGTGGGTCTAGTTTCTGGGTCAGAAACTTTTTTGTTTTTTTGTGATGAAGTGTTATTGAAGCCACCATATTTTTTTCATAAAATCTTAAATATTAAAATAACGGCATTAAACGCGGACGTTTTTTTTCTTTTAAATTAAAGCTTATACTATATGCTTTATTATCACAATGTATAAGCAATAACAACCTCTTACATTTTTTTATATTCCATCAAGTATTAAAAATTCTCCAATTTTGGAACATTTTACAAAAAAATTTCAAAAATATTTTTACATCAATTTTCAAAAAACAGAAATGTATTTGAAAATGCCTGAAGTTCATGGTTCCATAATTTTTATTCAATTTTTAGCACCATATTCAAAAACACAAAAATTTGAAATTTGATTTTGACGGCGGATTGCAAGAAAAGTAAACAACTCAGAATAATAGTTGTGACAGATATTTTAGTGTAATTTTATATACTTTAACACTAAATTAATAATTTTTGTAAAAAAAAATTTTTCAGTTTTGAATAAAGCGCCACTTTTGATCCATTTCAACCCAATGTGCGTTGAAACAAGAAATATTAGCAAATTACAAAATTGTTATTAAATTTAATATTCAAATGCGATTTTCTAGAAAAAAACGAAAAACACATGTCTGAATTTTTTGTATAGATAGAAAAACATCTAAACTTAAAAAAAAAACAAAAGTCAAAAAGTAAATTTATAAAAAATCCGGCCACTTTTGTTTTTTTAAGTTTTTTTTTTTTGAATTAGATGTTTGTCTATCCACACAAAAAAATTCAGTCATGTGTTTTTGTTTTTTTTTCGAGAAAATCGCATTTGAATTTTGAATTTCATAACAATTTAGTAATTTGCTTGTATTTTCTTGTTTCAACGTAGCGTATGAGTAACATTTATGCAAATATTTAATACTCATTCGCTACGTTGAAAGAAGAAAATACAAGCAAATTACAAAATTGTTATGAAATTTAATATTCACATGCGATTTTCTCGAAAAAAAAAACGAAAAACACATGTCTGGATTTTTTTGTGTGGATAGACAAACATCTAAACTTAAAAAAAAAATGTTGATCTAATTTTACATTTTGGAGAGTATAAAAGATTCGGCATGGAAGAATTTAACACTCTCACTTGTTTTTTGTACATTTTTTAAAGAAATCAAACATTTTTATGTCAGAAGCTTAGACTTGGTGAAAAAGTAGTATTAGTAAAAAAATTTAGAAAAAAAAGAAAAAATTTGTTGATGAAAAAAAGTTTTTGATGAAGAAAAATAATTTTTGATGAAAATAAAAATTGTTTATGAAAACAAATTGTTAATGAAAAAATAATGTAAAAAAAATTAGATGAAAAAAATTATGAAAACAAAAACTATGAAAAAAAAAAATATAAAAAAAAAAATTATGAAAAAATAAATTTGATGAAAACAAAAATTGTTTATGAAATACATTTTTGGATGAAAATAAAAATTGATTATGAAAAATATTTTTTGATGACAAAATAATGTAAAAAATTCCTGCTAATTTCGTACTCTTGCCCAAAACATTAAATCATGATAATGTTTTGCGGAAGATTTGGGTGTACTTGCCAAAGAAAAGTTTTTTTTAGAAAAAATAATAATCTTGCTTGCCAGTCCTGGCACTGGTGGTAAAAGAGCTCTTTTCAAAATTACTTTTCAAAATACATGTATTTTTTGAAAGAAGTACTCTTTTGCTACATTGCCAGGGGTGGTAACAAGACTCTAAATACCTCTAATGTTATATTACTTCGCTATTCCATGCAAAACGAATTGAAATATCAGTCGAAGACCCCATTAAAAAACCAAAAGAGCTGTACATTTTGTAAGTGATTGCAAAAATAAGTACAAAAAAGTGATTTTACATTTTGGAGAGTATAAAAGATTTGGAACCAAAGAATATAACGCTCTCACTTGTTTTATGTACATTTGATAAACAAATGGAAAATTTTTATGCGAAATGCTTAGACTTACAAGGGAAGTCTCCCTAGTGTCACCCGCGGATCTTTATGGAATTGGTTTTATTTTGTAGAGCAGAAAAAATAAAGGGACACGTATTTTTTTTTAGCGGCCCAAATTCATATTTAGGTGGCAAAAAGGAGGGGGGAAGACAAGGCCATTTTTCAGTTTTTTTCGTTTATCTCCTATACTATGCAAAGAAGCCTAGTCATGTTACATACCAAATGAAAGGTCTTTAGAAAACCTATCTACGTGTGCTAAGAGCGTGTCCAAACACGCACAACTTTTCGTCATATTGAGTAAAATACCAATATTTTAGGACATTTTTGTTAATAAGTCGAAAAATATTAACTTCTTTGGCCCGTTGTTAGCACCACGAGATAGGTATTTTTAATACCTTTAATCTGATACCACACGTGCCTATATTAATTTTGTTTAAATAGGCGTAAATCGTAAAAAACTGAAAAAGGTCAATTTCCCCCCATACAAATCGACCCCCCTAAAAAATGTGTTTGGGCCGCTAAAAAAAAATACGTGTCGAATTAATTTTCGTTCTCAACAACATATCCAAATTTCATGAAGATCAGAGGGTGACACCAGGGAGACTTCCCTTGTTAGTGAAAAAGTAGTTTTGGTAAAAAAAAATGTTTTTTTTTCGCGAAAAACTAAATTATGTTAAAAAAAAATTAATGAACCCAAAATTTTTGGTGAAAAAAAATTTTGATGATAAAAAGTTTTTGATGAATTTTTTTGATAAAAAGAAAAATTTTTTGATGAAAAAAAAATTTTTGGTGAGAAAAAAATTGATAATAAAAAATTTGATAAAAAAATTTGATAAAAAAATTTGATGATAAAAAATTGATGGAAAAAAATGTGATAGAAAAAAATTTATGAAAAAAAATTTTGATGAAAAAAAAATTTGATGAAAAAAAAAATTGATGAAAAAAAAATTTGATGAAAAAAAAATATGAAACAAAAAATTGATGAAAAAAAAATTTAATAAAAAAAAAGATGAAAAAAAAAGTTTGATGATAAAAAAATATCAAAAAAAAAAATCGATGAAAAAAAAAAATTGATGAAAAAAAGATGAAAAGAAAAAAAAAAATATGAAAAAAAAAAAATGAATGAAAAATAAAAATTTGATGAAAAAAAAAATTTTATGAAAAAAAAAAATTGTAAAAAAAAAATTTTATGAAAAAAAAATTTATGAATAAAAATTTATTGATTTATGAAAAAAAAAATTGATCAAAAAAAAAAATTGATGAAAAAAAAAATTGATGAAAAAAAAAATTGATGGAAAAAAAAATTTGAAGAAAAAAAAAAAAATTGAAAAAAAAAAAAATTATGAAAAAAATTTTTTTTTTGTTGAAAAATAATTATGTAACTTTTTATTCACCAGCTGGTGAAAAACGGTTTTATTCACCACGAGGTGAATTATTATCCAAGTAACAAACCCAAGTTCTTAAATTTTTTGGTTTTAAGAAAATGAAAATAGTAATTCTTGTTTTCTTTTTCGTTGTTAGCTTATATAGTCAAACTGAGGTGGCGTCCTGAAACTTTTTTAAAATTAGACACCAGCCTAAAAACATTATCATGTTAAAAAAAATTTTGATAAAAAAAAAATTGAAAAAAATGGATAAAAAAAAGTTTGGTGAAAAAAAAAAATTATGAAAAAAAAAAAATTTTATGAAAAAAATGTATGAAAAAAAAATTAATAAAAAAAAATTGATGAAAAAAAAAATTTTTAATGAAAATAAGTATGTTACGTTTTATTCACCAGCTGGTAAAAAAACGTTTTTATTCACCAGCATGTGAATTATTGTCCAAGTTACAAATCGAAGTTGCAAACCTTTTTGGTTTTAAGAAAATGAAAAGAGTAATTCGTATTTTCTTTTTTTAAGACGGTAGCTTATATAGTCAAACTGAGGTGGCATCATTTTTAAAATTGAACACCAGCCTAAAAATAGAAAATAAACCACTGTGCATTGTAGCACTGTTCACCGGCAACAATAAACTAGATACATGTTTTACTACTTTCGTATATTGAACTACAGTAGAATCTCACAAATTAGAACTCTCACAAATTAGAACTGTCCAGAAATTAGAACCGGCTATTTTAATGTATTGGACGCTCTGAAATTAGAACCTGTGGTTCTAATTTCTGGAAGTTTTTTTTTTATTTTCACTACAAAATGTTTTTTTTGTAGTTTTTTTTAAGCTAAATAGGGGAAAAACCGAATTATTATTAGTTAACGCTCTAAAATTAGAACCAGTGGTTCTAATTTCTGGACTTTTTATTTTGTTTTTTTTTTTTCACAATTCTATAAGTGTAAGAGAAACCGAAAATGGAATAAAGATGGGTTTAATGACGGATCAGCAGTGACGATGATATAATCGATGTAACGCCTGTTATTTCTCATTTCAAAGAGCTTAAAAGCGTTTTTCTACGAATTTAATGTGCTAAATTAATTAAATATTAACAAATAAAAATTGTTTTGTGTTAAAATAAAGCAGTCGTAACTGTTTTTATTGTTACTTTGTCATTTTCTTTAAAAAAAAAAATGTCCAGAAATTAGAACTTTTCAGAAATTAGAACTACCCGAGGAACAAAGTGGTTCTAATTTGCGAGATTCTACTGTATTGCGAAAAACTTTAATCTATCACACTAAACATATGTTTAGTGGACGCCAAAATTAAAATGTATGACGTAAATTTGTTTATACAAAAATTTTAAGAGACTTGTATACAATACGAGTATTGTACAAACTCTTAAACAAACAATTGTTATCTTTTCAAGAAAAAATAAAATATACTCTTATTTTAATTTTTCTATATTGAGTATGAGATGAACAAATATACCTACATTTATAACAAAAACAAAATATCCAAACACATTTTTACAATATGTTGGCATTTTTTAATAAATTCTAATTTAAATTACAACTTACCTTGGAAAACTGCTGCTTGTAATGAAAAAATTAAACAATTTTAATAATTTTAGAGTTTTTTTTTAAATTAATTTCACAGCAACAAGTTTTTTTAATATTAAGTTTTTTTATACGAAAATGAAAAAAAAACCAACGTCAACCGAAATGAATAATAGTACGTATGTACGTACTAATTTAAAGACTCTTTCTTGTGAATGCTTTGTATACAAAAAAAAAACAATGAAACTACACGAGAGTACATTAATAAAATATAAAAAATATTCTTTATACAAGATACGATACACCATTCACATTCACATACTTATTCCTCTAAACGTTTTAGATATGAATGTTCTTTTGCGATTAAGTTATTGTCTAAAAATCCCGATATAGAGCAAAAATACCCAAAAACACTGAAATGTGCTTTTGCCTTAAAAGTTCAATTATGACTATTGTTTTTTAGTGGGGGAATGGTTTGGTGAACCCCACTTACTAACTTCACTGTACTGTTATAACCCAAACCAGTAAAAATAAAATCATTCGTATTCGTGTACAATTTAAATATTTAAAAGAATTTAATCATTTTATTTTTGAACTCTCTTTTAATTTTTAAATTAATAAAAAATATTTTTTAATTGACTGAAAAAAAATGAATGCGAATTTAGTACTCTTGCCCAAAACATTAAATCATGATAATGTTTTGATGAAGACTTGGGTGTACCTGCCAAAGGAAAGCTTTTTTTTAGAAAAAATAATGATATAGGTATTCATTTGCCATTCCATGCAAAACGAATTGAAATATCGGTCGAGGACCCAATTAAGTTTATATATTATTGATCCATTTCTAATACACTCCAAGGTAGATTTATACAAGGTAAGATCCAATAACCTCACTTTTCCTCCATAGTAAGTTTTTTGACAAATTTGAAAACAATAATATTTTCGAATTTTCAAAACGAAATAAAAATATTTTGTTCGGCATAAATGACTAGAGTTTACACTACACTTTATATGCTAAAAAATATTTGAATTTTTTTTTAGTTTTTGTCGTGGAATATAAAAGAATTTCGTTTGAATTTCAATGTTATTTTATAATTTAGTTGTTTTCTAAAATTTTAAAGTCTTAAAAAGCGTTTAAATTGGTTAATGTGTGCACTGAACAGTTAAGTCGTTTTTGCCGACTAAAATGATTTTGAAAGAAAATTGTTTTCATTTACGTCACAAAAATATTACCTTATATAAATCTACCTTGATACACTCTAGCTATATACATTCGTCCATCTGGCTGTGGAAAGTAATACCAAATTCGCATTCATTTTTTTAAACATGTTTAAGCACACTGTGAATTTTTGTTAACATTTTTAATACTAAGTATCAAATTGAACAAAAACAAGTAGAAAAGTTAAATTCGACTTTGCCGAATCTATGAATACCCTCCACAATGCATTTTTTTTAAAGGGTAGTACATTTTTTAACGTGAAACAATTAACAATTTTGATTAGAAATATTTTATTTTGAGTAAAAAACTCTTTTTTTTGTCATTTAAAAAAAAAAAAAAAAAGAAAAATTACTAATTTTTTTTTTGAGTGTAAAATTTTTTTCGAGTGTAATGTTTTTTTTTCTGTAAAAATATTTCTGAGTGAATGCACGTAAGTATGTCCACAAAATATTGCAATTTTTGCAAAAAAAAAAAAAACAAAATTTTTTTTTGAGTGTAAAATTTTTTTTGAGTTTAAAATTTTTTTTGAGTGTAAAATTTTTTTCGAGAGAAGTTTTTAAGTTACCAATGCTTTTAAAACTAAACAAGTTTAAAAAGCATTGCTTTAAAATTAAACAAGTTTGAAAAGCATTGTTTAGTTACCACCAATGCTTTTAAAACTTGTTAAAACACGTGGCATTTTAGATGAAACTAATCTGAAATTCAGGGTTTCGCTTATAACTTTTGAACCACTGGACCGATTGAGCTGAAATTTAAAACCAAACAGACCCGGGGAACGGCAAAGATACATGCCAAGCTTCAGTAGTCTCATTATTGTCTTTCGAAAGTTATCGTGTTTTTTATCTCGTAAATTCGTAAAACACCCTTGCCGAAATTTACACTTTTGCTCATAACTTTTGAACCACTGGACCGATTTGGCTGGATTGCAATACCAACCTGACCAGGTAAATGACAAACATATATGCCAAACTTCAGTAGCCTCTGTAAAGTCTTTCAAAAGTTAGCGTGTTTTCTACGGACGGACAGACAGACAGACAGACAGACGGACGGACGGACGGACGGACATCGCTAGATCGACTTAAAATCGATCGAGGATCATAAATATATATACTTTATGTGGTCCTAGACCAATATTTCGATGTGTTACAAACGGAATGACAAACTTATATATACCCTCTATCACTAGAGTGGAGGGTATAAAAAAAGTTTTTTCTTAAATGCGGATCCAGCTTTTGGATTTTTATGAAATTTTTTATCTAAAATATCCAGTCACAACTGTGAATAGATCCGCAAACTTTTATATGTACTAGAGTTGTCAGTCGATTAAGAATAATTCGATTAATCGATCAAATAAAACCCAACTCTTGTTCGAATAATTCAAAAATGACGATTTTCGAATAACGAATAAATCGATTAATTAATGTCGATTAATCGAACAATTTTTTTTTAATTAAAAAATTAAATAAATGCTAAGAATTTAATTTATTCTCATAAATTTTGAAAGATTTTATACAAAATGTAGGAAAGTTAAAATATATTGTAGCCATAGCCCTGGATAGCACATCCATTATAGAATTAGGAAAAATTAATAATTCTTTTGCATCAGACTTACTAAAACGTATTAAAATAAGAATTAATGAGAGACGTATAAAAATGTTAAATACGGTAATAATTTTTCTAAATTCTGGAAATTTTCCGAGCAATGAAAGTTTCTTAAAATATTCTCCAAAAAGCGAAACAAAATAATATGCAAATGAATTATACTCCAGATTATTTTATGTTGAAAGTAATCACAATAATTCAGATAAAAGTATTGAAATAGAGGAAATTATTAGTAATGAAAATAATAATCTTTTATGCGAGTTAAATAATTCAATTCAAAGTACATATTAAAAATTCAGAAAATAAAAAGGACTTCAGCGATATATCAGACGATGTGGTATATTTAGGAAAATCTGAAAAAAGAACAGAAAAATTAGATAAACTTTTATATGCTCTTCTTACTATATCACCTACTTCAACAATTAGCGAAAGAATCGTTTGAAAGCAAAAAAATTGAGTCACCTTTTATTTTTAAAAGATTATTTCTTAAGAACAACTTAAATTGTCTTATTTGACAAAAATTAAAATCATTTATGATATATTTTGTCTGAATTCTTCAAATAATAATTTTTATTTGAATTATTTCTCAACAAGTATTAAAATCGACATCCGTTAATTAAAAGTGATCTCAGTTGTTCAATTTTTAAGTTTTTTTAACTTTTAAATATTTTATTTTTAAGTTTTTTATGCATTTTTTCGTTAATAAAAATTTTAACTTTCTTATTTTAAATTATTTTATATGAATCGTTTATTTTTTTTTTTTGTTAATAAAAATATTTTTTAAAATAATTTTTTTATTCGTTATTCTCTTCGATTAATCGAATAAATTTTGATCTTTAATCGTTTGATCGAACGAGGAAAAACAATTATTTGAATTATTCGAACAAAGTTGAAAGTCGAATAATTGACAACTCTAATATGTACCAAAAATCATATTTTTTCAAAAAAATTTTTTGATACTAAAACATTTTTCGCATTGTCTCAAATTTTTAAACTTTATTTAATAGAAATAGTCTGAGATTCTAAAATATATTCTTTCTAAAAGCAATGCCTGCGAATTTTGTACTCTTGCCCAAAACATTAAATCATGATAATGTTTTGCGGAAAATTTGGGTGTTTTTTTAGAAAAAATAATCTTATATTACATTGCTATTCCATGCAAACCGAATTGAAATATCAAAGAATGTAACACACTCACTTGTTTTATGTACATTTGATAAGCAAACGGAAAATTTTTAAGCGAAAAGCATAAAACTTGTTGAAAAAGTAGTTTTGGTAAATTTTTTTTTTCCACGAAAAACAAAATTATGTTAAAAAAATTTAATGAACCCAAAATTTTTGGTGAAAAAAAATTTTGATGAAAAAAAGTTTTTGATGAATTTTGTTGATGAAAAGATCAATTTTTTGATGTAAAAAAAATTTATGAAATAATAATATAAAAAAAAAAATTTTTGGTGAGAAAAAAATTGATAATAAAAAATTTGATAAAAAATATAATAAAAAAAAAATATGAACAAAAAAAAATTTTGATGAAAAAAAAATTTTTTGATGAAAAAAAATTTGATGAAAAAAATTTGATGAAAAAAAAATTGATGAAAAAAAATTGATGAAAAAAGAAATTATGAAAAGAAAAAAAAATTGATGAATAAAAAGTTTGATGAAAAAAAAAATGATGAAAAAAAAAATTTGATGAAAAAAAAGTTTGATGAAAAAAAAATATGGTGAAAAAAAAAAATATAAAAAAAATTTATCTATATATATAAAGTAGTTGCGTGACTGACTGATGACTGACTGACATACTAATCACGCATCATCCCACAGCCCAAACCACTGAAGCTAGAGTCTTGAAATTTGGATTGTAGTTTCACCTCCTGGAATACATATTCGCTAAGGCTGGGTTTTTGGAAATGTTGATTTTAAGGGGTAAAAACGAAGGGTTGAAAAAGGGGAAAAAGCGAGTACTTTGGTACTTTTTATTATACCCTCCACTCTAGTAAAACATAAAAATGACGAAAAAAAAAGTTTGATGAAAAAAAAAATTTATGAAAAAAAAAATTTATGAAAAAAAAAATGATGAAAAAAAGTTTGATGAAAAAAAAATTGATGAAAAAAAAAAAAAATTGATGAAAAAAAAAATTTGATGGAAAAAAATTTTTTTTTGTTGAAAAATAATTATGTTACTTTTTATTCACCAGCTGGTGAAAAACGGTTTTATTTACCACGAGGTGAATTATTATCCAAGTTACAAACCCAAGTTATTAAAATTTTTGGTTTTAAGAAAATGAAAATAGTAATTCTTGTTTTCTTTTTCTTTAATTGTTAGCTTATATAGTTAAACTGAGGTGGCGTCCTGCAACTTTTTTAAAATTAGACACCAGCCTAAAAACATTATCATGTTAATAAAAAAAATTTTAAATTCTGATATACGTTTCTTATAAAAATCTCTTAAATAATTCTTATATTTTTTGTATATAAAAATTCTTAAATCCTGAAACATATTTCGTAAAAGAAAATAATCAGATACTAAAAAAGTATCAGTTTCTAAAACATTTTATGAAGAAATTTTGATACACTTTTCCAAAAATAAAATCCTAAATTTTATAGTATTTTCAAATAGAAAAATTTTACGGTTTTAATACCATCAAATGTAATTTCTTAGAATTTCAAAAATTTTTGACATAGAAAATTTATTATTGTTGACACAATTTCAAAAGAAAAAATTTCATATTCAGAGACACATTTCCTATAGAAAAATTCTCAAAATCTTGCAACAGAAAATTTTCAGATTCTGAGAGATTTTTTATACAAAATAGTTTTTTTTATAGAAAAACACATTTTTCCTATAAGAAAATCATAGATTTTGATAAACTTGTCATAAGAAAAATTCGTAGATTCTAAAGGATTTTTTAAACAAAGAAATTTTTACATTCTTAAAAATTTGTTCGATTCTAAAAAATTTATTTGTAGAAAAATTTTTATCAGATTCTGAAACATTTTTTCTAAAAAAGAATTCTCATTTGCTGAGCGTTTTTAATATAGAAAAGTTATAAAAAATTTCCCTAAAATTAGATAGTTTTTCAATCAAAAATTCTAACAGTCAGAGTCAAAAACATAAGTATCAAGATATTTTCTAATGGTAAAGTCTTGAATTCATAGACAGTTTTCTATAGAAAATATTTGATATAATACTTTTTCCTTAGAAATTGATAAGGAAAGTTATTCGGTTAAAAAATGTTCACGACTCTATTGACATTTAAGTTTCTCATATGAAATTTCATAAATTCTGAAACATTTTATCCTAAGGATGTAAAAAATTTCTTAGGATAGAGGCTATGCGTGCTGGCGTAAATCATCAGCACACATATACATAACTCTCCTTAGGGGTTTTTGGTCCTGGTAATTTCCTTTTATCTTTTTTTCTTTCTCTTCCTTTTTTCCTTTTTCTTTCTTTCTTTCTTTCTTTCTTTCTTTCTTTCTTTCTTTCTTTCTTTCTTTCTTTCTTTCTTTCTTTCTTTCTTTCTTTCTTTCTTTCTTTCTTTCTTTCTTTCTGTCTTTCTTTCTTTGTTTCTTTCTTTTTTTCCTTTTTTTTTGAAATCGTTTTGGGGGGGACAAATCCCATTCTCCCCCCCCCCTCCCCTGGATCCGCGCCTGATGTAGTCCAAACCAAAAGAGCTGTAAATTTAGTAAATGAGTGTATTACTTAAGTGCAAAAAAGTGTTTTTACATTTTGGAGAGTATAAAAGAAGAATTTAACACTCTCACTTGTTTTTTGCAGGGTTGGCAATCGAAACGAATAACGGTTTTGGTAACGGTATTGGTATTACACATTTGTTATATCGGTAACGGTAAAGGTAACGGTATTTTCGATTATTTCGGTAACGGTAAACCGTTACCGAAACATTAATACCGGTACTTACCGGTATTATAAATAAAATAAAATCAAAATGTTAAAAAGTCACAAATTTGTTAAAAACACGCACGGTTTAGTTATATAAGGTTACATACGATTAGTAAACAAATCCGCCATCTCAACTGTTTGACAAGTTTCGGTGTTTTATTATGATTTTGTTAAATTTTTAAGGATTTAAAATTTAAAATTATAAGCTCGTTAAGTTGGAACTTTTTTTCCCCCGGTGCGATCTTGCTTATTCAGAACTTAACCAGCCTATGACCATAAGACGTATTCGCACCAAATTTCAGAAGGGTAGCTCTCTTATTTTGGGTTGTATCGTGTCTTTTACAGACATATGGACAGACTAATTAACGGACATCGCTTGAATGTCTTACAATTAGAATCGATCACTGATTAATAATATATTCCTTATGAGGTCCTAGACCGATATAATTACCACCATACTGTGGTTGGTGAGTAAAATATTTACAATTTTAAATGGGGGAAAGGCAGAGCAAAACACATTAGTAACACAATAATTTTACAGAAAAAAATTATAAGAAGTTCTATTTGTTGTAATTCCTTTTTGTAATGCTGTTTAAAAAAAAAATTTAGAAAATTATCTTAAAAACATGACAACTAAATATTTCTGTAAAATTATCAAAGTACATTCTAATTTTTTTAACATTTGGAAAATTTTTAGATAATCATTTAAATTTGGCAGAAAACAACAAAAAATGTTTGTATAATTATTTGAACAAAAAAGTTTTTAAATTCAGCTAACAGAATCTGTAAAAATACGGAAAAATTATGTTATTTTTTAAAACTGAATAAAAGATATTTCAGTTAAAATATCCATTTCAGCAGAAAAATCTGCTAAAAGTTTTCTAATTCAAACTTAAAGCTGTTTTACAGATTTTCGACAGAGTTTTTGTTCTAAATGTAGGACTTGGCAACACTTTTCCGATTTGACACAATTCAGGTTTATCTATTCCTTCGTCGTCCCACTTAAGAATGTTTACATTACGTGACACTCACTTTTTTCTTTGGAACTTTTTAAGTAAATTGCGAGTGTAATCATTGGTTTGACCGATTTCTACATTTTCTTTGTCCAAATTTAGTTAATTGCAAATTTGATCATTGGTTTAACCGACTTCCTCATTGTCTTTTTTCAAATACCAATACGATTTCCAAAGAACAAAAATTTGTTATTTTATTTTACGTACATTAAAAATATTATATGTACTTTGTTTTTAATCCGCAAAAAAATTAAAAATATGTAATATTTAACGACAACCGGAACAAAACCGATATAATACCGGTAAAAATCCACATAAAGGTAACGGTTTTATATCGGTAACGGTATTTAAAATTATTTATTTCGGTATTGGTAACGGTAACGGTAGTCAATATTAAAGGGTTTTTAATCGGTAACGGTATTGAAAGGGTAACGGTAGCCAACACTGGTTTTTTGTACATTTGGAAAATTTTTTTGGTAAAAAAAATATTTTTTTTTCACGGAGAATAAAATTATGATAAAAAAATACTTGAAGAAAAAAAGTTTTTAATGAAAAAAAAAATTTTGATTAAAAAAAAAATTGTTTGATATTAAAACAAGTAGAAAAGTTAAATTCGACTTGGCCGAATCTATGAATACCCTCCACAATGCCCATTTTAAGTGATAATAAATTTTCTAACGTAAAAAAATAACAGTTTTGATTAGAAATATCTTATTTTGTTTAAAAAATTTTTTTTTAGTAATTTTTGAAAAAAAAAATAATTTACTAATTTTTTTTTGAGTGTAATTTTTTTTTGAGTGTAAAATTTTTTTCGAGTGTATTTTTTTTTTGTTTTGGTATAAAAATATTTTTGAGTGACAAAAATACTTTGTAAAATATTTTTGTGACTTACCAAAGTTTTTAAAACAGATTAAACAGGGTTTCAACACGTGAATTTTAGGTGAAGCTAATCTGAAATTCACGGTTTTGCTAATAACTTTTGAACCACTGGACCGATTTGGCTGAAATTCAACACGAACGAGGCTGGAGGAACGCAAAATATATATGCTAAGCTTCAGCATCCTCAGAATTGTTTTTCGAAAGTTATAGTGCTTTTTATCTTAAAAATTCATGAAAAACCCTTGCCGAAATTCAGTCTTTTGCTCATAACTTTTGAACCACTGGACCGATTTCGCTGGATTGCAATACCAACCTGACCAGGTAAATGCCCAACATATATGCCAAACTTCAGGAGCCTCCGTTAAGTCTTTCAAAAGTTAGCGTGTTTTCAACAGACAGACAGACAGACAGACAGACAGACAGACGGACGGACGGACGGACGGACGGACATCGCTAGATCGTCTTAAAATCGATCGAGGATCATGAATATATATACTTTATGGGGTCCTAGACCAATATTTCGAGGTGTTACAAACGGAATGACAAACTTATATATACCCTCTATCACTAGAGTGGAGGGTATAAAAAAAAATTGATGGGCCATTCCAAAAAATGTAGCTCAAATTTTTGTCATTTTTGGAAATTGTGTCATCAGATCAAATTGAACATTGACACATAGATAGCCTACATAATTATGATTTATTTACCATATATCGTTTTTTAAAATTTGGTGTATTTACAAAGTTATGGCGGGTCAAAGTTCGACTTTTGTGCTTCATTTTTGTTTTTAGTATTTTTCAAAAATATTTATGAGAAATATTGCATTTTTTATACTTTGCCGTTCTTAACACAACACGTATACTTTATACTAATGTTAATTTTATTTATTACTCATACGCATAGTATACGCTACACAGATAAAAATGAGTTGTTAGATCAAACACGAAATACACCAGGTTGAGCATTATTTTAATTAAAAATCAGCTAATGAGGAAAATTGTTGGATCAAGCACTAAAATTGTAGGTTAGTCATTGACGGACCTTGATTAAACCAATGCTTGATTTGAGCAAATGATTAATCGGAATATTTCTGTTATTTTTGATTAAACCAATGCTTGATTTGAGTAAGTGGTTAATCAATATTTTTTTAGTTATTTTTGATTAAACCAATGCTTGATTTGAGTGAATGGTTAATCAATATTGTACAATTTTAGTGTTTTTTGTCAATCTTTTTTTAAATTGTTTTTTTTTTTTTTTTTGTGTTTTATATTATTTTTCTTTTGTTCGTCTTGTGTGCGTTCATGTACTTTTCTGTTTGGCTACTAACGAAAACTTAAGGCGACCAGATTTTGAAAATAAAAATAGAGGACATAAAAAAAAGTCAAAAAATTATTCGAATTCACATTTTTACATATTTTACAGACAAATTTACATTCACATAAATGACCGCGAGTACCACCAAGCGGAGGTCAACACCTTTTTAACGATGTATTAGAAGTGAAAATATAAAAAAACGGAAAAGTTTAAAAATTTATCGAATTTTGTATTCATGAACTAATGCAAGTTTTGGACCCTTTTTGACGCAGTTTAGCTCACGATAGATTATCGCTAGAACCCAAATATTTTGGGAATCATCATAAAAAATTTCGAAGTTAATTTTCAGGGGGTACAACTTAAATCTTTTTTTGCCCATGTAAGGTAAGTCAGTCTTATACAGGTCCATCCAACAATTTTTACTTTGATTTACAAAAAGGAAATTCAGTAGGAGTATGAACAGAACAAGCATGGCGCGACATTTTCCATACGATTTGACAGAAACAACCGGTGACCGCTGTGAAATAAAATTTGTCTGAATTTATAAAAATAAAAACAAATATTGATCATGCTTATAAAAGTTTTGAATTAAGGAAAAACAAACCTTTTACGAGTGAGCATTTGTAAGATACTCGTTGAGTATTTGTAGGATACTAATTTATTTAGTAAAAATAAAAACCTTAAGAACTAAATACAAAAATCTTAAAACTAAACTAGACTACGTAATTATGGTTCATCTCTGCATGTGACTCTTATATGTGTGCGACCTTTTCATTAGTCTGATACAGATGTTGGTTTTTCTGTTTTACCATGCAGTAGGTACTTATTTTAACATAGGACTCTTTATCTTTATTGCTACACATGCGCTTGCCATATGTAATGTCCTAAACAAACAACCATAATCTTTAAAATATATTTGGGTTTTTTTAAATCATTAAAAATAGATCATAAAATAAAAAATATTGAAAATATATTAAAAACATGTTTAAACAAATTTAAACAATGCTTTTAAAAATAAAGAGGACAAAGAGGACAGAATTGGAAAAAAGAGGACATTAAGAGGACACAAATTTTATAGAGTACAGCTTGTTAAAATACAGTATTGTCCTCTAAAAAAGAGTACGTATGGTCACCTTAGAAAACTAAAACAATAAACTCAACAGCGCTCATCGCATTGTTAGACAAAGCCTACTTTGATAAGTTTTTTTGTTTTTAAATTTCATACTGTGATTTTTTTAGATTTGAGCAAATGGTTAATTGATTCAAGTAAAATTTAATTGAATGTCAAATTTAAAGCTGAGCAAATATTTAATTGTTTTTTTTCGAATCGAATATTTTTTTCTGTGTAGGCTTCCTGGCTTGCATATGGCTGAATTAACATTAACACAAACAAGTTAAAATTTTATATTCTATCGAAGTTTCTTGATTTGTTTTTCTTTTCCGAGTTTTTGATTTTCATGACTTTTCTGATTTTTTCTTATTGTTAGTATTTCTAAGATTTCCATTTTTTTATAAATTTTTTAAGACTTTTTCTACTATTTTCTTAATTTTACTAAATTTTTCCTGATTGTTCCCTAGTTGGTACACAATACAAAGTACCGGTAAGTACCAGTACTCCCGATTCTGGAACCGGTTTCCCAGGTCTTGTTATACTTTTTTTGTTTCTGTCAATTTCTTTATCAAATTTTTGCAGCATATTGACTAAAGTACATAAAATCTAAAATGAGTTTTCCCTTTTACCGAACACCACGTTTGCCGGGTAAAATAATTATTTTAAAGAGAAAAATTGATAATCGGCCCACCCAATAGGGCACACGTCATATGACTATAATAGAGTTTTGATAGGATAAATATACTTGTTCTACGCAGTGAAGTGATTTAAATTAAAGAAAAAACGTAAAAAATTAAATTCTTTTAGAACTCTGATGTCAACGAAAAATCTCTTTAAAAAAAAATCTTATTCAAAATATTATATGTATGCAAAAACTCATTATTATCTTGCCATTTAAATATACGAAAAATATAACATTTTTAATCTTAAATATTTGTATAAAAAACAAATGTATGAAAGTATGTACTTTCAATTTTTATTTAACTAACTTTAAACATATGTATTAAAGTTAGTATATAATATATATATTATGCACTTTCTAATTTCTTATACAAAGTTTATACACAAAAATGGTACTTACTAAAAATATGTAACATTTTTAAAACAATTTCACCCAATTTTAGAAAAAAGAATTTAATTTTAAAATTGTTTTCTTAATTTTTCAAGTAACTTTTAATTCTACGAAGTTTATCTTAACGATGTCTATACACAACTGTAATTTTTATGATAAAAATTCCCAAATTGTTCATCCTTACCTCTCCTGAAGTTAAGGGTGACCATTTTTGTTTAAGCAACAGTATGAAATCTACTAAATCAAGCAATATTCTATGTGAAATATAAATATGGTCACCTTGAATAAATTCTAAAAATAACTAACATTCCTTTTTTTACTCTTCTCTCTTTATTTTTAGTGTCCTTAATATAACATCCTTTAAATTTTGGTAAAGTTTTCTCTTATTTTAGTTAAGGGAAGCAACAAGTTTTCAAGGCCACCACCTACGCCCATTCACATGCTCATATACTAGCCACGTAAAGATGTATGTATTACATCTTACTTTACTAGTTGCATTTTGTTGTAATCTCTTCATATTTCTTTATCAGAGGAACATTTGTCATCTTAACCCTCTTGTTGCCATATTAAGAAATTTTTCGTATCCAGATTTTTCAGCAGAAATTATTGAGATTTTCCAACTGTAAGTAGATTTTTCTGCTTATCAAGCATTCCACACCGACTGTTCCACTACAGAAAAACCATATTGGATTCAATAACAAAAATAAAATTTTAGTAGTAATATTTATGCAAGTTAAATGAAACACAGTGATGTCTTTAAAATAAAAGTTTTTTTTATAGATTTTTGTATGGGCTATCGATTAAAAAAAATTGTAAAATTTTCAGAAGAAGTTTTGAATTTTTAAAATTTAAACTTAATTTATCAAAAAAACATGCCACAATTTTATTTTTTAATTTAATAAAAAAAATTAAAGTAATAAGACGATGTGTGTCTTTTGAGGTTTAAAAGTATTATGATTTATTTTATTTTCAATATTTCAAATTACACACAAAATTAAAATCAAAGATAAATTGTTTCCAAAATTTAAATAATCAGTAACAAAGTATTATATTAAATTACAGAGATGGGACTTTATAAATACAGGAGTCCCACAAAGTGTATTTCTATCTGTTCTCAAATTTTCAGAGATGTGTTTTGTCTTGTTTTCGAGAAAAAAAATGTTAAAGATGGCACTATGCTAATCTTGTACACTAATGGCACAGACTAATACAGACTCGACAAATATGACAGGTGTCAAAAAAGTATTTCTTAACCATATGGTTAATATTTTCAAATTATTCTACGAATTAGGTTAGAAAGAGAAAACTGATATAACGCGCCATAAGAAAAATGGATGCCAGATCGGTTTTTGTTGTTTAACTCACTCCTAAGTCGTAGAAAGTGTTGCCATGTTAGCGTAAAACGGACTAAAAACCGCTGCGTTTTCTCCTAAAATCGCTTACTTTTTCCCCATTTTTTCTTACAAAACACTACTGTCGAGTCTGTATTTAGTCTGTGCTAATGGGGTATATAACGTATGCGTATGAGTAATAAAAAAAACACCTAAATAATATTTTAAATAGAGATGGGATCGTGAGCGAGTTTTTATTAACTATCACGCACGTTAATGAAAGAAAAAAAAAATATTTACGCCGATATTTTATTTTACTCACGCTCATGTTAACATCGTGACGGTATTTTAATTTTTTTCCACTCAGGTTAGCGTGCACAAACGTGAGCAAAATAATATATAGTGCGTTATTAAACTTTTCTTTTCATGAGCTTTCACGATCCCATTTCTATTTAAAATATTATTCAAGTGTGATGCCGAATATTTTATACTCTCCAAAACACTAAAAACACTTTTTTGCACTTATTTTTGCACTCACTTACGAAATGTATAGTTCTTTTGGATTTTTAATGGGGTCCTCGACTGATATTTTAATTCGTTTTGCATGGAATAGCAAAGTAATATAACATTATTTTTTCTAAAAAAACGTTGCTTTGGTAAGTACACCCAAATCTTCCGCAAAACATTATCATGATTTAATGTTTTGGCCAAGAGTACAAAATTCGCATGCATTTTTCGTTTATAATTAAAAAGTATTTTAAAGCAAAACAAGTAAGGGAGTTAAATTCGGCTGTGCCGAATCTTTTATACCCTCCAACATGCATAAAAAATAAAAAATCTAGGGGGTTTTTTTCAGTATTTGTAATTGGGGGGGGGGGGGGATTTCCTCTCGAATATGTGTTTAAAAAATAAGATACTTTTTGCACAAAAGAAATACAAGTTTATCATGATTTAAAAAAAATGTTTTATTCCACGCCCATTGGGGGGGAGGACCGAAAAAAACACATTTTCTAATTATCTGGGTCCAGGACTTTGAACTTCTTGTAGCGTAAAAATGTTGCATTTGTTAAACAAAAACACAAAAAATCACGTAAAAAAATGCTATTTTAGTTCTTCAAGGGGGAACTTTTTGCCCCCTGGTCCGATTTTGCTCATTTACGAACTTAACCTGGCTATTAACATAAGACATATTTGTGCCAAATGTCGGGAGTCTAGCTCTTTTATTTTGGACTGCATCGTGTTAACTACAAACGGACGGACGGGCATCGCTAGAATGTCTTAGAATCGATCACTGATTATAAATATATACACTTTATGGGGTCTTCGACCGATATTTTGATGCATTACACACGGAATGACAAAGTGAGTATACCCCCATACTGTAGTTGGAGGGTATAAAAAAATTTAAAAAATTTTCTAAGCTTCGAAAACTTTTGAAAAATTCCGTTTCAAAAATGAGAAAAAGTAAACTAATTTTCAGAAAAAGTCAACCAATTTTCAGAAATAGTTAATTGAGTTTCAGAAATGGTCAATTCTATTTCAGATTTTCCAATTTAATTTCATAAATAGTCAAGTGTTTTAATTGTATTTCTGAAACCGTTAATTGTATTTCAGAAATCGTCAATTGTATTTCAGGTCTGTCCAATTGTATTTCAGATTTGTCCAATTGTGTTTCAGAAATAGTCAATTGTATTTCAGAAATAGTCAATTGTATTTCAGAAATAGTTAATTTTTATATCAGAAATAGTCAATTGTAAATCAAAAATTTCCAATTGTATTTTAGAAAAAAAAAAATCTATTACATTTGAAAATTTCTGAAATACAATGCTAAATTACTGAAATACAATTGAATATTTCCGAAATACAATTGGAAAATCTAAAATAAAATTGACTATTTCTGAAAAACAAATGGAAAATCTGAAATACATTTCCTTGTGTACATTTTTCTGAGCCCTCATAAAATACGACTCATTTAGGGCTCCGAAATATGAATTATTTTAAAACGATCATAATTTGGAGTCCAAAAAGATTCATATTTGACTCTTATTTATGAACACTTGAAAAATTAAAAAAAAATTTTTTGAACATTCATAAAAGAACCCAAAAAGGGTTAATAATAAAAAAATATATATTTTTCAGAGTCTTTTATAAGTCATATAAGAGCCTTCAGAAAGAGGGACCATTTTAAAAGGAAAAAACATTCACACTCTCAAAAAAGTATGTCGGTTAAATCTACTACAAAAGACAGTTGTTTTGACTACATTTTGTTGTTGAAAAGGCGACCACTACATATTACGGTAAAAACAATTGAACATGTTGTTGTTTTTAACTATTGATTACACTGTGCTACAAAAGACCAAAAATAATTTATGCAGGGGTTCTCATATAATAATTCGGGTTGGTTGGAGTCCATATAGTACTGATATACTCATAGTTTTTCTGGATCACTTCGTTAAGTACGTTTTTTATTGGCAAATGTGTTGAAAAACGGAAATTCTTAAATTACAATTTTAAAAAATTATTACTTTGTTAGTTTGCAACCGATTTTCGATTTTATGGATTTGTTTTAAAGGTATAGGTCTTACCTTTCAAATAAAACAAAAATAATAAAAATCGATCAAGAATTGGCTGAGCTACGATCGCTTAAGTAAAAAAAAAACGTATTTTTTGAAAAATTTGTCATATTCTTTACACTCTAAGTTGAAAGTGCATCATTAAACAATTTTTTTGATTTTTTTGTAAAAAAGTATAGTAAAGTAGCTTTCCAAAACACCAAAAAACATAACAATCGGTTTAAAAATGAATGAGTTATGCTAAGTTTTGTGATAGGGCATTTTTAAATTTTTTCAGAAACGCTTGTAATTCAAGCATTATTCATAAATCTTGTTACTAGTAGTAATTTTATGCGCATATGCATATAAACTAGAGATGGGAACGTAATTAGATTTGTTCGTGATTCACACATGATCAGAAGTGAGCGTGATTGAAAATTAATTTTACGTGGTTGTTAGTGAGTGTCAGTGTGAGTGGAATA
Organism: Pegoplata infirma; assembly: GCA_963921195.1. Lineage (NCBI taxonomy): Eukaryota > Metazoa > Arthropoda > Insecta > Diptera > Anthomyiidae > Pegoplata > Pegoplata infirma. The sequence goes on along the minus strand of OY992539.1, from coordinate 67,694,058 downwards.
AAAAAATGGGCGTGTCAGTTACTTCCAAATCCCATTTATAACTTTTTGGGTTTGTTTAAAAATATCAGTGTTACTTCTTAAACAAAAAAATATTGTGAATCGGTTGAAAACTGGCTAAGGTGCGCTTGTTTAAGTAAAAAACCTTTTTTGAAGAGTTATACCTGCAACATTTTTATGACAAAAAACATTTGACATTTTTGAAACGAAATTGGTAAAGTTGTGGGATCATTTGATGGAAATTTTACCTGTTTATAAATATACGTATGAGGCATTCCACACCAAATGTTCAGCGAAAAAAAAACATGTGAACCGTAAATTTTTAAATGGGTTGAATGGATAGCCATGTGAGGCACTCCACACCAACTGTTCCACTACAGAAAAACCATAGTGGTTTCAATGGGATATCATTTGCAAAGTATTCGCTCTTAGGGTACTAATAAATAACAAAAATAAAATTTAAGTTTTTTTCAAAAAGTGGGCCTTGTAGGCGTGGTCAAATATTAAAAATATCAAACTTTTTTGCCTGAGTATTTATTCACGATCACGCACGCTAATGAAAGAAAAAAATATTCAAGCACGATATTTTATTTTACTCACGCTCACGTGAACATCGTGACCGTAACTTATTTTTTTCTACTCACGTGTGCGTGAATGAGCGTGAGCAAAATAAAATATCGTGCGTGACTAAATTTTTTCTTTCATAAGCGTGCGTAATCGTTATTAAAAACTCACTCACGCTACCATCGCCTCTTAAAATATTTTTTAAGTATTGGTATTACTCATACGCACACGTTTTAAATACCATTATTGTATAAAATAAGCGTGTTGCAATTTTTGAATTTTGAATTTTCGAAAACAAGGCAAAACACATCTCTAAAAATTTCAGATCAGATAGAAAATTCCTTTAACTTTTTAAAAAAAAATAAAAGACAAATAAAATTGCGGCCTGTTTTTTGATAAATAAAGTTTAAGTTTAAATTTAAAAAATTCAGAACTTCTTCTGAAAATGTTCCAATTTTCATTTTCTTAGCTTTTATTGATAGCCCATTCAGCTTTTATTGATAGCCCATTTAATTGATAGCCCATTCAAAAATCTATAAACAGCTTTTGTCTTTAAGACTTTACTGTGTTTCATTTAATTTGCATAAATATTGAAGTAAAGATGCTCAGGCAAAAAAGTTAGATATTTTAAATTTTTGACCACGCCTACAAGGCCCACTTTTTGAAAAAACTTAAATTTTATTTTTGTTATTTAATACTTAGTACTCAAAGAGCGAATACTTTGAAAATGATTTCATATTGACACGACACAACTTTTTTTTTTGCTGAACATTTGGTGTGGAATGCCTCATATATGGAGCTAAGAAAATTACGTTTTTGGTTGTTCAATTTTTCAAAAACTGGGCTTAGGAGGCGTGGTCAAATATTGGAAAAATGGTCAAGTTTGTGTCAAGTTGCCTTGTTTAAATATATATCAAATAAAAACGAAATCCACCAAAATCTCAAAAATTTACATTCTTGTATAGTTTGGATCGGCTATCGATTAAAATTTTTTTGGAAAATTTTCAGAACCCGTTCTGAAATTTTCCATTTTTTAAAAAAATCAATTTATAAAAAATCCGGCCACTTTTGTTTTTTTTTTGTAATTTTTTTTTTTAAAGATTAGATGTTTGTCTAGCAAGATTTTTTTAAAAATTAAGAAAATCTATAAAAAAATTAAGAAGAAAAAAAGTAATTTTTCTGATTTTCAAAATAAATTTTAAAAATTTAAAATAGTTTTTGAAAAAAATTCATTTCAATTTGTGTTTTTGCTAATTTATGCCAAAATATGCAATAATATGCACTTAAAAGTTCGAAATATGCGCAATATATGCATTTAAAATCAAAATATGCAAAAATATGTATTTTCACCAAAATATGCAAAATATGCGAAAACAAATCGATGCCATTTAATGCAAATCTCTTGATTCGGAAAGATAATTGGTCGATATCGTTTTTAGGCTTTCGACAAAAAACATGCATTTGCATGGAAATCTCACCATAGTTATATAAAAAACTTTTTTACCCGGGACCCATTGAAAAATTTTGGTACACAATTTTTTTCTCACTGAACATTTGGTGTGGAATGCCTCACATGTTTATTTATAAACAGGTAAAATTTCCTTCAAATGATCCCACAATTTTAGCAATTTCGTTTAAAAAAAAAACATGTTTGCAAGCGCACAGCTTTTTCTGTCATAAAAATGTTGCAGGTATAACTCTTCAAAAAAGGTTTTTTACTTAAACAAGCGCACTTTAGCCAGTTTTCAACCGATTCACAATATTTTTTTGTTTAAGAAGTAACACTGATACTACTATTTTTTAAACAAACCCAAAAAATTATAAATAGGATTTGGAAGTAACTGACACGCCCATTTTTTTATTCCACTCACACTGACACTCACTAACAACCACGTAAAATTAATTTTCAATCACGCTCACTTCTGATCATGTGTGAATCACGCACAAATCTAATTACGTTCCCATCTCTAGTTTATATGCATATGCGCATAAAATTACTACTAGTAACAAGATTTATGAATAATGCTTGAATTACAAGCGTTTCTGAAAAAAATTAAAAATGCCCTATCACAAAACTTAGCATAACTCATTCATTTTTTAACCGATTGTTATGTTTTTTGGTGTTTTAGAAAGCCACTTTACTATACTTTTTTACAAAAAATTCAAAAAAATTGTTTAATGATTCACTTTCAACTTAGAGTGTAAAGAATATGACAAATTTTTCAAAAAATTCGGTTTTCTTTTACTTAAGCGATCGTAGCTCAGCCAATTCTTGATCGATTTTTAATATTTTTGTTTTGTTTGAAAGGTAAGACCTATACCTTTAAAACAAATCCATAAAATCGAAAATCGGTTGCAAACTAACAAAGTAATAATTTTTTAAAATTGTATTTTAAGAATTTCCGTTTTCCAACACATTTGCCAATAAAAAACGTACTTAACGAAGTGATCCAGAAAAACTATGAGTATATCAGTAGTCTATGGACTCCAACCAACCCGAATTTTTATATGAGAACCCCTGCATATTTTTGGTGTAGCACAGTGTTATCAACTACAAAATGTAGTAAAAACCACTACAAAAGACGGTAAAAACAACCTATGCCAAAACTACTACCAATACAATAAAAACAACTGTTAATATACAGTTGTTTTTACTGCAATTGCCTGAAATTTTATTTTAAAAAATTCTAAAATGTTTAAATGATTGATATTTATTTATTTATTAAAAATGCAATACATTTCAGCTTAGAATTTACAAAATGTTTAGTAGTGTAATTACTAGGGCAAGTACTTTAATGAAAATGCATGTTTTTACTCGGCACTTTAATCATACGACAAACTTAATATCTATCCGAATCAAGAAATTTGCAATAAAATGGCATCGATTTGTAGTTGCATATTTTTGCATATTTTAGTATAAATGCATATTTTTGCATATTTTCATATAAATTCGACTTTTTTCAATTTTTATCAATATTTTATCAAAACTTTCTTAGGAAAATTCAAAACCTATCACCAATTTCTTATGGAAAAATATTTTTATTTACAGAAATCATATTCTGAGTCATTTCTTATAGAAAATTACTTCTGGAAATAAAATGTTTAGATTTTGAAAAATGTTTCCTATTCTTATACATTTTACTAATCGTAAAGAAAAAAAAATCTTTTAATTTAAAATTTCCTACAGGAAAATTGCATTTTTTTGGATTTCACTTAGAGTCAGAGTGGGGTCTTTTGTCTTTGAGTTCATTTTTATTGACTTCAGAATGGGAAAATTCCGAAAAAAAGTGAAAAGAAATATTTTTAAAGCATTTTTTTCTAAAAAAAAAAAAAATTAATATTAAGACTGGTTCTAAAAAAAAATTTACTTTAATATTTTTTTTTTTTATTTTTTGACTCAAAGAAAAAGAACTTCTCAAGTAAATTTGTTCAATTAAAAAGATTTTTATCAGAAAATGTGTCAATATAAAAAAATTTTTCCACTCAAAAATACCGCTGTAAGAACTGTCGAGGTCCTTAAAGTATTTGAAAAAATTTAATTTATGTTGATAAACCTTTTTTTTGTAAAAACAATAATTTTTAATTGCATATTTTTTAAGTTTTAAGTGCATATTTTGGATTTTTAGACGCATATTATAGACACATATTTTCGATTTTTAGATGCATGAAAGTACTTGCCCTAGTAATTACTATTAGCATTACTTTTCGCCCAAAAAGGCAAAGCAGTGGTTACCTCCAATGACATCACAATGTTAAAGTAATTAAGTTTTAGTTTTTGCTGGGTAACTTTTCTTATTAATTAAGATATCAAGAAAAAAATATGCATTAATCAAATGTCAACGATTGTACAAAATGGGTTAATGTCTATTCGGGTGGATGGTCACATCATCACACTTCTATACAAAAGAAATGAAATTGTATCTTATAACAAGTGGTTTTTAGGTGTTAAGTTGTTTGTATCCACAACATTAAATGCGATTTGCTCATTCATTCAGAAAAATGTTAAAGTGTAAACGGATTGATTTCATTGAATATTTAAAGCTTCTATGATATATTACACTGTGCAACAAGAAAAAACAGACTGCAATGCGAAATGAAATAAAATGGTCAAATTTGTGTCGAGTTACCTTGTTTAAATATTTATCAAATTAAAACGGAATGCACCACAATCTCAAAAATTTACATTCTAGTATAGTTTTGTAAGGGCTATCGATTAATTGTTTTTTTTTTTTAATTTTCAGAACCCGTTCTGAAATTTTCCATTTTTTAAAAATGTCAATTTATTAAAAATCCGTCCACTTTTGTTTTTTTTTAATTTTTTTTTTCAGGTTTAGATGTTTGTCTATCCACACAAATTCAGACATGTGGTTTTCGTTTTTTTCGAGAAAATCGCATTTGAATATTAAATTTCATAACAATTTTGTTTTTTGCTTGTATTTTCTTGTTTCAACGTAGCGAATGAGTACTAAGTATTTGCATAAATATTACTCATACGCTAAGTTGAAACAAAAAAATACAAGCTAATTACTAAATTGTTATAAAATTCAAATGCGATTTTCTCGAAAAAAAACGAATAACACATGACTGAATTTTTTTGTGTGGATAAACAAACATCGAATCTTAAAAAAAAATAAAACAAAAGTGGCTGGATTTTTTATAAATTGACTTTTTTAAAAAAATGGCAAATTTCAGAGCGGGTTCTGAAAATTTTGCAAAAAAAAAAATAATAGATAGCCCATACAAAACTATATAAGAATGTAAATTTTTGAGATTGTGGTGCATTCCGTTTTAATTTGATAAATATAAAATAGTTGCCTTAACTCGACACAAATTTTACCATTTTTCCAATATTTGACCACGGCTCCTAAGCCCAGGGGGCTAATTATGTAACTTGATAATCGTCAATCGTCATCGTTAGCTCATTATTCTATTACCATAAAATGACACTATATGGTAATGGAATAACGATGGAAACGATACGATTGACGACTATCAAGTTACATAATTACCCCCCAGTTTTTGAAAAACTTAAAACCAAAAACGCAATTTTCTTAGCTCTATATAGGGCTATCCATACAACCCATTCAGAAATTTACGGTACACATGGTTTTTTTCGCTGGACATTTGATGTGGAATGCCTCATATGGGGGTTTTCGCCTGAAGTGTCACAACCAGGGCTTCCAATCGGGATTGGTTTTTCTGAATCCTGGGATTCGGGATTTGAAGAAAAATTTTCGGGACACCGATTTCGGGATCCTGGGTTTTTTGGGATATTTTGAATCTCGGGATTTGCAGGATTTTCTGAAAATTTTCGGGATTTTTAAAAATTTTCCGTACTTTTTGTCACTTTGGCAAATCCATGTGTAAAGTTTTCGTTGAAGTTGTGAAATTCAAAAAACACCGAGATTCGTCCTGTGAAGGACAACCGTATTCGGTTCTGTTTTACCTCATAAACTAGAGATGGTCGCTGGACACGTCATTTGCGTGTTTCACGTGAATCACTCGTGATTGTAAGTGATTTTCATGTCAATCACGTAATTGTGAGTGAGCGTTGAGTAGAAAAATTCCAATTTTTGCGTGCGTTATTTGAATTTTATATAAAAAATATTATTTTTTTTTTCATTCTTGCAAAAATTATTTTTTAGAAATGTTTTTTGTATTTAGGTAAAAAAATATATAGCGTTCGCGTGACTCACTGGTAATTGAATCCGGCGCCAATCAAGCGTGCAATTGTGCTTTTTTGTACGCGAATAGTGAGCGTGAGGAAAAAAAATTTGCGTAAGTGAGTGATAGTCGCTTTAAAAAATTTTGTTTTAGAAAACATAAATTTGAAACAGTCCTTTCGTCGAACCATCAAAATTTTTTTTGATGGTTCGTTTATCTTAACGATGTCTATACACAACTGTAATTTTTATGATAAAAATTCCCAAATTGTTCATCCTTACCTCTCCTGAAGTTAAGGGTGACCATTTTTGTTTAAGCAACAGTATGAAATCTACTAAATCAAGCAATATTCTATGTGAAATATAAATATGGTCACCTTGAATAAATTCTAAAAATAACTAACATTCCTTTTTTTACTCTTCTCTCTTTATTTTTAGTGTCCTTAATATAACATCCTTTAAATTTTGGTAAAGTTTTCTCTTATTTTAGTTAAGGGAAGCAACAAGTTTTCAAGGCCACCACCTACGCCCATTCACATGCTCATATACTAGCCACGTAAAGATGTATGTATTACATCTTACTTTACTAGTTGCATTTTGTTGTAATCTCTTCATATTTCTTTATCAGAGGAACATTTGTCATCTTAACCCTCTTGTTGCCATATTAAGAAATTTTTCGTATCCAGATTTTTCAGCAGAAATTATTGAGATTTTCCAACTGTAAGTAGATTTTTCTGCTTATCAAGCATTCCACACCGACTGTTCCACTACAGAAAAACCATATTGGATTCAATAACAAAAATAAAATTTTAGTAGTAATATTTATGCAAGTTAAATGAAACACAGTGATGTCTTTAAAATAAAAGTTTTTTTTATAGATTTTTGTATGGGCTATCGATTAAAAAAAATTGTAAAATTTTCAGAAGAAGTTTTGAATTTTTAAAATTTAAACTTAATTTATCAAAAAAACATGCCACAATTTTATTTTTTAATTTAATAAAAAAAATTAAAGTAATAAGACGATGTGTGTCTTTTGAGGTTTAAAAGTATTATGATTTATTTTATTTTCAATATTTCAAATTACACACAAAATTAAAATCAAAGATAAATTGTTTCCAAAATTTAAATAATCAGTAACAAAGTATTATATTAAATTACAGAGATGGGACTTTATAAATACAGGAGTCCCACAAAGTGTATTTCTATCTGTTCTCAAATTTTCAGAGATGTGTTTTGTCTTGTTTTCGAGAAAAAAAATGTTAAAGATGGCACTATGCTAATCTTGTACACTAATGGCACAGACTAATACAGACTCGACAAATATGACAGGTGTCAAAAAAGTATTTCTTAACCATATGGTTAATATTTTCAAATTATTCTACGAATTAGGTTAGAAAGAGAAAACTGATATAACGCGCCATAAGAAAAATGGATGCCAGATCGGTTTTTGTTGTTTAACTCACTCCTAAGTCGTAGAAAGTGTTGCCATGTTAGCGTAAAACGGACTAAAAACCGCTGCGTTTTCTCCTAAAATCGCTTACTTTTTCCCCATTTTTTCTTACAAAACACTACTGTCGAGTCTGTATTTAGTCTGTGCTAATGGGGTATATAACGTATGCGTATGAGTAATAAAAAAAACACCTAAATAATATTTTAAATAGAGATGGGATCGTGAGCGAGTTTTTATTAACTATCACGCACGTTAATGAAAGAAAAAAAAAATATTTACGCCGATATTTTATTTTACTCACGCTCATGTTAACATCGTGACGGTATTTTAATTTTTTTCCACTCAGGTTAGCGTGCACAAACGTGAGCAAAATAATATATAGTGCGTTATTAAACTTTTCTTTTCATGAGCTTTCACGATCCCATTTCTATTTAAAATATTATTCAAGTGTGATGCCGAATATTTTATACTCTCCAAAACACTAAAAACACTTTTTTGCACTTATTTTTGCACTCACTTACGAAATGTATAGTTCTTTTGGATTTTTAATGGGGTCCTCGACTGATATTTTAATTCGTTTTGCATGGAATAGCAAAGTAATATAACATTATTTTTTCTAAAAAAACGTTGCTTTGGTAAGTACACCCAAATCTTCCGCAAAACATTATCATGATTTAATGTTTTGGCCAAGAGTACAAAATTCGCATGCATTTTTCGTTTATAATTAAAAAGTATTTTAAAGCAAAACAAGTAAGGGAGTTAAATTCGGCTGTGCCGAATCTTTTATACCCTCCAACATGCATAAAAAATAAAAAATCTAGGGGGTTTTTTTCAGTATTTGTAATTGGGGGGGGGGGGGGATTTCCTCTCGAATATGTGTTTAAAAAATAAGATACTTTTTGCACAAAAGAAATACAAGTTTATCATGATTTAAAAAAAATGTTTTATTCCACGCCCATTGGGGGGGAGGACCGAAAAAAACACATTTTCTAATTATCTGGGTCCAGGACTTTGAACTTCTTGTAGCGTAAAAATGTTGCATTTGTTAAACAAAAACACAAAAAATCACGTAAAAAAATGCTATTTTAGTTCTTCAAGGGGGAACTTTTTGCCCCCTGGTCCGATTTTGCTCATTTACGAACTTAACCTGGCTATTAACATAAGACATATTTGTGCCAAATGTCGGGAGTCTAGCTCTTTTATTTTGGACTGCATCGTGTTAACTACAAACGGACGGACGGGCATCGCTAGAATGTCTTAGAATCGATCACTGATTATAAATATATACACTTTATGGGGTCTTCGACCGATATTTTGATGCATTACACACGGAATGACAAAGTGAGTATACCCCCATACTGTAGTTGGAGGGTATAAAAAAATTTAAAAAATTTTCTAAGCTTCGAAAACTTTTGAAAAATTCCGTTTCAAAAATGAGAAAAAGTAAACTAATTTTCAGAAAAAGTCAACCAATTTTCAGAAATAGTTAATTGAGTTTCAGAAATGGTCAATTCTATTTCAGATTTTCCAATTTAATTTCATAAATAGTCAAGTGTTTTAATTGTATTTCTGAAACCGTTAATTGTATTTCAGAAATCGTCAATTGTATTTCAGGTCTGTCCAATTGTATTTCAGATTTGTCCAATTGTGTTTCAGAAATAGTCAATTGTATTTCAGAAATAGTCAATTGTATTTCAGAAATAGTTAATTTTTATATCAGAAATAGTCAATTGTAAATCAAAAATTTCCAATTGTATTTTAGAAAAAAAAAAATCTATTACATTTGAAAATTTCTGAAATACAATGCTAAATTACTGAAATACAATTGAATATTTCCGAAATACAATTGGAAAATCTAAAATAAAATTGACTATTTCTGAAAAACAAATGGAAAATCTGAAATACATTTCCTTGTGTACATTTTTCTGAGCCCTCATAAAATACGACTCATTTAGGGCTCCGAAATATGAATTATTTTAAAACGATCATAATTTGGAGTCCAAAAAGATTCATATTTGACTCTTATTTATGAACACTTGAAAAATTAAAAAAAAATTTTTTGAACATTCATAAAAGAACCCAAAAAGGGTTAATAATAAAAAAATATATATTTTTCAGAGTCTTTTATAAGTCATATAAGAGCCTTCAGAAAGAGGGACCATTTTAAAAGGAAAAAACATTCACACTCTCAAAAAAGTATGTCGGTTAAATCTACTACAAAAGACAGTTGTTTTGACTACATTTTGTTGTTGAAAAGGCGACCACTACATATTACGGTAAAAACAATTGAACATGTTGTTGTTTTTAACTATTGATTACACTGTGCTACAAAAGACCAAAAATAATTTATGCAGGGGTTCTCATATAATAATTCGGGTTGGTTGGAGTCCATATAGTACTGATATACTCATAGTTTTTCTGGATCACTTCGTTAAGTACGTTTTTTATTGGCAAATGTGTTGAAAAACGGAAATTCTTAAATTACAATTTTAAAAAATTATTACTTTGTTAGTTTGCAACCGATTTTCGATTTTATGGATTTGTTTTAAAGGTATAGGTCTTACCTTTCAAATAAAACAAAAATAATAAAAATCGATCAAGAATTGGCTGAGCTACGATCGCTTAAGTAAAAAAAAAACGTATTTTTTGAAAAATTTGTCATATTCTTTACACTCTAAGTTGAAAGTGCATCATTAAACAATTTTTTTGATTTTTTTGTAAAAAAGTATAGTAAAGTAGCTTTCCAAAACACCAAAAAACATAACAATCGGTTTAAAAATGAATGAGTTATGCTAAGTTTTGTGATAGGGCATTTTTAAATTTTTTCAGAAACGCTTGTAATTCAAGCATTATTCATAAATCTTGTTACTAGTAGTAATTTTATGCGCATATGCATATAAACTAGAGATGGGAACGTAATTAGATTTGTTCGTGATTCACACATGATCAGAAGTGAGCGTGATTGAAAATTAATTTTACGTGGTTGTTAGTGAGTGTCAGTGTGAGTGGAATAAAAAAATGGGCGTGTCAGTTACTTCCAAATCCCATTTATAACTTTTTGGGTTTGTTTAAAAATATCAGTGTTACTTCTTAAACAAAAAAATATTGTGAATCGGTTGAAAACTGGCTAAGGTGCGCTTGTTTAAGTAAAAAACCTTTTTTGAAGAGTTATACCTGCAACATTTTTATGACAAAAAACATTTGACATTTTTGAAACGAAATTGGTAAAGTTGTGGGATCATTTGATGGAAATTTTACCTGTTTATAAATATACGTATGAGGCATTCCACACCAAATGTTCAGCGAAAAAAAAACATGTGAACCGTAAATTTTTAAATGGGTTGAATGGATAGCCATGTGAGGCACTCCACACCAACTGTTCCACTACAGAAAAACCATAGTGGTTTCAATGGGATATCATTTGCAAAGTATTCGCTCTTAGGGTACTAATAAATAACAAAAATAAAATTTAAGTTTTTTTCAAAAAGTGGGCCTTGTAGGCGTGGTCAAATATTAAAAATATCAAACTTTTTTGCCTGAGTATTTATTCACGATCACGCACGCTAATGAAAGAAAAAAATATTCAAGCACGATATTTTATTTTACTCACGCTCACGTGAACATCGTGACCGTAACTTATTTTTTTCTACTCACGTGTGCGTGAATGAGCGTGAGCAAAATAAAATATCGTGCGTGACTAAATTTTTTCTTTCATAAGCGTGCGTAATCGTTATTAAAAACTCACTCACGCTACCATCGCCTCTTAAAATATTTTTTAAGTATTGGTATTACTCATACGCACACGTTTTAAATACCATTATTGTATAAAATAAGCGTGTTGCAATTTTTGAATTTTGAATTTTCGAAAACAAGGCAAAACACATCTCTAAAAATTTCAGATCAGATAGAAAATTCCTTTAACTTTTTAAAAAAAAATAAAAGACAAATAAAATTGCGGCCTGTTTTTTGATAAATAAAGTTTAAGTTTAAATTTAAAAAATTCAGAACTTCTTCTGAAAATGTTCCAATTTTCATTTTCTTAGCTTTTATTGATAGCCCATTCAGCTTTTATTGATAGCCCATTTAATTGATAGCCCATTCAAAAATCTATAAACAGCTTTTGTCTTTAAGACTTTACTGTGTTTCATTTAATTTGCATAAATATTGAAGTAAAGATGCTCAGGCAAAAAAGTTAGATATTTTAAATTTTTGACCACGCCTACAAGGCCCACTTTTTGAAAAAACTTAAATTTTATTTTTGTTATTTAATACTTAGTACTCAAAGAGCGAATACTTTGAAAATGATTTCATATTGACACGACACAACTTTTTTTTTTGCTGAACATTTGGTGTGGAATGCCTCATATATGGAGCTAAGAAAATTACGTTTTTGGTTGTTCAATTTTTCAAAAACTGGGCTTAGGAGGCGTGGTCAAATATTGGAAAAATGGTCAAGTTTGTGTCAAGTTGCCTTGTTTAAATATATATCAAATAAAAACGAAATCCACCAAAATCTCAAAAATTTACATTCTTGTATAGTTTGGATCGGCTATCGATTAAAATTTTTTTGGAAAATTTTCAGAACCCGTTCTGAAATTTTCCATTTTTTAAAAAAATCAATTTATAAAAAATCCGGCCACTTTTGTTTTTTTTTTGTAATTTTTTTTTTTAAAGATTAGATGTTTGTCTAGCAAGATTTTTTTAAAAATTAAGAAAATCTATAAAAAAATTAAGAAGAAAAAAAGTAATTTTTCTGATTTTCAAAATAAATTTTAAAAATTTAAAATAGTTTTTGAAAAAAATTCATTTCAATTTGTGTTTTTGCTAATTTATGCCAAAATATGCAATAATATGCACTTAAAAGTTCGAAATATGCGCAATATATGCATTTAAAATCAAAATATGCAAAAATATGTATTTTCACCAAAATATGCAAAATATGCGAAAACAAATCGATGCCATTTAATGCAAATCTCTTGATTCGGAAAGATAATTGGTCGATATCGTTTTTAGGCTTTCGACAAAAAACATGCATTTGCATGGAAATCTCACCATAGTTATATAAAAAACTTTTTTACCCGGGACCCATTGAAAAATTTTGGTACACAATTTTTTTCTCACTGAACATTTGGTGTGGAATGCCTCACATGTTTATTTATAAACAGGTAAAATTTCCTTCAAATGATCCCACAATTTTAGCAATTTCGTTTAAAAAAAAAACATGTTTGCAAGCGCACAGCTTTTTCTGTCATAAAAATGTTGCAGGTATAACTCTTCAAAAAAGGTTTTTTACTTAAACAAGCGCACTTTAGCCAGTTTTCAACCGATTCACAATATTTTTTTGTTTAAGAAGTAACACTGATACTACTATTTTTTAAACAAACCCAAAAAATTATAAATAGGATTTGGAAGTAACTGACACGCCCATTTTTTTATTCCACTCACACTGACACTCACTAACAACCACGTAAAATTAATTTTCAATCACGCTCACTTCTGATCATGTGTGAATCACGCACAAATCTAATTACGTTCCCATCTCTAGTTTATATGCATATGCGCATAAAATTACTACTAGTAACAAGATTTATGAATAATGCTTGAATTACAAGCGTTTCTGAAAAAAATTAAAAATGCCCTATCACAAAACTTAGCATAACTCATTCATTTTTTAACCGATTGTTATGTTTTTTGGTGTTTTAGAAAGCCACTTTACTATACTTTTTTACAAAAAATTCAAAAAAATTGTTTAATGATTCACTTTCAACTTAGAGTGTAAAGAATATGACAAATTTTTCAAAAAATTCGGTTTTCTTTTACTTAAGCGATCGTAGCTCAGCCAATTCTTGATCGATTTTTAATATTTTTGTTTTGTTTGAAAGGTAAGACCTATACCTTTAAAACAAATCCATAAAATCGAAAATCGGTTGCAAACTAACAAAGTAATAATTTTTTAAAATTGTATTTTAAGAATTTCCGTTTTCCAACACATTTGCCAATAAAAAACGTACTTAACGAAGTGATCCAGAAAAACTATGAGTATATCAGTAGTCTATGGACTCCAACCAACCCGAATTTTTATATGAGAACCCCTGCATATTTTTGGTGTAGCACAGTGTTATCAACTACAAAATGTAGTAAAAACCACTACAAAAGACGGTAAAAACAACCTATGCCAAAACTACTACCAATACAATAAAAACAACTGTTAATATACAGTTGTTTTTACTGCAATTGCCTGAAATTTTATTTTAAAAAATTCTAAAATGTTTAAATGATTGATATTTATTTATTTATTAAAAATGCAATACATTTCAGCTTAGAATTTACAAAATGTTTAGTAGTGTAATTACTAGGGCAAGTACTTTAATGAAAATGCATGTTTTTACTCGGCACTTTAATCATACGACAAACTTAATATCTATCCGAATCAAGAAATTTGCAATAAAATGGCATCGATTTGTAGTTGCATATTTTTGCATATTTTAGTATAAATGCATATTTTTGCATATTTTCATATAAATTCGACTTTTTTCAATTTTTATCAATATTTTATCAAAACTTTCTTAGGAAAATTCAAAACCTATCACCAATTTCTTATGGAAAAATATTTTTATTTACAGAAATCATATTCTGAGTCATTTCTTATAGAAAATTACTTCTGGAAATAAAATGTTTAGATTTTGAAAAATGTTTCCTATTCTTATACATTTTACTAATCGTAAAGAAAAAAAAATCTTTTAATTTAAAATTTCCTACAGGAAAATTGCATTTTTTTGGATTTCACTTAGAGTCAGAGTGGGGTCTTTTGTCTTTGAGTTCATTTTTATTGACTTCAGAATGGGAAAATTCCGAAAAAAAGTGAAAAGAAATATTTTTAAAGCATTTTTTTCTAAAAAAAAAAAAAATTAATATTAAGACTGGTTCTAAAAAAAAATTTACTTTAATATTTTTTTTTTTTATTTTTTGACTCAAAGAAAAAGAACTTCTCAAGTAAATTTGTTCAATTAAAAAGATTTTTATCAGAAAATGTGTCAATATAAAAAAATTTTTCCACTCAAAAATACCGCTGTAAGAACTGTCGAGGTCCTTAAAGTATTTGAAAAAATTTAATTTATGTTGATAAACCTTTTTTTTGTAAAAACAATAATTTTTAATTGCATATTTTTTAAGTTTTAAGTGCATATTTTGGATTTTTAGACGCATATTATAGACACATATTTTCGATTTTTAGATGCATGAAAGTACTTGCCCTAGTAATTACTATTAGCATTACTTTTCGCCCAAAAAGGCAAAGCAGTGGTTACCTCCAATGACATCACAATGTTAAAGTAATTAAGTTTTAGTTTTTGCTGGGTAACTTTTCTTATTAATTAAGATATCAAGAAAAAAATATGCATTAATCAAATGTCAACGATTGTACAAAATGGGTTAATGTCTATTCGGGTGGATGGTCACATCATCACACTTCTATACAAAAGAAATGAAATTGTATCTTATAACAAGTGGTTTTTAGGTGTTAAGTTGTTTGTATCCACAACATTAAATGCGATTTGCTCATTCATTCAGAAAAATGTTAAAGTGTAAACGGATTGATTTCATTGAATATTTAAAGCTTCTATGATATATTACACTGTGCAACAAGAAAAAACAGACTGCAATGCGAAATGAAATAAAATGGTCAAATTTGTGTCGAGTTACCTTGTTTAAATATTTATCAAATTAAAACGGAATGCACCACAATCTCAAAAATTTACATTCTAGTATAGTTTTGTAAGGGCTATCGATTAATTGTTTTTTTTTTTTAATTTTCAGAACCCGTTCTGAAATTTTCCATTTTTTAAAAATGTCAATTTATTAAAAATCCGTCCACTTTTGTTTTTTTTTAATTTTTTTTTTCAGGTTTAGATGTTTGTCTATCCACACAAATTCAGACATGTGGTTTTCGTTTTTTTCGAGAAAATCGCATTTGAATATTAAATTTCATAACAATTTTGTTTTTTGCTTGTATTTTCTTGTTTCAACGTAGCGAATGAGTACTAAGTATTTGCATAAATATTACTCATACGCTAAGTTGAAACAAAAAAATACAAGCTAATTACTAAATTGTTATAAAATTCAAATGCGATTTTCTCGAAAAAAAACGAATAACACATGACTGAATTTTTTTGTGTGGATAAACAAACATCGAATCTTAAAAAAAAATAAAACAAAAGTGGCTGGATTTTTTATAAATTGACTTTTTTAAAAAAATGGCAAATTTCAGAGCGGGTTCTGAAAATTTTGCAAAAAAAAAAATAATAGATAGCCCATACAAAACTATATAAGAATGTAAATTTTTGAGATTGTGGTGCATTCCGTTTTAATTTGATAAATATAAAATAGTTGCCTTAACTCGACACAAATTTTACCATTTTTCCAATATTTGACCACGGCTCCTAAGCCCAGGGGGCTAATTATGTAACTTGATAATCGTCAATCGTCATCGTTAGCTCATTATTCTATTACCATAAAATGACACTATATGGTAATGGAATAACGATGGAAACGATACGATTGACGACTATCAAGTTACATAATTACCCCCCAGTTTTTGAAAAACTTAAAACCAAAAACGCAATTTTCTTAGCTCTATATAGGGCTATCCATACAACCCATTCAGAAATTTACGGTACACATGGTTTTTTTCGCTGGACATTTGATGTGGAATGCCTCATATGGGGGTTTTCGCCTGAAGTGTCACAACCAGGGCTTCCAATCGGGATTGGTTTTTCTGAATCCTGGGATTCGGGATTTGAAGAAAAATTTTCGGGACACCGATTTCGGGATCCTGGGTTTTTTGGGATATTTTGAATCTCGGGATTTGCAGGATTTTCTGAAAATTTTCGGGATTTTTAAAAATTTTCCGTACTTTTTGTCACTTTGGCAAATCCATGTGTAAAGTTTTCGTTGAAGTTGTGAAATTCAAAAAACACCGAGATTCGTCCTGTGAAGGACAACCGTATTCGGTTCTGTTTTACCTCATAAACTAGAGATGGTCGCTGGACACGTCATTTGCGTGTTTCACGTGAATCACTCGTGATTGTAAGTGATTTTCATGTCAATCACGTAATTGTGAGTGAGCGTTGAGTAGAAAAATTCCAATTTTTGCGTGCGTTATTTGAATTTTATATAAAAAATATTATTTTTTTTTTCATTCTTGCAAAAATTATTTTTTAGAAATGTTTTTTGTATTTAGGTAAAAAAATATATAGCGTTCGCGTGACTCACTGGTAATTGAATCCGGCGCCAATCAAGCGTGCAATTGTGCTTTTTTGTACGCGAATAGTGAGCGTGAGGAAAAAAAATTTGCGTAAGTGAGTGATAGTCGCTTTAAAAAATTTTGTTTTAGAAAACATAAATTTGAAACAGTCCTTTCGTCGAACCATCAAAATTTTTTGCAAGCTTTGCATTTCGCAAACGTTTACTTTTGATATAAAAAAAAAATGGTAGCGGCGGAACTTTTGTTTATTTTTTTATTTTGTTCCACAAAATTGATATTTTATATAAATTATTGAAAAAAAAAATCGGGATCCCGAAAATCCCGGGATTAAAAATAATAAATCCCGAGATTCGGGATTGGACTAATCCCGAAAATCCCGGGATTTCCGGGATCGGGATTTCTCGATTGGAAGCCCTAGTCACAACTTTTGAAACCGATGTCTTGCGATCGGGATGAATTGGCACCAAGGTTAGTGGATAGTAGTTTGGACACAATTTTTCAACGTTATCGGTCAAGGACTCTCTGAATTCAAGGGGTCGAAATTTAACATTTTGACCAAATAGGTATTTTTTCGCACCCATCCACAGTGTGTTGTCCCATAGACGATTTAAAACTGTACGTGTGAATAGGGTATTAAATCGTTTTTGACCACCATTATCTCCTATTTCCCAGTATTAGTGATACGATTTGCCGGGTTTAAATAATTTTGTATGAAAAATTATTTGAATTTGACAATTGTTATATGAAGTTCACACTAGCGACTTTAAACAAGTTGTTTAACAAAACACCAGTAACAGAATAAAAACGTAATGGATACAGAACAAAGACTTTTTTAAACATCTCACTTTTAAACACTTCAAAACAGCAAGTGTGAACGCCGTATTATCCCCCAATACTGGGAAATAGTAGATAAGGGTGGTCAAGGGTAGTTAACGTGTAAATCAAGCTTTATTCTATTACAGTATATTGACAGAAAATGCTAAAAATAATTGCTAAAAACGGTTTAAAACTGTAAGTGAGAATAGGGGGGTATGAGGTTGTGTGGAGTACAACAAATGCATATTTGATAACGGTATTGCGGATTTGATATTACAGTTTCATTTCCGATTCCTGACATACACTATTGTGAATGAATATACATTCAAACAAATTTCGCACCCAAAACATCTGTTTTTGAAATTTTTTGCAAATTATAAACAACAAAAAAAAATACAACGTGCTGTAAACAATTATAAATGCACAATTTTACACAAGTAAATATAGCCAAAAAATCGGATCAGATCAGAATTATATAAACGAAATGTTATCAAATTTAGTAATAACTCCGCAAAAATTTATAATTATCATTGGTAAATACAAACATTTTATTTAAATTGTAAAATAAACACAAAAAAAATATCACGCAATTTAATTTACATTGTAGATGAATTAGGTCAAGATAAAATCTCTCAGAAATTTCTAAGTCAACTACTTAAAGAGCAGGGTGAAGAAGAGGCAACCATTAAACGTCTGCCCCTAAATATTGAATTGAACGATGAAGCGACACTACAAAAATTCCTAACAGAATGTCAACAAATTGTGAAATTAGACGAAGAGAGTGTTGGCGCAAAAAAACTCAACATACTTTTACCAAATTTTTCAGATCTGTTGGCATATCAGAAACCAGCTGCCATCCTACAGTTCCTTTATAAATTGAAAAAATGTGATAACACTAAACGTTTATTCTTGTGGATTTCTCTGCAGCATCTACAGCACGAACATGCTCAATATTTGATAGCGGCCTGTGAATATATGGCTGATTTAGTGCTCCACATCTATACAACAAAAGAACTTTCACTATTGACACGTAAACCCGGTGGCGGTGTAACCTACAAACATTACACGTATAAAAAAACCAAAACGGAATTTTTAGTGGAATTGAGAAATGGTATGGAGAAATCAACTAGCGACAGCAAAGATGATGGGGAGAAACAAAAAGCGGAACAATTGGGCACATTTAAAATTGAATTGGATGAAGAGGAACTGGTGGCTAGAAATGCTATGAAAATGCCATATGAAAAGTAAGTGAATGATACAAAAAGTTTTGAAATTAATAGATCGATTGGATTTTGAAAAAGATTAATTTAAACAAAAAAAAGAACATAATTGGGTAAGACTACCCTGATAATACCATTTACTGGTGTTTTCCAGAAAATTATCGATTCAATTTGACTTAACTCACATAGCTTCGATCACTCCCAAAATTTTACCACAGTTAGAACTTTTAATTGTAAATCGATAATATTTGAGTGTATTTTTTTCGGCGACTTCTGGTTTGCGAGTTATTTCGCCTTAAAGTTAGATTATTTAATAGCTTGTATCTTCTTAACCAGGCGGAGAGGGTGGGTTTAATGCATGATTCATAAAAAAAAACTTTATTTAGCGAAGCTGCTAAATTAATTTATGGATCTTGTAATACCTGAGCCCGGCCAAAGGCCGGATACACAGAAAAAATTGTATGAAAAAAAACATGCTACGCGAAAAAATCTTTACTGGGCAAAAAAGTTAGGTTTAAGGCATGGAGTTTATAATCCCTAAGCCCGGCCGACGCACAGTGTTGCGACTTGATATAAAGAATAGCCAAAAATAGAAGAAGTTAGAGCGTTGAAATGTGGAACACTTGTTAAGATCAATAAGATTAAGAAAAATTTTGAATTTGGTAAATATCCGCCCAAGGATTCGTATATTTCCCATATATCCTGAAATTAAAATTATGGCATTAAATGAAAAAGAACACTTCAATTTTCATGTTATTTATTGTAGTTACATAATACCATTAATTATTCTACTAAATGTTGTCCAATTTGGAGCAAGGATACGTCTAGCTAAAAAGTAGTCGGTTTTAAAAAAACGTTCAGAAAAAGTGTAAAAATTTAAGTTATTTCATGAAATTTTAAAAATCCAACTGTTATAATATGCCCAATGTATTTACTAAACTTTGTGCAAACCGGAACAAGGATACGCCCTCCTCAAAAATGGCCTTTTTTAAAAAAGTCAAGAAAATGTGTAAAATTCAAATTACTTCGTGAATGTTTGCATCCACAACACTTAGAATATACCTAAAATCTTAATCAAATGAACAAATCGAAGCAAGGATGTAATACATAAATTAAAAAAAATCACTAAAGAAATTTAAAAAATCCTTCGTACTTCATGAAATTCTGTACTGATAAAATACCTTATTTTAGTATAATTGACCCAAGGACTTTCCTTGACCTATTCTGAGGATATTCTTAGCTGATAAATATCCTTTTTATAAAGACTTGAGAAAATTCAGGGAAATCCTTTGACCTTAAAACTATTAATAATGCACAACACTTTTTGCAAGTAGTATTTATAATACGTTTAATATTTTTTGTAGGTTTGAGCAAGGATATGCCTATCTCGAAAAGACCTTTATAAAATAAGCAAGTAAAAATGTAATACTTTCTCAACAAAATCTTACTAAATCAAAGTCTGTATCTGTTAATGTACAACTTGTGTCCAGCCAAGCATCTAATTTGCGTCAGGCCTGGACATCTAATGGTTCTTGGACCAATTTAAATAAAATTTAACCGACCAATTCATTTTGCATTCCGATTTACTACATGTGTTTCATAACTATTTTTCGCAAAACATTTCAAAGTATCAAATACAACTGCTGCATCTTGGTGTTTTATTTGAAGCCGTTTGTTAAAAATATACGAATTTATATTCGGGTTCCCACAAAAAAAAAAATAATTTAAAACAAGTGAGAGTGTTAAATTCGGCTGTGCCGAATTTTTTTTTTTTTTTGGGGGGGTGTTTTTTTTTTGGGGGGGGTCAGTGGGGGACGTTGAGTGCACCTTCCCATCCCGATAAATTTAACAAATGTTTCATTTATTTAACAAAAATACAAAAAACATGTAAAAAAGTGTTTTTTTCCGAGGTTGGTTCAGTTCTTCAAGGGGGAACTTTTTTCCCCCTGAGCCGATTTTGCCCATTTACGAATTTAACCTGCCTAGGACCAAAAGACATATTCATGCCAAATTGCAGGATTCTAGCTCTTTTATTTTGGACTGTATCGTGCCATCTACAGACAGACGGACGGACGGATGGACATTCACAGAATGTCTTAGAATCTATCATGGATCAATAATATATATACTTTATGGGGTCTCCGACCGATATTTCGATGCGTTACAAACGGAATGACGAAGTGAGTATACCCCCATACTGTGGTTGGAGGGTATAAAAATGGAAAAACGTGGACGAGTTTTTTTTATTTATAATCTACATACTTATAACAATCTTTTCTGCAAAGAACTAAGCGGGCCAATGAGGGCCACAAAAGAAGCTGACTATCAAATATGAAATCTGCAAAATAAATTAGTATTTTCTTTGAAACTGACTTTATAACAGCGTTACTTGCCATATGATTAACTTATGTCAACCAAAACATCATTATTATACAAGCAACATATCTTACTTAAAACTGCATTACCAATAAGGTCGAATTTTTAATGCAATATAATTACACAGGCCATCAAATTTTTAACACATAAAGCAGAGGTAATTTTTCTAAGGGTTTAAATTGCGCTGAATCCGAATCTGGTCTCAGAATTTGCCTATCACATCAGGTTTTCGAGATATCTTAGCTTGAAGTTAAACAAAAAACCTTTTTCGCCATATTCGAGACGTTATAACTGCGAAAACTCACCTTTGTTTATAAAACCTGATATGTAGTCTGAAAGTCCTACAGATTACCTTTAAAATGAATGTTTATCATTTATATCTTGTTTCATCTCTGAGATATCTTAACCTGAAGTTTGTTCCCGTTTTGTGACTCTGAATACGGTATTCATTAAACACATCAATGAATTTCAACGGGCGATATCTCAGCAAATAGACAAAATATCTAAACAATTCAAAAACAATATTTTTGTGTTTTTAATTGGGAATTTAAGAATTTTATAAGTTCGTCGTAAAATAAAGGCGAAATGTAGCAAACCTAAAATTTTTTAAACTTCATGTTAAGATATCTCAGAGAAGAAACAAGATATAACCGAGGTTAAACATTTTTTTAAGTGTATGAAGAAGGACTTTTAGACTGCATGTCAGCATTTATAAACAAAGGTGATCTCGCGCAGTTATGAGGTCTCGAATATGGTGAAAACATGGTTTTTTCAAACTTTAACCTAATATATCTCGAAAACCTGATGTGATGGAGAAATTCTGAGTACAGATTTGGACTCAGCGCTGCTCAAACCCTTACTGGGCTATTCATAATGAGTAAATTAAATATAATGTAGGTTTATTTGACTGATATTGCATGAATATTTGTCAAATAAACCTACTTTAAGTACACTTTAAGTATTATGAATAAAGGCCTTAGAAAAGTATATTCTAGTACCGAGGTTTCGACCTTTTTCAAATTTTGTTGGCCTGTGTTATTTAACCGTTACAAGTACATGTGGATTTCAAAGATTTTGAAGCCACAATATGATTTATTTCAAAAAGTTCATCTTTAGAGACATGTAACTTAAAAACTATTAAACTGTTTTGGATTCGTTTTATTTAGGATGTTTTCTTAAAATAAAATTCATATAACCTGAAGTTTTAAGACATTTAGTTGGACCATTTTTCGCCAAAGTCACAACTCTGTGCTACGGTCATTGTTACCAGTTCTCGGTTAGGTTTAAATTATTAAAAATAATTCGAAATTAAAAATTTGAAAAAAAAAAATTATAAAAACTGATCAGTAAAACTCTTTTTTAAAGCTTGAAATTTTTAAATTCCATTTGACATATATTTTTTTTATGTCTTTGTAGAGCTTTGGAGGCAACTGAAAGTAATATTATTTATACGCCCGATGCTGCCGATGATTTTGATGATGAAGATCCAGATGAAGATTTGAATATTTGAAAAATTAAGTTACCATCAACATAAGTTTCAAAATTTCCAAGAAAGGCTTTAGACTTAGTACTATGATTAGTTTTTTTTTGTCAATAAAAAAACTGAATTTTTATAAAAGCTATAACAAAACATTTTAAATAAAAAAATAATATAAAAAATTATAAAGAATGAAAATTTAAGAATTTGTGGAAAATGGAGTCCGTTTCTTACGATATGACCATTGGTACATATGAGTACCATTAGAGTTGCATTTTTACTTCAACCTTTGATTTTCCCAAGTTTCCATGGAAAATTTCTATTCTACTTGGTCTAAAAATTATGTGGCACAAATTTGAAGCTAATCGGATTTGGAACATTTGGATTTTGGAACATTTAAAAAAATATATCTAATAATAATATCGATACATCATAAATAAACACAAATATCAAAAAAATCCTTGGCCCTTTCATTAAGCTGAAATCAATCTTTCATCTAAACTTAATTTGAGACAAATCCGATCATTTTAACCTGTGGCGCCCTTTGATCAAGTTTTTGAATTTTTTGAAAAATTCACCAAAATTTTTAATTTTTGAAAGATTAAAAAATAAATAGTATCTTGCGATACATTATTTTTTATTAATTTTCCCATGCTGAATAGAAATATTAAAAAAAATTCTGAAATCGACTGATTCTGAAATCAGTCGATATCTCGAAAGATCGACATTGGAAATTTGTCAAAAAATTTATAAAAATAGAGGTTGTTTCCTACCCTACGTTTAAGAAATTTTTAAAAAAATATAAAATTTTTTTCCAGGGGTCATTCGTCGTGAAATCAGTCAAAAATCTTCTTATGAGAATAAGGGTATTTAGTTTAATAGTTATAAAAAAAGTACCCCCTTTTTGCTCATTTAGAATCGAAATTTTCAAAAATATTTTTTTTGCTGGAGGGACCTAGATTAAAAATTTCAAATTTATAAGACCATTTTAGGAAATCGAAAAAGTACCGAAGTACTATTTTTTACAACTTGCTTAGAATCAAAAATTATTAAGTCTTTTTTTCGGAATGTTCTGTTCCGCTGGCGAATTCATTTCAAAAATCAAGTTTTTATTACCATTATTTGAGAAAAACGAAAAAGTACCAAAGTACACTTTTAGAATCGAAAGTTTCTTAAAAGTACTTTTGTCACTTTTTGTTTTTTGCTGGATGGTCTTAAATTTCAAATTTCTAGAACCATTATTTTAGAAGATAGAAAAAGTACCAAGCTACAGTTTTTACCCTTTTCTTATTTCTTCAGATATTTTTTTTTTTTGCAGAAAGATCTGATATTTAAAGTTCCTATAGCAATTGTTTTAGGTGATAAAAAAAAGTACCAAAGTACACTTCATTACCCATTTTTTGTTCCCTCAGAATCGAAGTTTCCAAAAAGTAGTTTTTCAGAATTTTTTTTTGCCATAAGATCCTACATTACAAGTTTTAAGTTTTTTGGACCTTTATTAAACACGTTTTTTAAGGTCAACATGTTGGTCGGATACTAATATGGATCATAATTTTAAAAAAATGTGTTGACTTTATTAAAATATTTAAAAAAAACATGATTTTATCTATTATCTAATCATCCTTAGTAGCTGCAACAAAATTAGTATAATCCCTCCTAATGTTCATGGGTGGTCGATTACTGGGATATGGAGAACTGCGTTGATTTTGCTGTTCTCTACCCTCAGAACCATTGTGGTCATTAGCATAACGACGATTGTCACCTCCGCCACCAGAAAAACCTCCGACGCCACCACGGCCTCCTCTTCTATGTCGAAAGTTGCGATTGTATTGTCCACCGCTGCCACCACCACGCCCTCCACCTTCGCCACCATAACGATTATCTCGCCAATTTCTTTGATAACGATTGTCATCTCGATTGCGATGATGATGATTTCGTCCTCCACGATCATTACGTCCACCATCACCGCCTCCACCAAATGTCCAATTTTCCAATATAGGTGGATCTGCTAAAGGCTTCGTACAGTGAGCCATAAATTCTGTATCTTCGTCAGTGTATCGTAAACCAAATTCACTTTCACATTCCTCTAAAAATTCTATATCTTTATCGGTTAAACGATTTATTTTACGATTGGGATCCACCATATTGTCAATATAATTTTAATAATATAATAAAATTTAAACAAAATGTACTTTTTTTCTCTTTTTCTAATAAAATAACAAAACGATAAAATTGTTGTTAATTTATAAATGATTTGGCACACAGCTGTATTTGACAGATCGTTATAATTATTCACAATAGAGGTTATTAACCCTTTAATCCGACAAACATTTTCGACAAATATGGACAGAGCTTTGAAGAAATTAATTAAATTCAGAATTAATTAACACACTACACGCAAAAAACACTTATGGGCACAGACTAATACCCTATTCACACCTATTCACACAGTTTTAAACCGCTTTTAGCAATTATTTTTAGCATTTTCTGTCAATATACTGTAATAGAATAAAGAAAGTGCTAAAAATATTGCTGCTAAAAACGATTTAAAACTGTACGTGTGAATAGGGGTAATACCCTATTCACACTTACAGTTTTAAACCGTTTTTAGCAATTATTTTTAGCATTTTCTGTCAATTCACTGTAATGGAATAAAGAAAGTGCTAAAAATAATGCTGCTAAAAACGATTTAAAACTGTACGTGTGAATAGGGTATAATACAGACACAGACTAAATACAGACTCGACAGTAGAGTTTTACAAGAAAAACTGGGGAAAAAATAAGCGATTTTAGGAGAAAACACAGCGGTTTTTAGTCCGTTTTACGCTAACATGGCAACACTTTCTACGAATTAGGAGTGAGTGAGACAACAAAAACCGATCTGGCATCCATTTTTCTTAAGGCGCGTTACATCAGTTTTCTCTTTCTAACCTCACCCAAAAAAATAACTAGTGTTAAACAGTCTAATGTGACTTAGGTAAATTTTTTTTATATCGAGTTCAAGAAATTGCTCAAGTTTTAACTAAATTGTATATGACATTTATTTTGTAAAATAGCATTGTTTACCATATTAAATTTAACATACACAAACTTGAATCTTTTACCTAAGTTTTTTTTATAAATATAAATAAATTTAATTCGATAAAGTCGACATATTAATGCCACATTGTAAACAACACATTGACAACAAATTGTCTTTAATTTTTTATAAAATATATGTATGTATGAGGAACTAATTTATTTAATTAATTAAAAAGGTAAGCAAAAATAATGAGTTTATATATTTGATAAACGTATATTAACCAAAATATTAACTTTCAGTTGCAGACGGTGGTGGTTTATCCGAACATTTGCGGCATCCGCCACGCAACTTGTAAAAATACATTACTTGGCTGTTTAAATTTTAAGGAACGCCATAAAAAACATAAAACAATTGGTCTCCGGTTCGCAGTGTTGGTTCAATAGTAGACACAAAAGCAGATACAGAAAATGACTTGAGGTTTTTGATTGCAGATTCCGGTTAGTGATAATTCAGCATCTACAGAAAAAATTCTTTAGAAAAATAGTCTCACAATATGGTACTTTCTATAGAACAATTGTCTCAGAATATGAAAATTGTTCTAAAGAAAAATTGTCTTAGAATCTATGATTTTTTCTATTGAAAAATTGTATCAGAACCTGAGACTTTTTCTGTAGAAAAATTGTCACAGAATCTAAAATTTGTTCTGTAGAAAAATTGTGTCAGAATCTGAGTTTTTTTCTATAGGAAAATTGTTTAAGAATTTACGACTTTTTTTATAGAAAAATTGTCTCAAAATGCAAGACTTTTTCTATAGAAAAAATTTCTCAGAAATAGAGAATTTTTGTATAGAAAAAAATTCTAAGAATTACAGAATTTTTTCAATAGTAAATTTCTGAAAGACAATTTTTCTTTAGAAAATTTTTTGAAAGACAATTTTTTTATAAAAAAATTTTCAAGCAATATTTCCATAGAAAATATCTCTAAAAACAATTTTTGTATAAAAATTTTCTATAGAAAATTTCTGAAAGACAATTCTTCTATAGAAAATTTCTTAAAGACAAGTTTTCTATAAAAAATTTTTTAAATACAATTTTTTATAAAAAATTTCTCATACAATTTTTCTATAGAAAATATGTATTAAGACAATTTTTCTTTAAAAATTTCTCAAAGTCAATTTTTCCATAGAAAATTTCTTAAAGACAATTTTTCTCTAGAAATGTCTGAAAGACAATTTTTCTACAGAAAATTTCTGAAAGACAATTTTTCTATAGATACTTTCTAAAAAAAACAAAAAAATATCTAAAGAAAAGTTGTTTTTACGAAATTTTTTACAGAATAATTTTCTATAGAAAAACTGTCTTTTCTATAGAAAAATTATCTTTAAGAAATTTTCTTTACAGAAATTGTCTTTGAAAAAGTTTCTATTAAAAATTGTCTTTCAAAAATTTTCTATAGAAAAAAATGCCTTTAAGACATTTTCTATAGAAAAATTGTATTTGAAAAATTTTCTATTTAAAAATTGTCTTTGACAAAGTTTTTATAGAAAAATTGTCTTTAAGAAATTTTCTTTAGAAAAATTGTCTTTCAGAAATTTTCTATAGAAAAATTGACTTTCAGAAATGTTCTATAGAAAAATTGTCCTTGAGAAATTTTCTATAAAAAATTTTCTATAAACAAATTGTCTTTGAGAAATTTTTTATGAAAATTTTTTAAAAAATTTTCTACAGAAAAATTTTCTTTTAGAAATTTTCTCTGAAAATCTGTCTTTCAGAAATTTTCTATAGAAAAATTTTCTTTCAGAAATTTTCTGTAAAAAAATTGTCTCTCAGAATTTTTTTTTTTTTAGAAATTTTCTATAGAAAACCTGTCTTTTAGAAATTTTATATAGAAAAATTGTTTTTCAGAAATTTTCTGCAGAAAAATTGTCTCTCAGCAATTTTCTATAAAAAATTGTCTTTGAGAAAGTTTCTATAGAATTTTTTTTTTTTTAATTTCTATTAAAAAATTATCTTTGAGAAGTTTTCTATATAAAAATTATATTTGGGAAATTTTCTATAGAAAAATTATCTTTAAAAAATTTTCTATTAAAGAATTGTCTTTGAGAAATTTTCTGTAGAAAAATTGTCCTTGGGAATTGTCTTTGAGAATTTTTCTATAGAAATATTGTCTAAGAAATTTTCTATAGAATAATTGTCTTTGAGAATTTTTCTATGAAAATTGTCTTTCAGAAGTATTCTATGGAAAAATTGTGTTTGAGAAAGTTTCCATAGAAAGATTGTCTTTCAGAAATTTTCTACAGAAAACCTGTCTTTCAGAAATTTTATATAGAAAAACTGTCTTTGAAAAAGTTTCTGTAGAAAAATTGTCTTTGAGAAATATTTTATAGAAAAATTGTCTTTGAGAAATATTCTATAGAAAAATTGTCTTTCAGAAACTTTCTATAAAAAATTTTCTATAGAAAAATTGTTGTTCAAAAATTTTCTATAGAAAAATTAACTTTCAAAATTTTTTTTAGAAAAATTGTCTTTCAGAAATTTTCTATAGAAAAATTGTCTTCCAGAAATTTTCTATCGAAAAATTTTCTATAGAAGAATTGTCTTTCAGAAAATTTCTACAGAAAAATTGCCTTTCAGAAATTTTCTATGAAAAATTATCTTTGTGAAATTTTCTATAGAAAAATTATCTTTTTTAATTGGTTTAAAACCAATTTTCTATAGAAAAATTGGTTTTAAAACATTTTCTATTAAAGAATTGTCTTTGAGGAATTTTATGTAGAATAATTGTCTTTGGGAAATTTTCTATAGAAAAATTATCTTTAAAAAATTTTCTATTAAAGAATTATCTTTGAGAAATTTTTTATAGAAAAATGGTCTTTAAGAAATTTTTTATAGAATTTTTTTTTTTTTAAATTGGCTTAAAAAAGTTTTCTATAGAAAAATTGTCGTCAAAAACTTTCTATAGAAAAATTATCTTTCAGAAATTTTCTATAGAAAAATTGTCAACCAGAAATTTTCTATCGAAAAATTTTCTTTCAGAAATTTTCTATAGAAAAATTGGCGTTCAGAAAGTTTCAATAGAAAAACTGTCTTTCAGGAATTTGCTATAGAAGAATTATCTTTGAGAAAATTTCTATAGAAAATTTTACTTTAAGAAATTTTCTATAGGAGTATTTTCTTTCAGAAATTTTCTGTAGAAAAATTATTTCTCAGAAATTTTCTATAAAAAAATTGTCTTTGGAAATTTTCTATAGAAAAATTGTCTATTAAAAATTTTCTATAGAAGAATTGTCTTTGAGAAATTTGTTAAAAAAATTGTCTGTTAAAAATTTTCTATAGTAAATCTGTCTTTTAGAAATTTTTTATAGAAAAATAGTCTTTCAGAAATTTTCTATAGAAGAATTGTCTTTCAGAAAGTTTCTATAGAAAAATTGTCTGTCAGGAATTTTCTAAAGAAGAATTGTCTTTTTATTTCTATAGAAAAATTGTCTTTGAGAAAGTTTCTATAGAAAAAAATTAGTTGTCACTGATCATGCTAAGTATGTATTTTAAGCTTGTTAGTATTTATATTTTAGGCAAAATTGCAGTTTATGGGGCACACTGAAATCGAAAAAACTAAAAACGCCATCCGCTTTAGAATTAAAAAAGAAAAAAACCAAAATTATTTATTAGTGGCGCCGGGAACTTTTTTTGGGGTCCTCTTTAATAGGGACATCCAGGGAAGGGACATCTTAAAAATTTTTTTTTTTTGTTTTAAAATTTTTTTCTGCGTAGCCGGCCTTCGGCCGGGCTTAGGGATTACAAAATCCATGCATTAAACCCACCCTCTCCGCAAAGTAAAGTTTTCTAGGGTAGCAGGCCGGTTAAAATCAGCGCTAAATTCGCAACTTTGTGCGGGGCTTAGAGGTGCTTCCCGAGTCCAGCGCCACTAATCATTAATTTCGGTTTTTTTCTTTTTTAATTCTTGGTCGGGTGGCGTTTTTAATTTTTTTAATTTCCGTGTGCCCCATAAACTGCAATTCAGCCATATTTTATTATAAAATTGTCCTTTATATTAAAAAAAATATTAAAAATAAATGTAATTAAAATTTATAATATTGAGCATTTTGTATGGAATGGGATATATAAAACTATTAAATCAACCTAAAAAAAATACGTTATTTGACCAATCAAACTGTACCATTTATTTAAATATAGTGGCTAAATAAACAAAATTAAATTTGAAATAATGCTTAACTGCATTTTGTAAGTTTACCTAAGTTGATTCGGGTAATATGCAAAGAAACTTTTCAAGTTGGATTCCTGCGAAAAATCTTAGGTAAATTATACCCTAAAATTAAATAATTTCACAATTGTTTTTTTTTGGGTGCTAATTCGTAGAATAATTTGAAAACATTAACCATATGGTTAAAAAATACTTTTTTGACACCTGTCATATTTGTCGAGTCTGTATTAGTCTGTGATACAGACTCGACATATACGACAGGTGTCAAAAAAGTATTTTTTAACCATATGGTTAATGTTTTCAAATTATTCTACGAATTAGGTTAGAAAGAGAAAGCTAATATAACGCGCCATAAGAAAAATGGATGCCAGATCGGTTTTTGTTGTTTCACTCACTCCTAAGTCGTAGAAAGTGTTGCCATGTTAGCGTAAAACGGACTAAAAACCGCTGTGTTTTCTCCTAAATTTGTTGCTGTAACAAAAACAAATTGCACAGAAATTTTGACAACGCGGCGCCACAGACAAATACAGACTCGACATAAGTGACAGGTGTCAAACAAGTAATTCTGAACCATATGGTTAATATTTTCAAATTATTCTACGAATTAGGTTAGAAAGAGAAAACTAATATAACGCGCCATAAGAAAAATAGATGCCAGATCGGTTTTTGTTGTTTCACTCACTCCTAAGTCGTAGAAAGTGTTGCCATGTTAGCGTAGAACGGTCTAAAAACCGCTCTGTTTTCTCCTAAAATCGCTTAGTTCTTCCCCATTTTTTCTCATAAAACTCTACTGTCGAGTCTGTTTATAGTCTGTGGCGGCGCGTTTCGTTTTACAAAATTAGGGGTTAGTACACGCAAAAAAAAACTTGTGTCGGAGTGAGCAAAAATCTGGCATAATTTTACCAAAAATATGCTAAAACTACAACCGACGAAGTAGTTTTCGCAATTTAGCCAAAACGCTTATGTAAAAAATTTTGAAGAAAATGCTAATGCTATTTAAGTAAAAACTTGGTAAAATATGCCAAAAGAGATATGGTGAAATATACCAAAATTATTAGAAAAGATGACTAAAAATAATGCTAAAAATTACTACATTTATGCTAAAATAAATTTTCAATAAATTTTTGTAAAAATTTGTATATTTGTTGAATTTAAAATTTTCACAGAATAAATCCATATTAATATAATAAATGTTGTGTAGGATTTAATTTATCACCGACCAACTGACCCTTTTTGTACAATTTTCTCGAGTGACTGCTGCCTACGCTTCTTCTTGAAGTAAAGGATCCGCTATAGCTTCACGAATTTATTTAAAAGCATCCTGTAAAAATATAAAATTATTACAAAACATAAATTTTTAATTTAAAAAATTGGTAAAGCCCATTGGTCTCTTGGTAAGGAGGAACACTTACTTTGTCATTCCATTTGTAACTCATCAAAACAGTTTTTGGACTCCCTTGGCTTTGGGTTTTTAGGTTTTAATTTTATAACTAAAGGCAGGATTGGTGTCCACGCTTTTTATTGTAGTGAAGGATTCCCATAGCTTCAAACATTTATTTAGCAGTACCCTGTAAAAATAGAAAATTATTACCAAACACTAATTTTTAACTAAAAATCTATTAAACCTTATTGGTGTCTTCGGAATGCGGGTATACTCACTTTATCATTCGATTTGTTATTCATCGAAACATACGTCTGGGACTCCATTGGTTTTTCTTAATGAATGGTGTTTTAAGTTATGACAGCAAAATTAACTTTAGCTTTTTTTATCTTACATTTATTTATCTTTTAAAAAACTAATTATTTATATTTATTTATTAATTTATTTAAATTTTATTTATCAATTTCCTTTTTACGTTTTATAACACAAAAAATAAACGAAGCACGCACACAAAAATACAAAATGAATATGGCGGTCTGTATTTGTTTTTTTTTTTGTTGTTGTTTTCTTTCGATAAATTTTTGTGCAAGTAATTTGCGTTATTGTGCAAGCTACTTGGTTATTTTACATAAAAAATGAATTATGTTACTTTAACATCGACAAGCATAATTTTAGCAAAAATTTGTTAAAAAAAAATTTTTGGTATGAAAAAAGTTTTACCAAGTAGGTTTGCTCAATCTTACACAGATTTTTTTTTTGCGTGTACTGGTAACTTATCAAAAGATAATCAATGATTAATATTTATCATTGATCAATATCATATACATTTGACGTTTGCAAACATTGATTAGCACTAATCATTGATTATATTGTGATAAGTAACCAGCCCTTACACTTATTAGCCAAGTTTTTGGTAAAACTACAACTTACCAAAACTTTTGCATAATTTAACCAAGTTGTTCTCTTAAAAGCACTTGGTGAGTTGTATTTTTACCAAAAATTTAATAAGTGAAATATGTCAATTACATATGCCTTGAAATCTAGAAAAATCGGGTTTCATTGAAAATCCCCTTACTTTTTTGGATTTCAAATGTCAAATCCAATACAAAAAAATGGATTTTGGCAAAATCGAAAAATCTCGATTCAAAATCCCAAAAAATTTCTACTTAACAAGAACCATTTCAAACTGCCTAATACGGAGTTTACACTACCGACTTTAAACATCTCATGAGTGTTTAAGCGCTAAACAATCAAAATTTGACTTGTTCCCCCATACATTTGGTTGTTTAGCTAAACAATCAAATTCGACTTGTTTCCCTGTTGAACATTTCGCTAAACATTTCAAAGGCAGGGTTCGGTATATTTCCTTTTAATTTTTCTTTATTCTATGCCAAAAAAAAAGATTTCATAGCAACCAGCTTCTGTATCTTTCTGCCATTTTCTTAGCAAAACATTGGAAAATTGAGAAATTATAAATATTTAAAAAACTACACTCTCTCTCTGACATTTGGAATGATAAGATCGCCATATTGTCTGCGCTGTGAAAAAACTTTTTGTTAAAATATAAAATAAATTAATTTGATAATTCTGCAATTAATGTGCAGAGGAAAAAATTTTTTTTTGGACAATAATTGATATTGTGTTATACATTTGTGAAGGGTTTTAAGCTCTTTGCAATTTTTTGGTGTTGTATGCTGAAAAATACATAAGGAAGCTGTATTCAAGTGCGAAGTTGGTAGATGGTGGTGCTGGGCCACCGCCGTTAACGGTGTCTCAAATACATTTTGAGGAGTTTGTCGGTAATGTGCAGAAAGGAGTAGAAGATTCGTGTACCATGGTAGGAAGTAAGAAAAAGAAGAAGGGTCAACGCTTTGATCCGATTGCTGTTACCACACAAGGTAAGGTAATTGATAATGGCTCGCAGGCCCCGATTAATGATGTTAGTAATACTCAATCTGAGGCAATTGGTGGCGTTTCTAATATGAATAGCTCGCAGGCCCTGGTTAATGATTTTAATGATTTTATTGTGGCTCCTCCTGAATTATCTGACTCTAGTGAGGGAGCAGATGGTGAAATGGAGATTGGTGATGGTGCTTGTAGTGTGGATGTTTTGCCTATTGCTGGTGACTTGCAAACTACGAGCTGCGTTAATACTGATCGGAGCAAATCTAATGATACTTTGACTAATTGTAATAATAAGACTGATAATAATAAGTTTGTAAACTCAAATGTATTACCATTAAACAATAATGGCTGGAAAAAAGTACACACATCCATGCGTAACAATGTTTCAAATGTGCCTGGAGCGGGTAATTCAACACTAAATTTGAATAATGGTGCGCAGGTAAATAAAAACGCTGGTAATATACAGAATTCGAATGATCGTTCCCAAGTGGGGCGTAATAATGTAGAAAATTGTAATAATAATAATGGTCCTTTGGCAGTCAAGGAAAAGGTTTTATACCCTGATTTTTTTAATGGTGAAGCTATAGTGTTAGTGGACACATCAATGTCGGAAGTGACATCAAACTTACGTGTGAAAAATGGTCTGTATTTGTCAGAAAAGATTTGGGATCTGAAAATTGTGGGAATTAAGAAAATCCTTGCAATTGGTGTCAATCTGTATAAGATATTTTTCGTAAATTGTAAAGCGGCTAATGCGTTTATACTTAACAGACAATTAGAGCAAAGAATGATTCGGCCGTTTGTGCCAGATTCATTTTTGGAAACCTATGGTGTAATACGTGACATACCTGTGTGGTTCACTGATGAACAAATTTTACAAAGAATTGGTATGACTGCTGGTAATGAGGGTTTTCGTGTTACCTCGGCCAGGAGATTTTTAAAGAAAAAGGAAAATGGTGATTTTGAACCAACATATGCTGTAAAGATAGGTTTTTCGGGAAATCAGCTTCCTAGTGAAGTTGTTCTTGCCCATACGATACTGAAAGTGGATCATTATTTCCCACCGGTACGGCAGTGTCGCAAGTGTGGTCGCTTGGGTCACACACAGAACTCGTGTAGATCACAACGGCGCTGTTTAAATTGTGGTAAATCGGAAGACTGTAATTTTGACTGTAACACCTTGCGGTGCATTTTATGTGGAAGTGTTAATCACAGTTCTGCTGATAAGAAAGAATGTCCAAAATGGTGTAGCGAGGAAAAGATAAAGAAAATAATGACAATTAAGAAACTGTCGCGTCGAGAAGTCATGCAGGCGTATTCTGTAGGGGGGGAGGTTAATAATTTTAATCGGAATCAAACATTGGAAAAAGAAAATCATATCGGTTATTATTCTGAG
Organism: Pegoplata infirma; assembly: GCA_963921195.1. NCBI lineage: Eukaryota > Metazoa > Arthropoda > Insecta > Diptera > Anthomyiidae > Pegoplata > Pegoplata infirma. The sequence goes on along the minus strand of OY992539.1, from coordinate 67,659,308 downwards.
AATCAATTTAACGTGCTATCGGACTATGAGGGGCAGTTCCCTTCAATGCCTACTAGAAAAAATAATATAAGAAACCAGGATAGAGCTGTAAACCAAATACTTACTCCAAGGCCGTATAATGTGGTGGCAAGACCTCCAAGACGGGTTGAGCTACCGGTGCGTAACCTTCCACAGCCGGATCTGTGGCGGGCTGAGGTGCAGGGCAATGTCTTGAATAGACCTAATGTACATAAGGTGTCGGAACTTGAAAAGACAACAATGGAACTTATTAAATTTATGTCAGAATATTTTGAAAAACAAAACAACGTTACTGGAATGAACACTATTGCTCATTTTGATCAGAGATTGAAAAAAATTTACTTGGATTTAGATCATAACTTTATTACAAACTCTGTGAATGACAATGTCGATGAAAGTAATACAATATAATTGCCAATCTTTACAATGTAACGCTAGTAATATTGAATACTACTTAAACAACAACAACTGCGATATAGCCTGTCTCAGTGAAATTTTTTCACACAATACATTATTGAGGGACACTGCATCTAGATCATCTATATCTAGACCTGCAAAAATTTTTAATTTGAATTAAATCAAGAAGGCAAATAGAACTGATGGATATGGAGGAGTAGCAATAGCATTTAAAAGGAATATTAAATTTAAAAGAGTATCATATGTTACAAACTATGATGTCATCATTGCCCAAACTACGAATTTGACACCTAATTTTATTATTTGTTCTGTGTATTTTGAGCAGAGTATTTCTCTTGAAACTTTTGAGGATGAGATGACTCGTTTATTATCTTTTCTTGAAAATCGTTCAAATGTAATACTAGCTGGGGACTTTAACGCCAGGCTTAAGGCATGGGGTGATAGTTGTGATCAGCTACGTGGCAAAAGGCTTTCTGAAGTGATTGAGCGTTTTGGTTTTTGGTGCCTCAATGATGGGTCCACAACCTTTAGAGCACATGCTAATGGTACAAGTGGTTCTGTTCTTGATTTAACATTTGTCAATTTTAACAAACATGCTGTTTGGTCAGCACCCCCTATTTACTTAGGAGGTAGTCATCACCATCCGGTTTGTACTGATTTTTCTGATGTTGCGGTACGTGAATCAAGATTCTTGGCAAAGGGTAAGCTTTTAAACTCTCTTAGTAGGGTCACCCTGGAGGCCGATTGTGAGAAAATAGAGGAGATAATTACTGATGAAATTAGCGATGCTACGTATAATGTTCGAAGGGGCAGAACTCCAAAGTGTTGGTGGCATGATGGGTTAAAACCGTTATTTCGGCAGTACATTGCATATACGAAGAAGAGTATACAGTATCCAACTCCTGATAATTTTGAAGATGCGATCAAGTATAAGAAGATCTGGAAATGTGCTGTGTCCAAGGCCAAAAGTGATAGTTTTAAGGAAAGAATTGAATTATTAAATTTGCAACCAAATACAAGGGAAGCCTGGAGGTTCATACGAAATGTTGGAGGAAATAGCCGTTATGCTGATTCTAGTGCTTGGAACGATGACAATAATGCTGTATATTTAACTTTTCTTAAGGACCAAGTGCCTGGTACTGGTAATGATAATAATGTGTGTGTTGAGTTTGAAACTGAAAGTTCATTGGTTTTTTCGTATGAAGAGTTTGTTGGTGTTTTAAATGGTAAAACTAAGTCATCTGCGGGAGGGGATGATCGTATCACTTATGATATGATTAAGGCCCTTTCTGATGTCTCGAAAAGTTCGCTTTTGACTGCACTTAATGATGCCTTTTTGTCTTGTCAGATTAAAGAGTCTTGGAGAATGATAAAAATAGTTCCAATACCGAAGAAGGATCGTGATCTGAATCAGTATCAAAATTTTCGTCCAATTTCTCTTATATCGGTGATGATTAAACTTTTAAATTTAATGATAAAGGAGCGTATTGTTGATCATCTTGAAAATGAAAAATTTTTGCCTAGTCGTTGCTTTGCCTATAGAAAAGGCAAATCTACTTCAATGTGTTTGAATGAACTGTTTCATAGGGTGGCTCTACTTAAGAGTTATGGTTACAAGGTTATTATGCTGGCTCTTGATATAAATAATGCATACAATTGTGTTCAAGTTTCTAAATTAGTAGACATATTGAGGAAGGCAAATATTCCACCTATATACATTGCTTGGATACATAACTTTTTATCTAGAAGAATACTTAAACTAGGTGATGATGAAATTGAGGTTAATGATGGGCTACCGCAAGGAAGCTGTTTATCTCCACTCTTATTTAATATTTATACTGAAAATTTACATGCTATTGAAGATGTCAACACGAATGTCTATCAGTTTGCCGACGATTTTCTTATTGTATCGTATCATAAAGATTTTTATTTGGCTGTAGCTAATATGGAGATTAAAGTTAAAAGGTTCATGGAAAAGTGTGGGTTAATTAATTTAACTTTCAACATTGAGAAGACTAAATTGATGTATTTTGCAAAGGGGAGTAGAAAAATGGTAAAAATCAAGATTAATAATCAACCCATTGAGCAGGTTAAGGCGCTTAAGTTTCTGGGCAGGACAATCAACAACTCATCAACAACTGGTACACACTACGATCGTGTGTTAAAAGAGACTAAAAAGAGTACCAATATTATTAAAATGCTTACGTCAGTTAAAGGTGGTATTTTACCAAAAATTGCACTAAATTTATTCCGAAGTTTTGTAAGATCTAAGATAGAATATTCAAGAACCACAGCAGCAAATACACCAGCTTATATTAATAACAGGATAATGGTATTTCAAAATCCGATATTGAGAAGATGTCTTGGGTTAACGCCCTCTACACCAGTACATAATATTTATGCTCTTGCTAATGAGCTGCCCCCAGCTGAACGTGGAAAGTTGTTAACTGTGAGGGAAATAATCAAACTCAAGATGTCGCAAAATGAACTATATGATTTGATTGCTGAACAACACAGAATAAAAACAAGTTACAGTTTCGTTTATTATGAATTTAAACCTATTTTTGACAATATTGAATGCGGCTGCATGACTTCTAGGAGTGATGGGCTAATTGTCATTACAAATACAATTCCTGGTAAAAAACAGGACATTTCTAAGGAAATGATTCAAGCTATATATTTGGAACAGTTGGACCATTATTACGATCAAGAGTACGCTGTTTTTTCCACGGATGCATCTATTGTGGCTGATCGTGCAGGATGTGGTGTACATAATGTTAAAGAAAAGCAAAATTTTTATTTCAGTATTAACTTTAAATGCTCTAGTATGTTTGCGGAGTTATGGGCGGTTCGTAAGGCTGTTCAGATCGCTGCAGAGGATGGAGCAAAAAAGATTGCCATTTTTACTGATAGTCTGGCCTCGTGTAAAGTGCTTCAGAGAGAAAAATGTGATGATTACTGCTTTGGTGCTATTAATGAAATATTGATTAAATTTAATATTGAGGAGTGTCATATAATATGGACACCAAGTCATGTGGGCGTCTCTTTTAATGAGGTCGCTGATGCTTTGGCAAGGGATGCGGTTGAGGTGGGTGCTCCCTTAAATGCTATGTATACACCAAAGGAGGCCTTTAAAGTCATTGAGAATAAACTTAAAAGTTCGTGGAACACAAATTTTATTGAGCAGTCTCTTGTAAAGGGAAAGTCGTTTGCTAATATTTTTCCAAGTATTCCTGAAAAACCATGGTACTATAAATCGAATCTTCCAGCAAATTGTGTAAAATTAATAAACAGATTAATGACAAACCATACCTACGATAAAAAGTATCTTCATCAAATTGGTTCCATTCGTTCGAACCGGTGTACAGCGTGTAAAACTGTTGAAACAGCCAACCATCTGATCTTTGAGTGTAGCAAGCACTCGCAATTCCGAATTAATTACAAAATTTTTGAAAAATATACTTCAACTGCTGATTTACTTAAGAACAAAAATTTGGATGAATTCAAACAATTATTTGATTTTGTCAGAGAATGCAATATTGATGTTTAAAGATCGTTCACAAATGTTTATACTATATCATTGGAGGGATATCCTGGTCGTTTTTGCATAGTCATTGACCAACAATTTTAGAGTTAAAAAAAAAAAAAAAAAAAAACTAATAAAAACTACTGAAAATTCAGAAAAAAGTGTGTGTTTTATTTATAATTATATTGGAAAAGCTGCACTAATAGTGAATTTTGCCTTCCATCGAAGTATAAATATGCAAACAGCTTCGGAGAGGTCCGGAACAAAAAACAGAAAAATCTTCCTATTTACTTGAAATGAGTCAATAAAAAGGTGTTCCGTGTAGTGGTGTTATGTAAATGTTATAAAAAAATTAAATATCTTGTCTTCCGCCAAAGTTTAAAAGGTTTTTAGAAATATTTTTGCAAATTTTTTCAGAATTAGGTTATGTACGTTTGTTTACAAACGTTAAACACTCAAAGTTAAACGCGCAAAATGTAGTGTGAACGATTTTGTTTACTTTTTTAAACAAGTGGCTTAAACGAGTACAAATTCTCTATGTGAACTCCGTATAACATTTTTTTTCAAATAAACATAAGGGTTAATTCCAAAAATTCACAATAGGTCAAAGACTAACAAGACCTCCGACTCTACCCTGCAAACAAAACGATATGACATCGATTCGCCGGTTGTATTGCCGATACGATAAATGTTATTGCGGCAATTATCGAATTCGTATCGCCGGCGATACACCTTTCGGGAGAAACTGTTACCCGACGGCAATACATCCCGGCGATACGAAAACGATTCGTCTTGGCGATAAAAGGGCAATATCGCCAGATATTCATATAAATGAAAAAAAAGAATAGATTTGTATGTATCGCCGGAATATCACCAAAATGATAAACCGGCGATACAGCAATATCGATTCCCTGAAGCTGAAAATAGACATTATTTTTTTCATTCATATTTTGGTCATGTTAACAAGACTAAAAACATTTGCATCCACCTGAAAAATATATCCGCAACATTCGCTGAATTTCTTATTGAAATCACATTTGTGGTTTTCGGCCAAATTTATATTCTTTCAAAGATTTCTTGTTGTGCTTGATAAATTATTTTATTTTATATTGACAATGAAATAAAAATTTTAAATATTTTTTATTTTGTTTATCGCCAAAATATCGTTCGTATGAGAAAACGGCGATATAATAAAAATACTACTTTGATTTTTTATTGAAATGATAAATTTTCGTATCGCCGCAATATCTTTTCGGCGATATATCGCCCTATTGTTTGCAGGGTACATAACCTCAAAAAATTAATTCACACATACAGGTACTGTGTATTTCAACACACTTGATAAAGTGTGGTGAAATAAAAAAAATTTGACATTTCTCATAAAAATATAAACAAAAATTTTTTTATTTTTTTTAATATTTTTTGTAGCAAAAATTCTATAGCACTTTTTTTTAAAGAACCTAAATGTATAATTGCATAATAAATAAATCTCAAATACTGCAATAATACTAGCCATTCGTTTATTTTTAAATTAAAACAAACTTTTAGTTTTATTGATTATTAAAAATATTTATGACCATACAACATGTAAATATAAGCAATTTTTGTTGAACCTTATTTTTGAGGAAGTTCAGGATCGTAAGCACGATTTAATTTAGCAATGCGAGCTAAACTCTTTACATAATTCCAAAATACCACCATCCCAGTATTTGCGGATTTCATTGTGACGGCCATGGTAGTCGGTCTTGATAGCTTAATTAACCTTTTCCACTTGAGCCTTCCAACTTTATGACTGTGTTGGCTACAGCACGAATAAACCTCGGTTTCTTTAATGATTATCTTGCCATTCGTACCAAACTTTTTAAAAGTTTATTAACAATTGGTTTTTTTAAATCAATTTAAAACACGTTAACGAAAAAAACTATTTTTTTTGGTTTATTTTATAATTTTTTTTCTTGACCATTGTTGCCAATTTAGCTATTTTGTAGCTAGATTTAGCTATTTTTTTTTGCATCTAGCGACAAAAAAAGTCATTTAGCTCTTAGCTACAAATCTAGCTACTTTTTTTGTTCGCAAAATTTGTAAAAAAGTGTTTTTTTTAAACCGTTTTATTAGCCATATTTTTAAGTTGACATTTCGTTAACGTCCCAGTCAGAAATTGCCAACCGTACCAAAAATTTTGTGTTGGCACAATATCGGGCTAGCCAAAAACACAACATTGTATAATGTAAAACAGTTTTACTAAAAATATTGTGTTGTCACAACTTTGTGTTTACATAAAACACTACACTATGGATTATAATTGAAAAGTTTTAACATTTTTATTTTTTTAAAAAGTTTTTGATTTACATAGACCTCAACTCTTTAATCTAAGTGAACACTTAAGTAGTTGCTTTTTTAACCAATTTGCACAAAATGGTAACTAAAAAGCACAACATCGAGATTTTCAATATATCCCTAAGCAAAAGATAAATCCAATGTCGTAAATTTGTAAAATCAATGTTAACCCAACGTCAAAACAAAAGTCGAGCGATCGTTGGCCACTGTTATCATTTCAACATCGAAATGACGTCGTAGACTTAGAAACGGGTATGATATGCCAACGTTGGTACCGTCGCCGCCAACTTCATTCCAACGTTAGCCCGTTTGTATTTTTCTGACTGGGGTGCTATTTAAGTGTGTATGGCATCTGCTAGTTTTTCAACTTTTCAAAAAGTTTTATCAGGGGTTTTCTATGATATTTCCTTTAACTTCAAACAAAAATTTTAAATTTATCAAAAATCTCTCCACGATAAAGTTACTTAAAATTTTCAACATCAACCAAGTATCGTATTGGCATAATTCATAGATAATGTAGTTTAGTACCAACATAAAGAAAAAACAGCTATGGGTTTAAAATATAATAGTTTTCATCTCTCCAATAACGGATAAAATTTTACACCAGAATTCATAACCAAAAAAACGAGTGGCTATAATCGAGCTTTTAATTCGCATTCAGATAATTGTGTATTAAAAAATTTGGTACTGCGAAACAACTCCCAAATGAAATAAATCCCAATGAAATAATTCCTAATGATATAAGTCCTAAGAGGAATGAATTAACTCCCAACTTTAAGAAATGAAATAAGTCCCAAAGAAAAAATGAAACAAGTCCCAATATTTGGGAGTTATTTAAAATCAAAATACTTACTCCCAAAAAAATTTAAGAACTTCGAACGAAATAAGTCCAAAAAAATAAAATAAGTTCCCATTACAGGAATTATATCTATTATGAGTACTTTTTACGTATACAAAATGAGGTGCTGATTCACAGAAAATAGTGAGGTGCCGATTCACAGAAAATAGAAATTCACAGGAAATAGTTCACAGGATCTGCAAATCCAGAAATACATACATATAACATATAGATTAATAATGTTTCTTTGTTAAAGAAATTGATTTAAAAGCTTAATTTAATAACTTAAGCGTTGGAAACAATTTCTAAAGTTTCATGCGTTATAAATTATATCTGCGATATAAAATATGAGTATTTAAACTTTTTGTTTGCAAAATTTAATAAAAATATTTGAAAATATTCGTTTTAATACCAAAACTAACTTATTTTATTGTTTAATTAAAAACTTTAGCAAATAAAACCTTTTAAAAACCACAAATCCAAAATCTAGCTATAAAATAGCTAGATTTTTCAACTGTTTATACAAATCTAGCTACAAAATAGCTAGATTTTTTAACTGTTTTTAAATTTAGCTATTTCTAGCTATTTTTTTGTCCAATCTAGCTACATTTTTGTAAAAATAGTTGGCATCAGTGTTCTTGACATTTCTCATTATTTGGTGGTGAAATGTTGTGGTAAATTTTAAAAACCAACTCAGGGTTGTATTTAATTAATTTTATTTTGTTAATTTTAATTGCAAAAATGCATTTATGTGGATACTAGCTCCTTGAGAAATTATTTTTAATGTATATTTATGCTTTCTCACTTTTCGTTACGAACAAATTTTACAAAAATAAAAAAAATCCAAAAACAAAAGTAACTCTGTGTATGGTGAAAATATTTTTAATCAGTGGTGAAAAAAGTTAGGTACACCAATACTAAAGAGGACCTAACTCAAATACATTCAAAGAGTTAGGTTCTCTGACAGCAAAACAAAATGAGTTGGAAGTCTTGTTAGTCTTTGCAATAGGTTATTTAAAAACAGCTGTTTTTAGCTTTTTAATCAATCTGACACTTTTAGTAGCTTTAACCAACACTGGTTATATTTTTTTAGCTCAGTGAAAAGTTTAAGAATTAATTTTTTTGGAAAAATTAAGTTTATTTAGCAAATTTTATTAATTAATATTAAAAAACTACGTTAAAACACCTACACAATGTATAAATAAGATTTATACAATTGAGTGCAATTGATAATCTGCATCAAACGGATGTAGACAAATAAAAATATACAACAAAAAAGATTGCATACAATTTGCAATATTCTCTTCCGCCCAACCTCCCATTATTCGTTGTATCTCATTGTGAAGTATTTATTTAACAATCATTGTCATGTTAAATCTTGAGTTTTTATCGCCAGCACTAATAATTAATATAAGACAAATTTTTATATTCTATCTAAACTGCTACACACATTCTCAATTTACTACGGCGTGATACGTACGACACCACAAATAACTCACTATACCACCATGGCTGAGAGTCTTGTCTGGCGTTTATTGTGCCGATATAAAATATTTTTTTTAGTGGGTTTAATTATCTTCGGTATACAAATATTTCTAGCCTATAAATCTTTAAATTTACCTGCCCTCTCGACAAGTGACATCTCAGATGAAAAATATTCATCCCATTCATTGGCCCAGCAACGGGCTAAATCTAATGGTCAACAAAATTCGGCTAGTGATGATGAAGATTCTTCAAATACTTCACAACAAAAACGATCAGCTTCCGCTTCAATAACCCATACAGCAACATCAAATGATCCTCCTCCTGCTTCACTTATATCAGCCAAACAATTAGGCTTTACTCCTGCATGTGAGATACAATCAAAAGATGCCATATCAGCGTTACAACGAGCCAAAACTAAAGACTGTCGTCAACATATCGCTCAAATTGCTTGTGCCATACAATCGGGAGAATTTTATGCCTCCCATCTGCCCACTTATTGTCCACGTGGTAATCATACTGCTAATACTCAATTGGGTTGTTTTCGTGATGAAAAAGAATTCCGTCTTTTATCTGCGTACTTTATTAATTTTAAATCCAACAATACTCCCGATAAATGTGTTCAACTTTGTTTACAATCTGGATTTCCCTATGCAGGAGTTCAGTATGGTACGGAGTGTTTTTGTGGTACCGATGCTCCTGCAGAAACTGTTAAATTAGCTGATTCAAGTTGTAATATGAAATGTTCTGGAGATCCCCATGAAATATGTGGCGGTTATTATGCCATGAATATATATGAAACGGGAATAGCAAGTGAGTAAAGTCTTTTTCTATGCGTTTCAGACTTTCGATATAGAAAAATGTTTCAAAATCTGACTTTTTTTCTGTATAGAAAAATTTTTTAAAAATCTGACTTTTTTTGTATAGAAAAAATGTCTCAAAATCTGAAAACTTTTTCTATATAAAAAAAAATCTCTCATAATCTTAGACTTTTTCTATATAGAAAAAATGTCTCAAAATCTGAGACTTTTTTCTATTTAGAAAAAATGTCTGAGACTATTTTGAGACTTTTCTATATAGAAAAAATGTCTCAAAATCTGAGACTTTTTTTTTAATATTGAAAAACTATCCCAAAATTTGAGATTTTTTTGTCTTAATCAAAAAATGTCTAAAAATCTGAGACTTTTTTCTATATAGAAAAAATGTCTCAAAATCTGAGACTTTCTTCAATATAGAAAAAATGTCTCAAAATCTTAAGACTTTTTTCTATATAGAAAAAATGTTTCAAAATCTTGGATTTTTTTCTTGTAGAAAAATATCTTAAAATCTGAGATATTTTTCTATATAGAAAAAATGTAAAAATTTTAGACTTTTTTCTATATAGAAAAAATTTCTCAATATCTGAGACTGACAAAAAGAAAAATGTCTCAGAATCTCAGTAACTTTTTGTTAACAAAAAAAATCTCTTTTTTGGAGAACTGTTGTGTTTTATCTTAATATTAAGCAATGGCCCTTACCACAAGAAACCAAAAAGTCTATTTTAACAAAAGTTTTATTTTAAATTTCAAATTTTTAATAAATTTTTTTAAAGGCGATTTTAAAAACAAAACCAATTTGTATGGAAATCAAATTAAAAGCTGATTTTAAATATATTTTATTTTTCTATGGTAAGGCGGAATAATGTTTTATAAACATCCTATTATAGGCTATTAAACTTTTAATTAGTACATAATTATGTTCTAATTTAAGTTTTTTAACAAAATTTGCATAATTTCAACTCATATTGCATTTAACACGTAATCTAAACATGCAAACATAAATATAAGTGTGGAGCAAATTGTGTTTTTTTCGAATTTTAAAATTGTCGTAATACTTGCACGGAACTTTCCGATTTTGAAGTCAAAATAGGAACCCAAAGGCATTGTCCGATATTTTTATACCCTCCACTCTAGTGATAGAGAGTATATATAAGTTTGTCATTCCGTTTGTAACTCATCGAAATATCGGTCTGGGACTCCATAAAGTATATATCGATTTTAAGACATTCTAGCGATGTCCGTCTGTCTGCCTGTGGAAATGGTGATCACGGTCAAAATATTACACGGAGACAACTGAAACTTAAAATATATATTGGAAGTTCTTCCGAGAAGTTTGGTATTGCATTTGAGCGATATCGGTTTAGCGGTTCAAAAGTAATGAACGAAAATGTAAGGACACCTCAAAAATTTTAGTACATTCAACATAACCTAAAAATACAAAATGCTTTAATTCGGCTGCTGGTTGACATATGTGAACATAATTGAACACAAAATGGTATTTAAACAAGTATGAACATATTTTTTGATAAAAAAAAGAAAAATTCGCGTATTTTTTTTTGCGGAAATTTTTTTTCAAAAAAAATTTTTTTTTTCAAAAGTAATTTCCTTTTAAATAAAGTTTTTTGCAATAATCTTTTTTAAATTTTGGAGGGTATCACTACATTCGGCAAGGCCGAATGTAACTTTTTTACTTGTTTGTATTAATATTGACCATAAAAGACATTTTTTTTGACCACGACGATTTTGAAATTTAAAAAAAAAAACATAATTTGTTCCACCCTAATAAATATGTAATACTTGTTCATAAAATTGTAAATATTTCTTCATCTATATATACAGTAAAATCTTCCTTAAATTGAGGCTCTTTTAAAAAAAAAAAAAAAATATCGTGTAAACTTCCATTATCATAAACCCATGATTTAAACGATATAATATTACGAAACCCAACAGTCCGACTTTAAGAAATTTTACTGTATGAATTAAAAAAGCAATTGGCTATTAAAACATGCAATTAATCAAACATTTGTTTTCTGTTTTCGTTTTTTTTTTCTTTCCTTTGCAGAATTTTCAGCACAAATTGCTGAGACTAGTGTTAAACCCGACACTAAGGAACGTATTAAAATAGCATTTTTATTAACATTGAATGGACGTGCTTTACGACAAGTACATCGTTTATTAAAAGCTCTATATGCACCACAGCATGTTTATTATATACATGTGGATAAGGTAAGTGTTTTTTGTTTTATATTTTTGCATTAAATTTTTTTTTGTTTGTTTATAAGTTGAATAATTAAAACTAGTTTTGTTTCATTTTATTTCCAATTAATTTGTTTTGAGGCAGTAGTTTAGTTTAATTTAAAATATCAACGATGCAAAGAAATAAAAGATTAAAAAAAAAATATTTGTACAAAAAAAAAATTGCAATCTAAAAAATTTTAAATGTTATGAACAAAAATGTGGAATCCAAAATATTCAAACAGCTTTACCACAAGAAAATAAAATAAATTTAAAATGAGCTTTGAATTTTATTTCCATACAAATTGTTTTTGTTTTTAAAATCGACTTTCAAAAAATGTATTAAAAATTTGAAATTTAAAATAAAACTTTTGTTAAAATAGACTTTTTGTTTTCTTGTGGTAAGGGCCAAAGTGTTCTGACTATTTTGAATTCCACAAAAAATGTTTTTATTTAAATGATTTTGAATTAGTTTCAAACCCAAGTTTGTTTTTTTTTTTCGTTTTGTATTATTTCGGATTTTGTTTTACTGAACTAATTTTTCTTACATACTCAGGTCGGACGTATTTGCATCATTAATTTCATATTTTTATACTACTAGTTAGGTAATAGTTTTTCTATAAAAATATTTCCAAATTTTGAAAATTTATCTCTATAAAATTAAATTTTCTAAAGCATTTTTCCAATACTAAAGGTCCCAGATTTTGAAACAAATTTTTAATTAAAAAATGTTAGATTTGAGGCATGATTTTAAAATTTTTTTGAGACATTTCATTGCTGTGTCTAAAAATGGAATCAAAAAAAAAATTCTCAAGAGGGTAAGAAAGCCAAATTTGGTTCTTTCGCAATACTTTTATGAAAAAAACTTTACATAATTATTAAACCAATATTTCAAATTTAATGCTGATTATAAATTGACTTCTAAAATGTACTGCGAAAGGATCAAATAAGGCGGTTTTGTTTCTTGGGCCTCTTTGAAAAAAATTGAAAAACACATGACTCCATTTTTAGGCGCAGTGACGTTTAGCTTAAAGAAAAATTTTAATATTCCTTGAAATTTTCCCAACAGAAAAAATCAGAGATTCTAAGGCATTTTGCCCAACTGTAAAATTTATGAAATTCTAGCTTTAGAAAAAATCTTAGATTCTGATATTTTTAGAAAAATATTAAAAAAATACTCAATTTTTTCCAATACAAAACTTTTCAAATTCTGAGTTTTTTTTCTATAGAAAAATTCTCGAAATCTAAAAACTTTTTCCTCAGAAAAATGTTCGTATTCTGAGACATGTTTTCTAGACTTGCCACCTTTTGAAATTTTCAAAACGGGACACCACTAAAAAACATAAAAAAAATTAAAAAAAAAAAATCGACGTCTCAAAAATTCTATAACGTCTCAAAAGGACTTAGATTCAGGACATCAACCTTTATTTATCATTTGTTACACTTAAACACAAGTTGGACCGTTTTTCTGTAGCATCCAATAAGATGAAAATCTTATTATCTCAAAAACCCCACTAACGATTTTTTTCAAATTGGGCTTAAAATGTTTGTACGGATGCCAACTAACATAATCTGCAATAAAATTTCATATGCAGCGAACTTTTAATTAAACTTGTTCAACCACACCGTGATCTGGTTGAAATTTGCAATACCTTTTCGTTCTATTTTCATCCTTTTCCTGTGTTGCTGATGATTCATTTATATCTGCAGCTCTTTTTCTGTTCATTTTCCTGTGAAAAATTTAATAGTTTAATATTTGTGCAAATTTATTGGAAAGCATATTTACTAAAATAATAAAAAAACACCTCTACAAAAAATCACGCTCTGTTAAAATTTTAATTCATTTGAAAGTTGACAAATGAAAAAAAAAATATATTTAAAAAAATGCCAGTGTTGCTAATAAAAATAAGTACTAAGTTTACGATTTATTTTTTGTGACAATGAAAAAAATAGTTTTTTTTCTCAAAACGGGACAAATGGCGTCCCGTTCAGGGTATCGTCGGGACACGGGACACTCCACTCTAAAACTGGTCTGTCCCGACGAAAACTGGACGGTTGGCAAGTCTAATGTTTTCTACTGAAAAAGGCTGAAATTCCGAAACGTTCTTTAACACCAAAATTATCAGATTCTAAAAACTATTTTTTATAAAAAGTACCTAAAATTGGAAAAAATCTCAACTTCAATTTTTTAGTTTCAGATACACTTTTTTCCTATAGCAAAAGTTTCAAATTTTGACACACTTTTTCTATAGTAAAAAACTCAGATTCTGAGTCAATTTTTTTATAAAAAAGGCTTGGATTTTGAAACAGTTTTTCTTTAAAAAGGTCTTAGATTTTAAACCAGTTTTTCTATATAAAAAGTCGCTTTCGACCGACGACAATATGTCATGGTCAAGCGTTTAATATAATATTAAAATTTTGTAATTATATATATTGCTAATTTATGAAAATAAAGAATACTACTACTACTATAAAAAGTTTCAGATTCTGAGATAATTTTTCTGTAGAAAAAGTCTCAGATTTTGAGAATTTTTTCTAAAATATTATATTGTAAAAAAAGTGGCAGAATCTTATCTATAGAAAAACTCTCAAATTTTTTCTCAAGAACATTTTAAAATTTTTTTCCTTTAGAAAAATACCATGATTCCGATATACATATTTTTCCTTTAAAAAAATTAAGATTCTTGGACATTTTTCCTTGGAAAAAAATTCTCAGATTTTTTTATTTGCTCTTTCTTTTTTTCTCTTCCTTCTCAGATTTTTCTTATAGAAAAATTCTCAGAAATTTCCTATATAGACAAATTTTAAGATTCCGAGATTTTTTTCCTTAAAAAAAATTCCAAGATTTCAGTTTTCCTCTTCTTGGTTTTCCTATAGAAAATTTTGAAGATTCATAGATGTTTCTCATAGAAACAAATTCTCAGATGATTTGCTTTTCTTTTTAACATGATAATGTTTTTAGGCTGGGGTCTAATTTTAAAAAAAGTTGCAGGACGCCACCTCAGTTTGACTATATAAGGTAACAATTAACGAAAAAGAAAACAAGAATTTCTATTTTCATATTCTTAAAACCAAAAATGTTACTAACTTGGGTTTGTAACTTGGATAATAATTCACCTCGTGGTGAATAAAACCGTTTTTCACCAGCTGGTGAAGAAAAAGTAACATAATTATTTTTCAACAAAAAAAAAATTTTTTTTCTTCAATTTAAAATTTTTTTTTCATAATTTTTTTTTTTTCATCAAATTTTTTTTCATAAATTTTTTTTTCATTAATTTTTTTTCCACCATTTTTTTTTTTCATCAAACTTTAATTAATAATTTTTTTATTATCAAATTTTTTTTTTCATCAATTTTTTTTTCATGAAATTTTTTTTCTTCAAATAATTTTTTTCTTCAATAAATTTTTTTTTTCCATCAAATTTTTTTCATCATTTGTTTTTTTTTCATCATTTTTTTTTTTTTTCATAAATTTTTTTTTTTTTCATAATTTTTTTTTTTATCAAAATTTTTTTTCATCACTTTTTTTTTTCATTAATTTTTTTTTTCATCATTTTTAATTATCAATTTTTTTCTCACCAAAAAATTTTTTTTTTTCATATTTTTTTTCATCAATTTTTTTTACATCAAAAAATTTTTCTTTTCAACAAAAAAAATCATCAAAAACTTTTTTTCATCAAATTTTTTTTTACCAAAAATTTTGGGTTCATTAATTTTTTTTTAACATAATTTTGTTTTTCGAGAAAAAAAATCATTATTTTTACCAAAACTACTTTTTCACCAAGTCTAAGCTTTTCGTATAAAAATTTTCCATTTGTTTATCAAATGTACGTAAAACAAGTGAGAGTGTTATATTCTTTGGTGCCGAATCTTTTATACTCTCCAAAATGTAAAAACACTTTTTTGCACTTATTTTTGCACTCACTTACGAAATATTTCAATTTGTTGTGCATGGAATAGTAAAGTAATATAACATTATTTTTTCTAAAAAAAACTTTGCTTTGGCAAGTACACCCAATTCTTCCGCGAAACATTATCATGATTTTATGTTTTGGGCAAGAGTACAAAATTCGCAGGCATTTTCTTCCTCTACATTTCTTTCTTTTTTTTGCATGGATCCGCGCCTAATTCCATGTAACCTAAAAATACAAAATGCTTTAATTAGGCTGCTGGTTGGCATATGCGAACAGAATTTGATAGGGAATTTTATTTAATAAGTACACCAAAAACAGTTTCCGCGAAATTTTTTTTTTAAACATTTTCTCCGCAAAAAACAACACAGGTTGGCCGTCGCCTTAGACGTCACAGCCACCATATTGATAGGATATACTTAGACAAATAATCGTTTTTTGTTCTATTACTGCTGTGTTAACATATTTATAGTTTTCTAAATAAAGGAATTTAAACAGTTACATCAAATACAATTCTATTTTAAGTATTAAACAGTAAAAAAACAATATCAACTTTCTTTTATTTTGTTTTGTCTCTTATATATTTTTTGCAAGGGTTATAAACATGATCTGATTTTTTTTTTTTTTTTTCATTTATAGCGTCAAGATTATTTATATCGCAAACTTTTGGAACTTGAATCAAAATTTCCAAATATTCGTTTGGCTCGTACTCGCTTTTCAACAATTTGGGGTGGTGCTTCTCTACTTACCATGCTTATGCAATGTATGGATGATCTGTTAAAATCCTCGTATCAATGGGATTTCGTTATCAATCTAAGTGAAAGTGATTTTCCCGTTAAAAAACTTGATAAACTTGAAGAATTTCTAACAGCTAATCGTAATCGTAACTTTGTTAAGAGCCATGGGCGTGAGACACAAAGATTTATACAAAAACAGGGATTAGATAAAACATTTGTTGAATGTGATACTCATATGTGGCGTATTGGAGATCGTAAATTGCCATCGGGTATACAAATAGACGGTGGTTCTGATTGGGTGGGTCTATCAAAACCATTTGTGGATTATATATTAGAGAATAAAGATAAAGATGAATTGCTTAAAGGACTTTTGGTGATATTTAGTCATACTCTATTGCCGGCTGAATCATTTTTCCATACCGTTTTAAGAAATTCCAAATTTTGTGGTACTTATGTGGATAATAATTTACATGTTACGAATTGGAAACGTAAACTGGGCTGTAAATGTCAATATAAACATGTAGTGGACTGGTGTGGTTGTAGTCCAAATGATTTTAAGCCCGAAGATTGGTCTCGATTACAAAATACTGAAAATAAAATGCTTTATTTTGCTAGAAAATTTGAACCCATTATAAATCAAGCAATTCTGTTGAAATTAGAGCAATGGTTGTATGGTGCATATCCGGAAGGCTATCTAAATTTACAAGCCTATTGGCAGAGCTTTTATCATTTTGAAGATATTAAAACGAAACAAGATGATCTGACATTAACTATTGCAGAAAGTTTAATGAGAAGATTATGTAGACAATGGAACATAAAGGGTCACAAAGTAGTGGAGCTAACACATTACATGCACAATGACCAGTATAAGGGTTATTTAATACGTTACCAAGCCTTAGAGCCTCAAAATAATACCATCTATGAGTTGGAGACACGCATAAGACCAGTACAATATGCCAAATTTGCGAAAAACTCTAAAATTGCTAAACGATTACGAAATTTTGAAATATCCTCGGAATACGATCAAAAAGAACAAATATCTAGAAATTTTCAAAAATTCTTAGGACCTTATACCGATTTAGTGTTAACATTTAACTTTTTAGGTTCTGGTTCTTCATCTCCTAAAGATACTTCACATTCATATAACTTGACTTTACTGTGGTTTGATCCTATGGGACGTTTACAAGATTTTAATGAATTACACATAGAAGATACACAAACGGAAAATATAAATTATTCAAAGGCCTTGTTAAAACAACCCTTAACACCGGGCATATGGACAGCTAAGCTTATAGGACGTGCTGCTATATATGCCCAAACAAAATTTCTAATAACACCCATGGCTCTTTTCAATGGCGAAAATATACAAGCCGATCGAGCACGTTTAATAAATGCTGGAGATGGTATAACATTACCAGATGATTTTAGCTTACCACCCGAATGGTTTCAATATTTAACAGCCACCGATGAAATGACACAATTAAAGAAATTAGCTGCACGCAATGCTTTAAGAACTGGTGAAAAACTTTATGAATGGGTAGATGATTTAACTGGAAAATTTCATCATACTCGGGAGACTTGTGCTATTAATGAAGAGGCTTCTAAATTAACGACGGCAGCTTTAGAAAAATTACCTTTATGCAAAGAAACAACATGGAGCTCTTTGGCTCCAGATCCTAAAAGTGATGTATATGCATTAACAAAAACAAAAAGTTAAAAATATTAAGAAATTTGATAAAAGTTTTATTATCTACATTAGAAAAAAAAAAACAATCAGACCAAAAAATATGCAATATATTTTAAATATTAACAACAGCCAAAAAAATAGGCAATATTTTTTATTTTACTCAAGCAATTAATAGTATGCCATAATTTAATTAAAAGAAATGTATTTCATTTTAACTATTTTAAATTATAACGATTGTTAAGATTATGTTGTTAATTTTTTTTTCTTGGAACTCTTTCACGAAATTACTAGAAATAATACAACTTCAAGCACAACTATTTTTGTAAAGCACACTTTTAGGCTTAAATATTTTTTATATGTATAACTTTTTACTTAAAGTAACAGTGTTTGTTTTTTCAAATAATTTATTTTAAATTAAAATTTTTAATATGTGTCATATTTTAATCCTCGTCTAACTTTGTTTTTATTATACATATTAAATTTGTGATATATTGTATGGTTTTTGTTTATGAATTTTAAATTATGTCCATTTTCGTACTGTCCATTTAGCTTTGTAAATATTATCAAAATCTCATTAAAAATTTTTGCATTTCAAAGTTTTGTTTTATAAATTTTACATACTAAAGTACATATTACTTTTTCTATAAAACTAAAATTCTATGTAAATACAAAAAAATAGTTAAAGGCATCTAAAAATAATAAATCTTTTTTTGAAACTTTATCTTAATTGACATTTCAATAATAAATGTTATTAAATCTAAAAAAAAAACAGTGTTTACTTTATGTATTATATTCAATGATAAAGAAATTCTCATTAAACAAGAAAAAAATAAATCAAATCATATTAAAATTGATATTTTTTTTAATTTAATGTTATAACCTTATTGTCTGGTAATAAAAACTTTTTCACAAAACCGTTACAAAAACTGCTTGAACAAAACTTTTGGAGCTTTTAAATTTTTTTTGTGTTAACGATAACTGTCATCGAATATAAAAAATACCATCTCTAAGTATTACCTTCTTTACACGATAGAAAAAAGTAGAAGTGAAATAGAGATCACGCAAAAAAATATTTTGCCAAGCGATTGGGAGGAATCACGTTAAACCAGGGGGCTAATCACGTAAAACGATAGACGATGCATAAACGACATCAAAATACATATCGTTTCGAAGGGAAATTTGAAAGTTTTTCTTAATTAAATTATTAAAAATTGGTGTCTAATCCAGAAACATTAAAAAAATTGGATATATTTTGATTAGTTTAGGAGCATCAAGGCTTCAAAAATCGACGATAGTTAACTATCGTTTTACGTGATCACAGTCCTGGAGGCTAATCACGTAAAACGAAAACGATTGAAGACGCATAAACGACATCAAAATACATATCGTTTTGGGAAAAAGTTTTTCTTTATTATATTATTAGAGAGTGTGTTTCAAACCAGAAACACTAAAAAAAAATGGAAACATTTTGTATAATTTTGGAACAACAAGATTCTGAAAATCGACAATATTTAACTATCACTTTACGTGATCACAGTCCTGATTTTTGTGTATATGCCAAAACTAATAACATTTAACCAAGTCTTTGTTTGTCTTTTATTGAAGTTTGTAAAATTATGCAATTTTTTTCATAATTTTTTTTATCAATTTTTCTCTTTTCTTTTGTCAATTTTTTTTATCAATTAAAAAAAAACGGAATAAAACCGTTTTGACCAGCTGGTCAAAATAAACACACAAAAATATTGGGCCTGTAGGACAATAGCTTTGGTTTCCTTTTAACATGATAATGTTTTTAGGCTGGTGTCTTAATTTTAAAAAAGTTGCAGGACGCAACCTCAGTTTGACTATATAAGCTAACAACGAAAAAGAAAACAAGAATTACTATTTTAATTTTCTTAAAACCAAAAATTTTAATAACTTGGGTTTGTAACTTGGATAATAATTCACCTCGTGGTGAATAAAACGGGTTTTCACCAGCTGGTGAATAAAAAGTAAAATAATTATTTTTCAACAAAAAAAAATTTTTTTTATCATTTTTTTTACATCAAATTTTTTTTTCATCAAATTTTTTTTTTTTCATAATTTTTTTCATCAAACTTTTTTTTCATAATTTTTTTTAATATATTTTTTTTTTTTTAATTTTTTTTTATAAATGTTTTTCATCAATTTTTGTTTTTCATTAATTCATCAAATTTTTTTTTTCATCAAATTTTTTTTTTCATAAATTTTTTTTTTCATAAATTTTTTTTTATTATATTTTTTTCATAAATTTTTTTTTCACCAAATTTTTTTATCAAATTTTTTATTATCAATTTTTTTCTCACCAAAAAAAAATTTTTTCATAATTTTTTTTTTTACATCAAAAATTTTTTCTTTTCATCAAAAAAATTCATCCAAAACTTTTTTTCATCAAAATTTTTTTCACCAAAAATTTTGGGTTCATTAATTTTTTTTTAACATAATTTTTTTTTCGTGAAAAAAAAAAATCATTTTTTTTTTACCAAAAATACTTTTTCACTAAAGGCCTCTACAGACCATTCAATATTATGCACAATCTGCATGTATTTTTTTCAGTACAATATTTTATACAGTATTTTTATGTATGCCATTTGTGGGTAAACGTCAAAAATATTGTGCATAATATTGCGTCGTCTGTAGGTACCTTAAGTCTAAGCTTTTCGCATAAAAATTTTCCATTTGTTTATCAAATGTACATAAAACAAGTGAGAGTGTTATATTCTTTGGTGCCGAATCTTTTATACACTCCAAAATGATAAAACACTTTTTTGCACTTATTTTTGCACTCACTTACGAAATGTACAGCTCTTTTGGTTTTTTAATGGGGTCCTCGACTGATATTTCAATTCGTTTTGCATGGAATAGCAAAGTAATATAACATTATTTTTTCTAAAAAAAACTTTGCTTTGCCAAGTACACCCAAATCTTCCTCAAAACATTATCATGATTTAATATTTTGGGCAAGAGTACAAAATTCGCAGGCGTTTTTTAACTTGAAAATCGGAAAGATCTGTACAAAGTGAAATTTTTTTTAACATGATAATGTTTTTAGGCCGGTAATCTAATTTTAAAAAAATTCCAGGACGGCACTTGAGTTTGACTATATAAACTAACAATTAACAAAAAAAAAAACAAGTATTACCTTTTTTCATTTTCTAAAAACCAAAAAAGGTTTGTAACTTCGATTTGTAACTTGGATAACAATTCACCTGCTGGTGAATAAAACCGTTTTTCACTAGCTGGTGAATAAAACGTAATTATTTTTCACCAATTGTTTTTTTTTTCATAAATTTTTTTTTATATAATTTTTTTCTTTTTTATCCAATTTATTTTGTTCAATTAAAAAAAAATTTTTTTTCATTAAAAGATTTTTTTTCATTAAAAATTTTTTAATTTTTTTTTTCCTAAAAAATTTTGTTTTCATCAATTTTTTTTTTGTCATCATTTTTTTTTTTATAATTTTTTGTTTATACAATTTTTTATTACGTCAAATTGTTTTGTTTTCATATTTTTTTTTATTATTTTTTCATCAATTTTTTTTATACATTTATTTTTTTCACCAAATTTTTTTAAAACATAAATTTATTTTTTATTAATTTTTGTTCATATTTTTTTTAACAATTTTTTTAACCATATTTTTTTCATCAATTTTTGTTATATCAAAAATTTTTTTTTCATCAAAAATTTTTTTTGGTTAAAATTTTTTTTCATTAAAAATGATTTTTTCTTCAAATATGTTTTCATAATTTAGTTTTTCGTGAAAAAAATATTTTTTTTAATTTTTTTTTTCGACACAATGTCGGAGTACCCTTCTGTACTACAGAGTAGCATCTCTAAAAATAGAGATGGCATCATACAAAAAATGTGTAAGTGCGAGTTCTCCGTCATTGTAAATTCAGCTTTAAAAAGCTTTCGAAAGAAAATTGTTTTCATTTGCGTCACTAAAATATTACCCTTATAAATCTACCTTAGTATTTTTATACCCTCCACTCTAGTGGTATATATAAGTTTGTCATTCCGTTTGTATAACCTCGAAATATTGGTCTAAGACCCCATAAAGTATATATATTCATGATCCTCGATCGATTTTATGACGATTCGTCCTGTCTGTTGAAAACACGCTAACTTTTGAAAGACTTTAAGGAGATATTTACCTGAGGGCCAATTCTGTTTCTGTGATAAATTTATCACTGAAAAAATAATGTCACTATGCCTATTAGTTTTCAATGAAGTAAACTGACATATTTTTTCATTCATACATTTTTCACAGAACCAGAATCGACCCCCTGGTCAGGTTGGTATTGCAATCCAGCGATATCGGTCCAGTGGTTCAAAAGTTATGAGTAAAAGACTGAATTTCGGCAAGGGGTTTTCGTAAATCTACGAGATAAAAAACACGCTAACTTTCGGAAGGCAATTCTAAGGATGCTGAAGCTTGGCATATATATTTTGCGTTCCCCTGGCCTAGTTCGTGTTGAATTTCGGCCAAATCAGTCAAGTGGTTCAACGAAGACGATTATCAAGTTACATAATTAGCCCCCAGGGTATTTACTAATATGGCATTCACACTTGCGACCTTAAACAAGTTGTTCAACAAAACACCAGTAACAGAATAAAAACGTAATAAACACAGAACAAAGACTTCTTTAAACATCTCACTCTTGAACACTTCAAAACAGCAAGTGTGAATGCCATATTATTTAATCAAAATACAACTTCTACTCTTTTTCTATGATCTGACTCTAGTTTTTTTGTAGTGTATTTATTTTTACATTCTAGTTTTTTTGTAGTGTATTTATTTTTACATAAAATCCCAAAATTGGTGATAAATTCTCAAATACTGGCAGCTCTTAAATAATCGAATATATATGAACTAGGTCATATTGCACATCGTTCAGCTCATTTCACCACAGTTGAATTGAACTAGTTTGCACACTCTTCTAATTATTTAGGCAGACGAGAAAGTGTAATAAATATAATTTTGTTTTGGCCAATTAACTAAACAAAAATAAAAAAAAAACATTAATTACATAAATCGAAAACATAAAAGCAAAGAATACAATAAAACTAATATAATTTAAAAGAATTCATAAATTGCAGGAAAAATCTCTCCAAATTTTGTTAAACAAAGGAAACGTGTTGTTTTTCACAGATTTTTTTTTTGAGATTTTTAACACATCTAGGAGTGTATTTTTAAGAAATTATCAATTAAAATGGATAAAATATTTGGTGCTAATTTAGAATTTGTCAGAGAAGATGATTATGTGGAATACTTTCTATTTCCACAACTTTCGGAAATACCTAAAAACGATAATGTGACAAACATGGATGGTGATGAACAACAAGTTCATAAACAATTGGAAGATGTTCGTATACAGTGTTCGAAATTAGTGGACAAGTTGGTAAAGGAACGTAATTATATATGGCATAAAGATGAATTCCAATTACGTATACGTACATGTACAACACAGGAGATGTTGTTAAATGATGAGTCAACGGCAGCTACAACAAAGGAAAAGGCAACAAATACCAAAATTGCACATGAAGGTAAGAAGGAATACATATATGTAAATATGTATTTATGCTTGTATGTATATGATGACTATTAATCTTTGTGTGTTTTTTGTCAGTTATAACGTGTGCCTTAACATTGTTTTGTTTGCAAAAAATTCTATGAAACCGGGTCATAGTAAGAAGGGGGAAACAGATGTATGAATACAAATGTGGGAAAAAAAAATGTTCGTTAATTTAAATTTTTACTTCAGGTAGAATAAGTTTTGTATACCATTTACTTAGCGGTAGGGATTATACATAAATGTGGTATTGCTTTTGGTAACACCCCAAAATGTTAGTTCGAGACACCATGTTTTAATATCCATGATCAATTTTGAATCGTTTTTGCAATGCCTTTTACTTCTTAGCATGCCCACCGTTACTTTGTTTTCGTTTATAATAGGTGTGTTCCAGAACTTTCCGGGTAAAGTTCGGTAAAATGAGAGAAAATCTTAAAAACTCTCACCATACCGCAAAAATTCACAAAAGTACGGGAACGCAAAAAACCACATTTCTAGCCCAAAAACTAAAAAATGTAAACAAATTGAAATGCTAACAAATTTTAGTAAGAACAAGTGAGAGTGTTAAATTCGGCTGTGCCGAATCTTTTATACCCTCCAAAATGTAAAAAAAAAAAAAAATTGACAGGGGCGTTTCTTTTTTTTGGGGGGGGGGGGGGCGAAGTTGATAGGGTCAGTGGGGCACGTTGAGAGCACCTTACCATCGCGATAAATACACCAAATGTTTCATTTATTTAACAAAAATACAAAAAAACATGTAAAAACGTGTATTTTTTTAGAGGTTGGTTTAGTTCTTCAAGGGGGAACTTTTTTCCCCCTGGTCCGATTTGGCCAATTTCCGAACTTAACCTGCCTAGGAACATAAGACATATTTGTGCCCAACTTGAGGTTCCTAGCTCTTTTATTTTGGACTGCATCGTGTTAACTACAGACGGACGGACGGACAGACGGACGGACGGACGGACGGACGGACGGACGGACATCGCTAAAATGCCTTAGAATCGATCACTGATCAATAATATATATACTTTATGGGGTCCCCGACCGATATTTCGAGGCGTTACACACGGAATGACAAAGTGAGTATACCCCCATACTGTAGTTGGAGGGTATAAAAATACGGTCAACAATGCGAAACAAATTGTAAAAGTTGATTTTAATGACTAAATATATTATTTTGTTTAAAATTAAACATTACTTTGTTTCGTTTTTTTATTTTATTAAAATTTTTAATTTATTTTCACAACAAAAATCAGCTGTTTTCTTAACATCTGATTGTTACCAATTTACACGAAAAAATAGTGCGGGTAAGTTCGGTAAAATGAGAAACAAATTTATTCTCTCAAAAACTCTCTCATTTACCCAATTTTTGCGAACGGGAACGCTTTTCGGGCTGGTTTGGGTACCCGCGGGCACCCGCGGTAACGTTCTGGAACACACCTAATAAATACGAAAGTAAAATAAATGGATCGGGATTTAAATCCTCATTTATAAAAATATTCACTGCGAAATCTTTTATTTTTTTAATTACACCTCCTTTTCCCCATTAAAAAGTCTCAGATTTCAATACTTTTTTCCTATTAAAAAAGTTTCAGATTCTTAGATTTTTTATACCCTCCAACCACAGTATGGGGGTATACTCACTTTGTCATTCCGTGTGTAACGCATCGAAATATCTGTCTAGGACCCCATAAAATATATATTTAATTGGATCGATTCTAAGACATTCTAGCGATGTCCATCCGTCCTTCTGTCCGTCTGTAGAGGACACGATACAGTCCAAAATAAAAGAGCTAGACTTCCGAAGTTTGGCACGAATATGTCTTATATTCCAGGTTAAGTTCGGAAATGGGCAAAATCAGACCAAGGGGAAAAAAGTTCCCCCTTGGAGAACTAAACCAACCTAAGAAAACCCTCTTTTTTTTGCAGGGTTTTTGTACTTTTGCAAAGCAAATGCAAAATTCTTATCTCAGAAGAAGTTCAAAATAGGATGGGGAAGGTGCCTCCCTAACGTCTCCTAACAACCCCCCCCCCCCCAAAAAAAAAGACGCTCCTGGATTTTTTTATATTGTTTTTTTACATTTTGGAGGGTATAAAAGATTCGGCACAGCCGAATGTAACACTCTCACTTGTTTCTTATTAGAAAAGTCTCAGAATCTTAGACGATTTTCCCATAAAAAAGTCTCACATCGTTTTTCATTTTGAATACTGCCGTTAGACTCTGTAACATTTTTCGTATTTCAGATTCTGAATCAATTTTGCTATTAAAAAAAGTTTCCCATTTTTAGACCTTTTAGTGATCAGAAAAGTCTTAGCTTAAAACCAAACTATTTTAAAAACAACCTCGAGCTAAAACTAAAATCCTCATTTCTATTTCTTAAAACAGTTAATAACATGAATTCAATTTGTACCAATTAACCATAATAATCAAACGGTTTTCGAGATATCGCCATTTAAAATTTGACAAAAATTTCCAAAAATGGAGGGTTTTCCTGGATTCGGCCAGTCGAATATAACTTTTTTACTCGTTTTTAATTTAAAATTTCCCATAATAATATTTTACTGTTTATTTATTCCACTCTCTGTTTAACAAATCTTATTTTGCATCAAAGTTTATTTAAAGAAAAAGAAAATAAACATAAGGTGTTAAAAGCATAAATAATAGGTTTTCCCTAATAACAAAATCTATTTATAGTCATTGGTTTTATTTATTTTATTATAAACTCATGGGAATTTCTCTATCTACTATTCATTTATTTATGTACTTTTTTTACAAACAATATTTTTTAGTTTTCTCATCTAATTTCTTCTACTGTGTGTGTCTTTTATAGATTCATTGCCACCACATTTGCATGGTGTTACACATTATGGTGATAATATAGCCGACGAATGGTTTATAGTATATCTGTTGACAAAATTATCACAAGAAATACCAACAGTCATAGTACGTGTGGTAGATTCAGATGGTGAATTCTTATTAATCGAAGCAGCTGATGTTCTACCCAAATGGGCGAATCCCGATACATGTGAACAGCGAGTATATCTTGCAGATGGTTGTATGCATTTAGTACAAAATTCTCCTTCGAATACGGCCAAACCAATGTCGGTTGCAACAGCCCTGGATAAGATACGCCAAAATCCTACTTTATATAAGGTATCAAAAGAAATTCAAATGTGCATTGATGAAAGAATGAAAGAATTTGAATCATTGGAAAATTCAAATATACATCATCAAATTGTACGATTGCCACTGGGAGTCGCTAATATTTTGAAGAAACATCCTTCTCTAATTGCGGCCGCTGTTAGAGCATTTTGTGAACGTGATCCTATTGATATGAAAGCATGTCGATCAATGCGTTATTTTCCACCCGAACAACGAGTCCGTACTAATGTTTGTTTTACAAAATGTCTTTATGCCATGATTATGCATAGTAATTATGTGCCTGATCGTAAAATTGGTTGGAATTTATCGGGAAATCCAAATAGTGAAGAGTACAAAGAAGATTTATTGGGTATTAAATTGGCTTGTGGTTTTGAAATATTAGCTTCTCAAGCAAAAGATGCCAAAGATGAGGAAAATTCTCCAGCCTGGAAGGCTTATGTAAGAAGTCTACAAGCCAAAGGTTATTTTAAAGAAAACATTGAAGGTTCTGCCGACTATCAGCGCTTAATAGAACAGGCTAAGGTATTTTTTAAAGATAATCAAACTCGTTTTCGTACTGCACCTTTGGTGGGACGTGAGATTTTGGATTTATTAAGATCCACTGAAATTAATGCAGAAGAATTGAGAGATGAGGAAAATAATTTAAGGGTGAGTTTAATTAAAGTCTAAAAATAAAAATTTCTCAGAATATGAGATATTTTCTTTGGAAGGAAACCGTTTTAGAATCTGCGATTTTTTTTCTATATGAAAAATGTCTCAGAATATGATACTTTTTCTATATGAAAAATGTCTCAGAATCTGAGACTTTTAATCTAAAAAATGTCTCGGAATCTGACACTTTATCTATATGAAAAATGTCTCAGAATCTGACACTGAGACTTTTTCTATATGAAAAAGTCTCAGATTCTGAGACATTTTTTAGAGAGAAAAAGTCTCAGATTCTGAGATATTTTTCATATAGAAAAAGTCTCAGATTCTAAGACATTTTTTATGTCTCTTTTTCTATATGAGAAATGTCTAAGAATCTGAGACTTTTTCTATATGAAAAATGTCTCAGAATATGAGACTTTTTCTATGTGAAAAATATCTCAGAATCTGAGACTTTTTTTATATCAAAAATGTCTCAAAATCTGAGACTTTTTTATATGAAAAATGTCTCAGAATTTGAGATTTTTTCTATATGGAAAATGTCTCAGAATCTGAGATTTTTTCTATATGAAAATTGTCTCAGAATCTGAGTCTTTTTCTATATGAAAAATGTCTCAGAATCTGAGACTTTTTCTATATCAAAAATGTCTCAGAATCTAAAACTTTATCAATATGAAAAATATTTTAAAATCCGAAACCTTTGAAAAGAAATGTTTTTAGAATCTGAAAATTTTAATCGTAAATTTTTTTCTGTAGAAAAATATATTTTTAAACCATTTTTTTCTTAAACATTTATTTTTTTCACAAAATTTCTTTATTTATATTTACAGCCCAGTGATTCTGATGATTGGCTTAATATAACCGCCGATCAATTAGATTCTATGCTAACAGAACGTTATGGACCAAAAAAACTTTACAAATCCAATGGTGATATAAATGCAGAAGAATTTACTAAAAATATTGCCGAATTTTTAGAAAAAGAATCAGCCTTTGAAGGAATTGAAAGAGATTCAGATGACGACAGTACCGATGAAGAGACACGCCGATCGAAAAAAGCTGAATTTAAAACTAAAGTTAAAAAGAATAATTCAATGCGTCAAGCTTGTCGTAAAAATCCAGTAAATTTAAATCAATCGAATACCTCGGAAGCTGACGATAGTTTTACGACACAAGTAAAAAGCTTTTTAGATTTTGTTATACCCGAAGATAAATGGGATTCCAATTCAGAAATGAGTGATTATGAGGATGAAGATGATATGGAGCGTAATTTTGCTGCTATGGCTGATGCTGAAAAGAATATTGATGCTGACATCAAAGCCTATATGGATCAAATGGATCGTGAATTGGCCAAAACTACAATTGGTAAAACATTTGAAAAGGCACACTCTAGCAAAGCCAAAGGAACAGCATCTAAAGCCACAACTGAAGATGATTTTGATGATTTTGAAGATTTCGAACCAATTAATATTAATGTCAACACTTTGAAAAATATGATGGACAGTTATAAATCACAAATTGGTGGTGCCGGTCCAGTATCAAATCTATTAAATGCTATGGGTGTTGGCATGTCATCAGCAACTGCTGAGGATACAGAAGATTTAAAAGAATCAGCTGTATAAGTTACTCATAAATCATAATTGTAAAATATCCCAACTTTTTTCTATAGTATTTTTTTAAGCATTTTTTTTTTGTTCGATGTCATCTATAATTAAAGCTAGTATTGCACATTATAATTTTATGTTTCTTAAATGTCAAGCGTCACATCATATAAAACAGGGTACTTATTTATTATATACGTATGTATGTAATGCTCAATAAAAGAGTGTTTCATTTTCTAAGGTTTTTCTTATATTCTATACACAAAAATACTCTTATTTATTTAATTTTGAAAATAAATATAAACTAAAAATAAATTAAATCGTGTCAACATTTTTTTGGAAATAATTCAGCTATTCAGTAAGTATTGGACCGATAGCCATGAAATTTAGAATGTTTATAGCTAAAGTAAGTTGGAGCCCAGCGGTTGAACAGGGGAGGGAGCAGGCCCCCAAAGTAGGGTACCTTTTGCATACGAACTCTTGCGGGTATTTTTAACACTGCCTTTATTGTGGGCGTGGCAGCAAAAATTGCAAAAAATCGTATTTTTTGGAAATTTTAAGAAAGGAAATTGGGAATTAGAACTACTATTTAAATACAAAATTTAACGACGTCGTACCTAAAAACAAAAATTTTGTTGCCTAATGAAAATTTGAACTTTTAAAAATTTGCTCGATTTTTTAAAAACTTTAACAGCAATATTAGGAAGTGGTGTAGGCGGTGTAAACTGATAACATGATAGAGCATCCACACCTGCCTTAATAGGCTCATCAGGGGCGTGCGTTTTTTGCCCAGTGGGTTAAAGTCGATTTTCGTACCAAAAATAGGACAATTTTGGATGGGGCTGGAGGGCGCAATATTAACAGCTCGGCCTCCATTTATTTAAAAAAATCATCTACGATATGTTACCTTTTTATACGAAATAATTATAACAAATTTGTATTTTTGTTTAAAGAAACATCATAATTTGTATATTTTTATTTATATATTTTTGTTTATCATACTGATAACAAATATTGATAATTACATTATAAGATAATTCTATTATATCTTAAAGAGATAGTAAAATTAATAACAAAAAAAAAATAAAAACAAAAACTGCAAAACTGAATAATATATATATTTAAATTGCACTTTACTAAATATTAAGACGATAATTATCATTAAAAATAAATCTATCAAGATAAAGAATAAATCAATTCTATATCTCAAAAACAATAAAACTTAAAATTTAATTACAAACAAAAAATTAAACTATTTAAGCACACAAAAATTGTAATAAGGAAATGCCAAAATGTTGAATTTAATAAAAGTGATTAAAAAAATATATATAAATGAAAACAAAAATTACAAAACTGACAAAAATTATAACAAAATAATGCAAAAAAATGCAGTTAAAATTCGATAAAAAAAAACAGTAACTAAAAAATTATATTTTTTTATACAGAAATTACAATGTTGAGATAAATTTTTAAGTCACTCGACTAAAATCGATCTAATGTAAAAATAGTGAAAAGAAATTTTAGATTTTAGAATCTATATATATAAAAGAGTAATGTGACTGACTGACTGACATACTCATTCATCATCGCCCAGCCCAAACCGCTGAAGCTAGAGACTTGAAATTTGGACTGTAGGTCCACCTCACGGAATATAGATCCACTAAGGCTGGATTTTTGCCAATGTTGATTCAAAGGGGGTAAAAAGGGTAAAAAACTGTACTTTTGGTACTTTTTATATCTCCTGAAATAATGGTCATAGAGACTTGAAATTTGGACTGTATGTTCACCTTCCGGAATATAGATCCAGTAAGGCCGGATTTTTGTCAATGTTGATTCTAAGGGGACAAAAAGGGTAAAAAACTATACTTTTGGTACTTTTTATATCTCCTGAAATAATGGTCACAGAGACTTGAAATTTGGACTGTATGTTCAACTCCTGGAATAAAGATCCAGTAAGGCCGGATTTTTGCCAATGTTGATTCTAAGGGGGTAAAAAGGGTAAAAAACTGTACTTTTGGTACTTTTTATATCTCCTGAAATAATGGTCATAGAGACTTGAAATTTGGACTGTATGCTCACCTCCCGGAATAAAGATTCAGTAAGGCTGGATTTTTGCCAATGTTGATTCTAAGGGGGTAAAAAGGGTACAAAAATGTACCTTTGGTACCTTTTATATTTTCTTAAATAATGGTCCTAGACACTTGAAATTTTGAATGTAGGTTCAGCTCCAGGAATATAAATCTACTAAGGCTGGATTTTTCCAATGTTGATTCTAAGGGGTAAAAAGGGTAAAAAACTGTACTTTTGGTACCTTTTATATTTTCTTAAATAATGGTCCTAAAAACTTAAAATTTACAATTTAGGTTCACCTCCCGGAAAAAGTATTCACCAAGGCTGGGTTTTTGCCAATGTTGACTCTACGGGGTAAAATGGAAAAAAGTGTACTTTTGGTACTTTTTTTAATATATTGAAATAGTGGTACCTTTTATAAAAAGTACCTTTTATAAAAAGTACCTTTAATAAAAAGTACCTTTTATAAAAAGTACCTTTTATAAAAAGTACCTTTTGTTGACTCTACGGGGTAAAATGGAAAAAAGTGTACTTTTGGTACTTTTTTTAATATATTGAAATAGTGGTACCTTTTATAAAAAGTACCTTTTATAAAAAGTACCTTTTATAAAAAGTACCTTTAATATAAAGTACCTTTTATAAAAAGTACCTTTTATAAAAAGTACCTTTTATAAAAGGTACCTTTTATAAAAAGTACCTTTTATAAAAAGTACATTTTATAAAAAGTACCTTTTATAAAAAGTACCTTTTATAAAAAGTACCTTTTATAAAAAGTACCTTTTATAAAAAGTACATTTTATAAAAAGTACCATTTATAAAAAGTACCTTTTATAAAAAGTACCTTTTATAAAAAGTACCTTTTTTAAAAAATACCTTCTATTAAAAGTACCTTTTATAAAAAATACCTTTTATTAAAAGTACCTTTTATAAAAAAAACCTTTTATTTAAAGTACCTTTTATAAAAAGTACCTTAAAAAAAGAGCGTTTTACAAAAAGTACCTTTTATAAATAGTACCCTTTATAAAAAGTACCCTTTATAGAAAGTACCTTTTATAAAAAGTTCCTTTTATAAAAAGTACCTTTTATAAAAAGTTCCTTTTATAAAAAGTACTTTTATAAAAAGTACCTTTTATAAAAAGTACCTTTTATAAAAAGTACCTTTTATAAAAAGTATCTTTTATAAAAAGTACCTTTTATAAAAAGTACCTTTTATAAAAAGTACCTTTTATAAAAAGTACCTTTTATAAAAAGTACCTTTTATAAAAAGTACCTTCTATAAAAAGTAAGGTTTGTTAAAAGTACCGAAAGTACACTTTTTGGTACTTTTTTATTTCCTGAAATAATAATTATAGAAACTTGAAATTGGAAAAGGTTCCAAAAAATATAATGGTCACAGAAACTTAAAATTTGGAATGTAAAATCCTTCGGTAAAAAAAAAGATGTGGAAAAGTACTTTTTGGAAATTCCGTTTCTTAACGGAGATAAAAAGTACTTTTAATATTTGCTGAAACAATGATCCTAGATAATTGAAATATGGAGTATAGGATACTTCGGTGAAGAAAAAACATTCTGGAAGAGGTACTTTTTGGAAATTCCGTTTTTAATGGGGGTAATAAAGTGTACTTTTGGTACTTTTTTTGTTCCTATAATAATGACCTTAGAAGAAGGAGATGGAATTGGAAATAAAATGGAGTAGAACGGGGAACAAAATGGAAAAGAGCAGGGAACAAATTTTACACAAATTTTTCGTGTTTAGCTTTTTTTCTCCATTCTTTTTCCCTCTATATATTTTTCACTCATTTTTTATATTCCAATTTCTTTTTTCACTGAAATATTTATTCACTCAAAATCCAAGATCCCGACATAAGGGCTCAAAAATTGTCAATATATTTTTCCCCCATGACGAACATGATAACATTCCAGCGAAGTTATTCAAATTTGATTGTTTAAATTATTCATTGAAATATGTTTTTATGGAATACTTAAACGTTCACAAGTAAATAAAACAAAGACTACGTAAGGGGAATTTTTGGAAATCTATAGAGTAATCCTGATCCTTCTATTATCCAGTATTCAACACAACCGGTAACGTAGTACCGGGATGGTAAGCTAGTAGTAAATAAATTTAAAAACAAAATAACAAACTAATTTAACGAAAGAATTTGAAAAAAAAATTAAAACAAAGCTTAAACAAGCTAAAAAAAAGACTGATTTTTTAAGGCCAAAAATATGTACATATACAGTGGCTCACACCAAAAGTCAGGCAGTTAACAGTATTTTTTTTTAGATTTTTTTAAGATTTTTTCCAATTTTAATGCATTACTCTTTGAAAACTCATTCGTGGTAAATATATCGAATTTTCAAAAAAATCTTAGTTTTTTCCTTTACTCAAACTTCTTTTGCTCATAACTTCTTCAAAAATCTCCACTTCATAAGAGCACTCACTCTCATACAAATTATAATGGGAGCACATTTTATAAAAATGTAATTTTAAATGGGATTACATTTAGGGCTTTGTTTAAAAAAAATGGAGGGTAAAAACTAATGGGGGTCGGTTTCACTAATGAACCCTCAAGGACGCAAAATTGGATCAGTAAAAGCTGATTAAATAAAACAAATTTAAAACAAGTGAAAGTGTTAAATTTGGCTGTGCCGAATTTTGCATACCCTTCAACGTTTAAAAATAAAATAAAAAACAAAAATTGCAGGTGCGTTTTTTTGGGGGGTGCTTGTTGGGGGTCCTTGGGGACACCTTCTCTCTGATAAAAAATGCTTTTTCAAGCATAAAAATGTTTCATTTGTTTAACAAAAATACAAAAAAACCTATAAAAAGTTACCTTTTTTCATTGGTTGGTTTACTTCGTCAAGGGGGAACTTTTCCCCCCTGGTCCGATTTTGCCCATTTCCGAACTTAAGCAGCCTATGAACATAAGACATATATGTGCCAAATTTCAAGAGTATAGCGCTTTTATTTTGGACTGTATTGTGTCTTCCACAGACGGACGGACGGACAGACGGACGGACGGATAGACGGACATGTCTTAGAATCGATCACTGATCAATAATATATACACTTTATGGGGTCCTAGACCGATATTTCGATGCGTTACACATGGAATGACAAAGTGAGTATACCCCCATACTGTAGTTGGAGGGTATAAAAAATGCTTGGGACCGCTTTAAGTATTAAAGATAGAGGGTAGGTGTGTTCTAGAAAAATTTTAAGATTAGAAAAATATTTTGGGCCGGTCATACATTTTACTGTTCTAGGGGTGATCTTAGGGCAGTTAGAGCGGTTGGATAAAATTTAAAAAAAAAGTACCAAAGTAAAATATTTTACACCTTTTTGTTCCATCCGAGTCGGAATTTACAATTGTTTTTCAGAATATTTTTTCCGTCATGAAATACAAAAATGTACCGAAAGTACACTTTTTACTTCCTTAATTTATTATTTACTCAATCCGGACGCTATCAATTTTAAATTTAAACTTGATAAATTACGCCGCTCAACAAATCAAATTTTTTTGGCTCCGGTTTGAAGTTTCATATAAAAATTTTTAAAGATTTTGACTCGCTGATTTCAAATCCATGCTCCAAATTTTTCCATTACGTCTAGAATTTTAATTATTCGAGGTTGAAAATGCGAAAAAACGCGATTTTTGACTTTTTTAAAACCTGCACAGCAGCCGCTGGGTGCAATAAAAATCTGGTATGCTTTATAGCGTAGAATTGAACTATGCTCTCAAAAGTATGATCAAAAAAAGTTGAAGTTGTTGCAGTATTATTGGCCAAACATGCATTTAAAAAAAAAACACTGTCAAAAAAATTAGAAAAAGCACAATTTTTAAAAGGTTCTAAAACAAACAAGTAAAAAAGTTAAATTCGGCCTTGCCGAATGTAGTGATACCCTCCACAATTTCTAAAAGATTATTGCAAAAACTTTATTTAAAAGTAAAATACTTTTGAAAAAAAAAAAAACATTTTTTGGAAAAAAAATTTTCGCGAAAAAAAAATCCGCGATTTTTTTCTTTTTTCGTCAAAAATATGTTTGTACTTGTTTAAATACCATTTGGTGTTCAAATATGTCACATAAGTCAATCAGCAGCCGAATTAAAGCATTTTGTATTTTTAGGTTATGTTGAATGCACTAAAATTTTTGATGTGTCCTTACATTTCCGTTCATAACTTTTGAACCACTGAACCGATAACGCTTAAATGCAATACCAAACTTCTCGGGAGAACTTCCAATAAATATGTTAAGTTTCAGTCATCTACGTGTAATATTTTGGCCGTGATCACCATTTCCACAGAGAGACGGACATCGCTAGAATGTCTTAAAATCGATCGGGGATCATGAATATATTTACTTTATGGAGTCCCAGACCGATATTTCGATGAGTTACAAACGGAATGACAAACTTATATATCGTCGAACTATATTCAATAAATGCCAACTCGAAAAAGCTTACTGTTCAGGAGAGCTAAAAAACTAGTTATTTCGCTAATTATTGTAAAAATTAACAATGTACCTTCCATAACATGGTTTAAATATTCTAAATAATTTTTGCCTATGCAAAAATTTTCATATTTTGCACTTGTTTGCGTATTTTTCAGAGATGGCATTTATTACTATATCAAAAAACAAATATTTTTTTAGAGTTGGCATATTTTGTCGGAAAATAAAAATACATTTTTTTTTGAAAAATTTTAAAAATTTTTTTTCTTTTGGCTTTTGTTATCCTTAGTACGGTAATTGCAAAAACTGAACAAAAAATTAAAAATCTTTGCATATTTTTAAAAGTTACTAGCTCTGAAAGCCTTTTAATCTCAGGGTGGTCAACTTTGGCACTCTGTAACTCACGCTGTATTGCAATAGGGTCACTCCAAACTAGCTATTTTGAAAGCTTATATCATTGACTTTATTTGCCCCATTCATAATGTTTCAATCTGATAAATAGTTTGAAAGTTACATAAATATAAGCAATTTTTTTTTTTGCAAACACTATTTACCGATATTTTCAAAATGACAATATCTCGAGAACCAGTCATTTGATATCAAAATCTTTACAAGATTCGTGTTTAGCATGGCAAATGCAATAAGATATGTGGTCTAATTTTTTTTTTTTAAAAATTTTTTGAAATTTTTTTGGAAATTTACAATGGGAGTTGGCATTTATTTCCACCAAAAAAATATGTACTTTGAGTTAGCAGAATAACAAAAATGGATGTAAAACGACAACAAATTATTTTTTTGCTCTGAAATTTTTATGGCAGATAGGTATTACATAGGGGAGCTATTTGCCATCGGAAACTCATTTCCGTCAAATTTGAGTTGGCATATTTTGAATATAGGTTCACGATATACCCTCTATCACTAGAGTGGAGGGTATAACAAAAAACAGATGATCAATCTTTACTGCGATGAGCTTAAAATTTAGGCAAAAATTCATTCTTTCTTATTGACTTTTAAACCCACTAAAGATATCTTCCGGTTTATACAAAAAATAACACAGAAAACTTAATTTTGTAAAATATTTATTTTTTGAAGTTTTTCTTTGAAAAATATCAAAAAACTAAGGTAAATTTTCCAAAAAAGGTAATTTTAACAGTATCATTTTAAAACGCAAGTAAAACCCAACCAAACGTAATAATTTGAAAAAAATTGTGTTCTATTTTGGAGACCATAGACAAATTATACTTTTGCGCTTTATACCAGATTTGTATTCCACTGAATGGCTGCTGTGCAGGCTTTCAAATAATGCAAAAATCATCATTTTTCGCATTTTCAACCGTGAATAACTAAAAATCTGGACGTGATGGGAAAATTTGGAGAACAGATTTGGAATCAGGAGATCAAGGTCTACTAAAATTGATCATCAGAATTCAAACCGGAAAATGACTGTTGAGCGGTGTTATCTATACAGCAGGTTTTTTTTTTTTAAATTCTTTAATAAATTTAGGGGTTTCACGATCTCTGGCATTATAGTGTCATGATTGGCGAATTTGCCAAACGTGAAATAATTTTACTTCACGCAAAAAAACTTTGAAGAGCACTTGATAAACTTCACGTTTGTAAAGTTTTTTTTTTTTTTAAATATTATGTGAAAATAGTAATATATTTGAAAGTTTTTGCTTATTTCTTTTTACATTTTGCGTAATAATGAAAAAAAATCCTTTAAAACGAGAAGGACCACGGACTCGGTAAAGATTTTTTTACGTTTAGTTAAATTATTTGACGTTTGGCAATTTTGACATTTACCACACTAAAATACCAGAGATCGTGAAACCCCTAAATATATCGAACAATTTTTTTTTTTAAAGAATTTTTATGTTTTGACCGACTTACGGTATGAGCCACTGTATATTAGGAGGACACTTATTAGTTTCAAAATTTAAAAAAAATGTATTAAAACTGTAAGTGTTAAAAGTTTTGATTCTTAAAAATTTGTAACTTGACCACTAAATTAAAAAAAAATCGTTAATTCGTGATAAGTCACAAAATTTTCAGATTCAATCTTATAATATTTTTGTATTTTAGGAGAAAATTGTAAAATTGTATTTTAAAAATAACATTTTTTTTTTGTAAATGCTTATTGAGCTTCATTCAGAGGAATAATGTTAGATGGATTGGTCGTAGACAAAGATGCTGATGATTTTGATAAAAATGTGGTGCTATTAATAATGACTGGTACTTTTGTTGATGTTATTTCATCTGCTACTGATGATGACGATGACAATGATGCTGTTAATGATGGCACCTTGCCATTATTAATAATAATGGCAACTAATTCCGGTCAATCTCTTTTTAAATCAAACATTTGTGAAGTTTGCAATTTAACTTCCATTGAAGTTTTTCCCGATAAAGTGCCATGTCTTTCCATTAGATTCCATATGGTAGCCATAAATGTACAGAATAAAATCACACCAAATACTAAAAGTTTGAGCAATAAATATAGTGTCTTATAACCGTTAGGTACTGGAAATTCTGCCATAACAACCAGGCAAGCCAATAAAATAGAGGCAATAGTAAAATATACAATACGATCAGTTCTTAATTGCTTTAAGTGATCATCACACAAGTCTATAGATTCTTTTAGAACAGCTAAATGTGTAGGTAACTTTGGTTCAATATTATCTGGACATTCGCCCTCAATAATTGTAGTCATCTTTCCATTAGCTGTTGCAGCAGGTGTTTGAGGTGGTGTTAAATTAACATCTTGCATTTTGTCTTCATTGTCGCCATTAGCCATTTCCAGTCCATCATCAATGCATGCATTTATGTGTCGTATGGAACATGTATCATCGTCTTGTTTCTGTTGCAGCCTTAAACGTACCTGTACAGCTTCATGATCTGAATAACTGAATTTTTGGCCGGGTACACGATCCGGTAATGGTAATTTATATTCTAATATTGTTGTTTTTATATTATCGGAACTACGTACAAATATATGATCAATACGAAAACCAACTGGATTTTTTGTTAGCACCTTTTTTGGGGTATATGAATTGTATCTGCATTCATTTGTTGTTATAGAATCCAAATGACAGGTATCTTTCATTTGAGATGTGTACAATAAAATTCTAGAAACAAAATTAATAAAAAATTAAAGGTAACACTCATGTTAAGTATTTTTTTTAATTGTTCTGTTGTGTTTTTATGATAAATTTTTTTTGGGTCCTTACGAAATTTCAAAAAAAATTTCAAAAATAACGATTTGTATTTACTTTAGTTTTTCTATTTTGGTTTTTATGAAAAAAAAAATAATTTTTTGGTCCTTACGAAATTTAAAAAAAAAAATCTTTTCAAAAATAACGAATTGCATTAAACCCAAAAAATATAATAAGATAATTAGAAATATATATATTAGGGTGGCACGAATAATGATTTTTTTTCGAATTTCTTCAATTACAGGGCAAATTACACTGTCCCAGCAAAAACGGTTGCTTCCTAGAAGCACGATTATAAGTTAGAAAAAGTTCAGAAGCACATGAGAATGCAACCACAGAAGCCATGATTTTTATATGAGATGTCACAAAAAAATGCAGTAGCATTGGAATCCAAAAAGCGCTAAATGAATTGCAATAAGTAAGAGCTTTTTTGATAGCACAGAAGACGTTGTTAAATCATGTCTTCTTAGAATCGGTTCATAATCGATTATTAACCAGCACTAAAAATGTTGTAAAATCATTGCTTCTCAGAGTCGATTATTATTAAGCATTGAATATACCGTCATCAAGGCCTTCATAAATGCGCATAAATAAATCATCCTAGAAAGTGTAACATGAATGCCTTCTAGAATTTGCAGTATTCATGCCTTGTTTTAAGCATTACTGCAAACCCCAAAAAATGCCTATTGTCATCTAATAAAATGCAATTTATTTTTCATTTATAAAATTATTTTTTATTTCCTTTGTTATTTTAACATTGAATATAAAATAAAAAAATCAATAAACAAATGTAATGATAAGTATATTAATTAAATATAAAGGAAACAATTGAGATCACAAAATTTTAATTAAACGAATAAATAATTAAGGTTTTGTCTATTTTTTTTATAATAAAAATAAAAAAATCAATTTTTATGTGTTTTTTTTTAATTTTTTTGAGTTATCTTACTTAAAATTTATATTAAGAGATAATACAACTTATATTTTAAAGAAAAACATATGTTTTTATCATTAATTGAAGAATTTTACTTTGAATTCAAATACACATTTTGGTTGGATCGATTTTCTATGTAGAAGATTTTTTCGGATTCGCTCAGCGAATTTCGAATTTAGTCTTTTTGTTTTTTATTATTTAATATTTTTTTAATTGTGTTTAATAATAGTATTTTTAGTATTTTTTTGTGTATTTAGAAAAAAGTTTAAATTTGTTTATATTAAAAATAATGTTTATTTTTAATAGTTAATTTATAAAAAGGCAAAAAATGAATTTTGTGTTAACCTTTGTGGAAAATGTTTACACACGTACCTTAAAAAAATCTAATACTTTTTCGTTGTCATTTACGTAGCCAGTAAAGTTTTGACTGTTTGTTGATTAATGGGTTTCATCTTCAGTATTAATGTAGGAACAGAACAAGCTCGGCACGGGTGACGGTTTCCAATTAGAATGAGTTAGTTAATAATTGTTCTTTATATACGGCTCCTGTCAAAACATAAATTTAAAAATTAGGTTGGGGCAATTCCTGAACCTGAAATGTAAAAATACACTTACTTAATATCACGTTTAATAATTTTGAATAGTCCAAAAGCTTATTTTTGCCTTCCACTCGAGGTAAAACTTTATACTGGGTCGGGGGCAAAAATTGTTATCTTTTTTATATCAGTTCTTCCCACAATATTTTTTTAGTGGCAATCTGAAAAAAAAAATATAGAACAAAATTTCTCATCAAGAGTAAAAAGATAATTAGTATTAAACTCAAAAAAAAAAAATGTAAGTAAAATTACTAACAGTACCGTTTACGGGACACATATTGTTAAAAATGTACTTGCAAAAATCTTTTAAAAGACAAGCCTTTTCTTGTAATTTTTATCATAAAAAATACAAAATTTTCTTTTACCGCAACCTTTTACAAAAAATGTGTTAATTTAAGCTTTTTATGTGGAATTTTGTATTACAAGTAAGGCCTTGTAAAATTACAAGCATTTTTGCTAGTACATATTTTAAGAATTTTTTAATGTAAAATAACATTATTTTTTTTAGTGTACTTACTATTGCACCCTGCGTTTCATTTGCATTTCTCGATCCATATTTAAAATTTCTGCTTTAGTTTTAATGGGAAATGGTCCAAGTATTTGTTGAACCCATGCCATGATTAATATTTGAGTTTACGATGTCGAAACCGTCCAAGCTTACTTGCAGATTATCAAAATATTTATTACTTCTTTCAGCAAACCTATGCCGACATGAAAATATGTACATAAGTCCGTAGAGCAAGAGTTATTTTTTAACTAATTGGTGTTTTCCAAATAAGCCAACTACACTGAAAAGAATTTCTGTATGTTTTTTAAATATTTTAAGCAATGCTGTTGCGGTTTCAACTGTTGGGCGATATTGGATAAACCAGCCATTTATATCATTTAAAAACTCATTTTCAGGAACTTTTTCATAAATTGTTTTATTTGTTGGAATTTACTTTAATGTTGGAATTTCTTCTAGGTTATTGTAATTTATTGCTTCATTTTTGAAAGAAGAGGAAGCAGCAACGCTCTATTTTTATCGTTTTCTGTTTTAATGTTTCTGTATGTTTGTCGTTTATCCCTCATTTTAGTTTTTATACGCGTCAAAAGAAAAAAATGTATTTTTTATTTATCTATCGCAACAACGTATATTTTCACTATAATTTGTATACTTTTTTATTTATCACTTTTTATTTTAATTTTACCTTTTTTATATAATTATATTTTTGGTACGCTTCACACTTATCACGTTTTAACATTTTTCACTTTTGATATTTTAACAGACACGAACACAACTGAACAGTCTCAACTCAATATCAACTGATTTGTATTTTTTTGTTATTTCATCATCCCAATATTTTACTACAGATTTTAATAAAACCGGTTTCTGTTCATTTCGTAAACTATCGTAGACGATTATAAAGAGAAGAGAGGTATAGTTTGCCTTACTTTAGTGCTTCGCGTAAGCAGTAAAGTTAAATTTTTAAAAATCTCTGGCTTACTTAAGTGCTTCTCATAAGCAGTTAAGTTTAATTTTTAAAAATCTCTACCATTTTTTAGTGTTTCTTCTGAATTTGATAATACTCTGCCTTATATTAGTGCTTCGCATAAGCTGTAAATTTGAAATGCTCAATTAAATTTTTCATCCCCTTTTTAATGTTTTCTTGACACGAAAAACACATATACATAAAAACGATTACAAAAGAAATTAAATAAAATTATTTATGTATATAATTTATATTTAAATAATTATATTCATTCATAAAATTTTATAAATACAAACGTACCTGTTTATTGTTTATAACATTAAAATATTCCGTATTTAATTTTTTACTCACTTTTTTCACCTTTTAAATGATTTATAAAACTGTTAACAGTCTTTAACACGGTACAACTTCAAATTTTTAATATTTTTTTTAAGTTATATAAGATACCATTTTCAATAAATTATTTTAAGCACTTTTGTAAAACATAACTTTTTTTCTTTCGACAATTAAAATCCCCCGAATTTTTCAAATACTCCAAAGCAAAAGTGCGTTGTAAAGTTTTTTTTAATTGATGATTTTAGTGCTTCCTGTAAGCGACAATGCTAAAAAAAATCGAATTTTAATCGCTTCTTAGAAGCGCATCAAAACAGCATTCAAATCCTGCTTATTCAATGTCAAATTCAATGCCTTATATTGTTGCATTTATGAAGCAGGAAGCAGTAAAGAGCTTCTAACTAAATTTACTGCTTCCAAATCTTGAAAATTTTTTGCTGGGGTGCTACAAAAAACACAAAATCGAATATACTTTTAAAATGAGGTAGTTAAGGCTGTAGGTGTCGTCAAAAAGATCACAAAAATGGCCTTCAAACTTGCCAGACACCCTCAAATTTTAAAGTTATTGTCAAAAAACGTTTTTTTGGGACTTTTCTCACTAAACCACGTGTAACTAAAGCATTTTTCAACCGATTTTAAAATTTTCAACTGTTTTGGATAGAAGAAGGATAGGGCTTTTCATGTGTGTAAATTGGTTTATACATATAAGAAAGATATGTATTAATTTTTTCAACAATATCTAATTTTTTGTTATTTTTTGAAAATGTTTTGAGTTTATCGATTTTTTTCTGCTATAGTTTGTTCAACAACATTTATATTAATAAACGTATTCCTAAAGAAAATTTAATTGTGAATACGATGAGCTTTATGCCAAAAAAATCGGATAACAATTGACAGAGTTGTGATAATTTTTATAAAAAAGAAAATTAATATTTTGTATGAAATTGCCGTGCGGATAACCCAGGCAAAAAAAAATAAAAAAATAAACGAACATACTGACAAGTCGCGTATCATTATTTTAAAGGTTTTTGACCTCCTGAATTCAAATTTGACCTTCAAATTGCGCTATCTTATTAAGTTTTTGATATATGAATTTATGGTAGATATCTCAAAAACCTGACGAAATAGAGCAATTTAAAGGCCAGATTCGGATTCAGCGTGCCAAAAACCTTAAAAAGTATTGTACATGACCATTTATGATAAATTTATTTTTTTTGCCTGGGTTATCTGAATGGCGATTTCCTGCAAAATCTTAATTTTATTTTTTAGAAAAATTATCACAACTCTGTCAATTATTATCCGATTTTTTCAGGATAACGCTTATCGTATTTAGAATTAAATTTTCTTTAAAAAAACGCTCATAAATATAAAGGTTGTTTAACAAACTATAGCAGAAAAAAATCGATAAACTCGAAAAATTTAAAAAAAATAACAAAAAAAT
This sequence comes from Pegoplata infirma, assembly GCA_963921195.1. Lineage (NCBI taxonomy): Eukaryota > Metazoa > Arthropoda > Insecta > Diptera > Anthomyiidae > Pegoplata > Pegoplata infirma. Next base: position 67,615,789 of record OY992539.1, on the reverse strand, counting down.
TTGATTTTATAGAAAAAATCAATAGATATCTTTCTTTTACATATTGACCAATTCACACACATGGAAAGCCCTATCCCTTTTCTATCCAAAACAGTTTAAAAATTTAAAATCGGTTGAAAATTTTCTGAATTACACAAGGTTTAGTGAGAAAAGTCACAAAAAAAAGTTTTTTTGACCAAAACTCTAAAATTTGGGGGTGTCTGGCAAGTTTAATGGGCATTTTTGTGATCTACTCGACAAGACCAACAACCTATACTATGTCACATCAGAAGTATTTTTTCACTGTAGCACAGTGTAATTAGAAATATACATTAGGGTAGCACGAATAATGATTTTTTTGGAATTTCTTCAATCGCCGGGCAAAGTATGGTTCATTTTGGTCTAAAAACTCTATGTTTAAATTTTAAGCCCAATCGGACAAAATTAACCCGTGCCTTTGGGGGGTTAAATCTTGGGCTGTTGGGGGTCCTACTCTAAAATTTTTTAAAATTTTCTTTTTTCTAGTTTTGACTTGAAAGGATTTTAGTCCTGAAAAATGTTTTTTTGGTTTGTACAAGAAAATTTACCACCCAGGGGCACGGGTTAAAATTGTCCGATTTAACTAAAAATTCAAAAATACGAGTTTTAGACCAAATCGAACGATATATTGCCAAGCAATCGACAAAAGTATTTTTTTGTGATAAAACATAAAATTTGAAAAAAGGGTAAAAAGGATGTTTTTTGATACATTTCAGAATACGATAAAGATGTCACGTATGGAAATAATATTTTTTTGTGGATATGTATCATTAAAAGCTATATCTCAGCTAAAATCCCTTCGAGTCAAAACTAAAAAAAATTACCTTAGAAAACTGGAAACGCATCCAAACTATCTAGCAAGAAATCTACTTAATAATCGTGGCCACCAACGCCTTAGAAGGAGGGTGACTGCAGATTTAGCTAATTAACTGGAAGGAGAGATGCATTTGAGAACATTTATAAACAAATAAATTTAAGAAATATTTGAGAAAATGAATTTTTGTCTGGCACTGGCTGGACTTAATATTAAGAATATTTAGATATAAGATATGAACACTTATTGTTAGTTCACGGAATTAAAGTGAAGATTCAATAAATAAAATATGAAAAAAAAAAAAAAAAAAAAAAAAAAAACAAGTAAGAATGTTAAATTCGTCTGTGCCGAATCTTGAATACCCTCCAACACGTTAAAAAATTTAAAAAAATGGCAGGGTCGTCTTTTTTTTGAGGTGGGCCGTCGAAGTTGGTGGGGGACACCTGTACCCCCGCTATAAATATATGTTTACAAATTATTTGTTTATGATATTTACGCTTAAATAATAAATTTTTGTCGTTATTTTTAATTAATTTCTATAGCCTGAAAAAAATCGAATTTTCTAACCCCCTAGGTCCAAGCGCAGGTCTATGAACATAATATGGCATACAAATGTTACATTTGTTGAGCAAAAATTTAAAAAAACTCGTCAAAATATCGTATTTTTCAGGGGACGTTTTAGTTCTTCAAGGGTGAACTTTTTTTCCCTGTGGTCCGATTTTTCCCATCTTCGAACTTAACTTTACCAGTAACATAAGAGATATTCTTGCCCAATTTAATGGGTCTAGCTCTTTCAGACGGACGGACGGACATTGTCTTAGATTCTATCATGGATTAATATTATATGTGTATACTTTGTGAGGTCCCCGACCGATATTTCGATGTGTTACACACGGAATGACAAAGTGAGTATATCCCCATACTGTGGTTGGAGGGTTTAAAAATTTTAGAGTAGGACCCCAACGGCCCAACATTTTTTTTTCGAACTCAGTTTTGAAGAGGAAGGGTTTATCCCACCAAAATGAAATTTTTAGCCGTTAATAAGCTAATCAAGCAAAATAATAAACAATCAAAAAAAAAAAAATTAAGAATCCAAAAAAAAAAAAAAATTTGGTTTGTATGGGAAAAAATTTTTAAAAAAACTTTAGAGTAGGACCCCAACGCCCTATTTTTTATTAATTCAGTTTTGAACTGCAAGGGTTTATGCCACCAAAATGAAATTTTTAGTCGTTAGTAAGCTAATCAAGCAAAATAATAAAAAAACAAAAAAAATTTAAAAATCGAAAAAAAAAAAAAATAAATGTTGGTTTGAGTGGGAACATTTTTTTTGGGGGGAAAAAATTTAACCCCGCAAAGGCACGGGTAAATTAAGTCCAATTTGGCTAAAAACTTAAACATAGACTTTTTAGACCCAAAAGAACCATAATTCACACATTTTCAATACTATCGCTATTTTCATCAAAAAATCACATGGACAACCAGACAGACGAACATAGCTAAATCGACTCAAAAAGTGATAAAGGTGGGTCTGGGACCAATATTTTGAAACATCACCACAAAGAAATGAATTGTTTAACAAGCATTTTCTAACCAAGATTTAATTTAAACTTACTTATATGAAATATCCTCAGGTTTTGTATTTAAATCTCCAGCCAATATTTGTACAGCAGCATCCCAACGTGTAGCCTCTATAAATTGAGCAGTATCAAATGCTTGTATAACACGATGTGTCTTGTAATCATCTTTTTTTACATTATATTCAGCATGTAACTAAATAAAAAACCATATACATACATATGAAAAATATAAAATGATAAGTATTTGTTGCATTATATTTATTTTTAAACATGATTATAGAAATCAAACATACATGAGCATTATAAAGATGAACATAAAGTTCACCAACACGTATTCTGCACAAGCCAACACCCTTGCCACCAAACCAATCTGCATGTTGAATACGATGACAATAACCGTTAACTGTCCATGTATGAAACAGGGTATTAACCATGGGATATTTGGATAAAACTAATAGACCAGCTCCAATAACACCACTACATGAAAAAAAAAATATGTGGAAGTAAATCAATAATTAAATTTATTAATAAAAATAACAAAAAACCACAAAAAACCATAATTAGGATGACACATTTTTTTTAAATCATTTTTTTTTTTTAATTTTTTTTATATAAAAATTTTTAGATTATGAGACATTTTTCTTATAGAAAAATTCTTAGGTTCGGATACATTTTTCATATAGAAAAATTCTCAGATTATGAGATATTTTTCTTATAAAAAAATTCTAAGATTCTGAGACATTTCTCTTATAGAAAAGTTCTTAGATTATAAGACATTTTTCTTATAGAAAAATTCTCAAATTTTAAGACATTTTTCTTACAGAAAAACTGTCAGATTCTGAGAAATATTTCTTATAGAAAAATTCTCATATTCTGAGACATTTTTCTTATAAAAAAGTTCTCAGATTCTGAATAATTTGTCTTATATAAAAATTTTCAGATTCTGAAACATTTTTCTTCTATAAGCAAAATGTCAGATTCTGAGACATTTTGCTTATAGAAAATTTCTCAGATTCTAAGACATTTTTCTTAAAGAAAATTTCTCAGATTCTGAGACATTTTTCTTATAGAAAAATTCTCAAATTCTAAGACATTTTTCTTATAGAAAATCCTATAGAAAATTTCTCAGAAAAATTCTCAGATTCTGAGACATTTTTCTTATAGAAACATTTTCAGATTCTGAGACATTATTTTAATTGAAAAATTCTCAAATTCTGAGATATTTTTCTTATAGAAAAATTCTCAGATTCTGAGATATTTTTCTTACAGAAAATTTCTTAGAAAAATTCTCAGATTCAGAGACATTTTTTTTATAGAAAAATTCTCAGATTTTGATAAATTTTTCTTATAGAAAATTTCTCAGATTCTAAGACATTTTTCTTATAGAAAATTTCTCAGATTCTGAGACATTTTTCTTATAGAAAAGTTTTCTTATAGAAAACTTCTCAGATTCTGAGACATTTTTCTTATAGAAAATTTCTTATATTCTGAGATATTTTTCTTATAGAAAAATTCTCAGATTCTGATACATTTTTCTTTTAGAAAAATTCTCAGATCCTGAGACATTTTTCTTTTAGAAAAATTCTCAGATTTATTTTTCTTAAAGAAAAATTCTCAGATTCTGAGACATTTTTCTTACAGAAAATTTCTCAGCTTCAGAGACATTTTTCTTATAGAAAATTTCTCAGATTCTGAGACATTTTTCTTATAGAAAATTTCTCAGCTTCTGAGACATTTTTCTTATAGAAAATTTCTTAGCTTCTGAGACATTTTTCTTATAGAAAATTTCTCAGATTCTGGGACATTTTTCTTATAGAAAAATTCTCAGATTCTCAGACATTTTACTTATAGAAAAATTCTTAGATTCTGAGACATTTTTCTTAAAGAAAAATTCTCAAATTCTGAAACATTTTTCTTATAGAAAATTTCTCAGATTCTAAGATATTTTTCTTACAGAAAAATTTTCAGATTATGAGATATTTTTCTTATAAAAAAATTCTCAGATTCTAAAACATTTTTCTAATAGAAAAATTCTCAGATTCTGAAATGTTTCTTTTATAGAAGTTTTGAGAATTTTTGTATGTATGTAAAAGTGCCACCTTAATGTAGTTTATAATTGTTATACCTATAAAAATAATGAGCAAATGGCAACACTGCTTTTGTTAGCTCCTGCAACAAAAGGCTATCATGTTCCGTCCATACTTCTTGCAGTGATACAATATCATATTTTCCCGTACTTAGCTCCTTGCCAATATGTTGCATACGTTCTGTCCTATCTGAAGATATGAATGGTATACCCCTAAAACAGGAAGAAAAATTTTAAATTAGCCATGACCTCTCCTTATGTATTCAATTCATTTTATAGCTCATAAACTTGAAAATACATAATTTTTGCTTCTTCCGTGTTTATCTGGTTATTACGTTGTTTGTGTTTTCTTCAAATATTGTTGGTGGCTTATTAGGTATTCCTAGCACCCGCATTATCACAAACTTACCAAACATTTAACGTTACGATACTTAATTCCAATGAGACCATTCTTTTTAATTAATTAACACTTTTAAGTTTAACTTATTTCATAGAAAATTCACTTTACTCCACGCAAAAATTATTTGATAACAAACCAATTTTATGTATTAAACACTACTCGAACGAACAATTGAACACAACAGAAGGCAAATTTAATCTAAAATAACAACAAAAAATACAAAAGCTTTTTTTTAAATACACAAGTTGTTTTATCGTTCGTCGTCGTTTTGTTGTTGAATTTTCTTTGTGCCCGCACAACTGTGTTGCCATCAGTAAATCCAAATATTACCCAAAGGTTTGTCCGAAATTATACAAAATCCCAAAAATTATGTATATTAAAAATTTTCAAATATATATTTTAAAATTGTGCAATCGTATTTTAAAATTTTCCATATGTATTTTCAAAATTGTCCAAATATATTTTAAAATTGTCCAAATGTTATTTAAAATTGTCCAAATGTAGTTTAAAATTTTCCAAATGTATTTTACAATTTTTTAAATTTAATTTAAAATTGTACAAATATATTTTAAAATTTTCCAAATGTAATTTAAAATTTTGCAAATGTATTTAAAAATTTTCCAAATGTATTTTAAAATTGTCCAAATATATTTTAAAATTGTCAACATTTCCAAATGTATTTTAAAAATTTTCAAATGTATTTTCAAATTTTTTTAAATGTATTTTAAATTTTCCAAATTATTTTAAAATTGTCCAAATGTTTTTTGAGATTGTCCAATTGTCTTTAAAAATGTTCCAAATGTAGTTTAAAATTTTTCAAAATACATTTTCTAATGTATTTTAAAATTGTCCGATTATATTTTAAAATTTTCCCAATATATTTTTTTAGTTGTCCAAATGTATTTTAAAATTGTCCATATGTATTTTACAATTTTCCAAATGTATTTTAAATATTCTACATAGAATTATACATTGAAAATTTTAAAATACATTTGGAAATTGTTAAAATACAATTGGACAGTTTTAAAATACATATGGACAATTTTAAAATACATTTGGAAATTGTTAAAATGTAATTGGACAATTTTAGAATTGTAGTGTTGGAAACTGTCAAAATTTATTCTGTAGAAACTATAAATATTCACATATATAAAAAACAGTTTTCATTAACAAGACAAACCGACATTTAAAATCCTACTGAAGATGACACTAACTGGGGTGTTTGAAACCGGTATAGGAAATACCAGAAATGTCTATAATTTTTAGAAATTCAATTTTTCTTCTGCATTTTTTCAACTTGAACCCTTATAACAAATATAATTAGAGCCCGTGCTCGATCTGTACTTACAGAAAAATCAAATACAAATTTAAAATACATTTGGAAAATTTTTAACTACATTTGGACAATTTTAAAATACATTTAGACAATTATGAAAATATATTTGGAAAATTTTAAAATACAATTGGACAATTTTAAAATACATTTGGACATTTTTAAAATGCATTTGAAAAATGTTAAACTACATTTGGACAATTTTAAAATACATTTGGACAATTATTAAAATACATTTGGAAATTTTTAGAATACATTTGGAAAATTTCAAACTACATTTGGACAATTTTACAATATATTTGGACACTTTTAAAATACATTTGGAAAATTGAAAACTACATTTGGACAAATTTAAAATATATTTGGACAATTTTAAAATACATTTGGACAATTTTAAATACATTTGAACAATTTTAAAATTAATTTGGACAGTTTTAAATATATTTGGACAATTTTAGAATACATTACACAAAATCTTGATTTTTATCTTATTTCTTCAGGGTTGTAAACTCTGGTTAATTTCCAATAAAATTGTATTTCTCTTTCTCTCTCAGTTTCTATTTACAAAAAAAATATACATTGCTACCACTGGTTTTATGTTAACCCTGTCATGTGTTATACAGCTGTGTTGTTAGTTTTCAGTGTTGGTTAATGTTTTTGTTTGTATTTATTTTTAATATCTGCAATTGTGCCACGTTTTTTGAATACCAAAAACAACAAAAAATATATTTTGGAAATTTTGCTGTTTCTGCTTGCTGCTGAATTGCGAATTTCTATTAATTTTTTATTCTATATACGGGGCGTATAATGAATTATATCACGTATTCTATACGTTAATTATACGCACCGTATACAAAAGTAATCCATCTAATTTTTATACCATCCAACTAGGGTTGCCAGACGGGCTTGATTCTTAAGCATTTTTAGTACGCGTCAAAAATTTACACCATTTACAGATGTAATTCGTAAAAGATCAATTGTAATTCGAAGATTCTACTTGTAATACGAAGATTCCCGTTTGGACTACAACTCTATTGAAATTCAATGCTAAAAATTATTTTGGAACATTTTAACCCTTTAAACGCACGTTTTATTGGCGTTAAATGATGATATTTCAGAAAAATAGCTAAAATGACCCCTTAAAATAGGAGATAGCGGGTTAATATATTCTAAGAAAAGAACCACCATCAAATTTCACTGCAGGGAACCATTATTTAGCTGAGAAATTTATTAAAATTATTTTGTTTTACCTATTCCAACGCCATTGAAAAAAAAAAAAAATTAAAACTACAGTGGGCCACAATTTGAATGAAAAAGAATCGCACGAAAAAATTAATCCATTTTTTTTTTAAAAAAATGTCCCACACTTAAAAAATTATGTTAGTAAAATCAACTGAAAATGTCAGTTAAAATAACTACTTTGTAAGTTGTTTTGGGGTCAACTACTTTTTCAGTTAAATCAACTAACAATGTTAGTTATTTTAACTGACAAAAAACAACTGACTTATGTAGTAAAAACTACTTACATTTGTAGTCAAAACAACTAAAATGTAGTAAAAATAAAAAAATCAATATATATTTTTTTTTTTCAAAATATTTTTCAGAAAAAAAAATTGAAGACCAAATTTTTTCCAAGTTTTTTTTTTTTAAAAAAAGTTGTGAAAAATAAAAATAACGAAATTTTTTTTTTTTTGGAAAAAAACTTTAAAACTTTTCAGAGATAAAATAAATAAAATTAACTACTTTAAATAACTGTTACTACATCACAGTACTTTTTTGTTAGTTGTTCAAAAAAACGACTTAAAATAACTAACAGAAATAGTTGTTTGATATTTTTCATACAAAAACAACTGACTTTGTAGTTGAAAACAACTAACTACTGTAAAATATACAAATAACTAACATGTAGTAACTTACATAATTTTCTAAGTGCATATAAACTGCACTTTTGACAAAAATAGCCGTTATAGCCATTACTAGAGTTGGGCAAAGGGTAAATACCCAAATGGTAAATACCCGGTAAAATAGGTAAATTGGGTAAAAATTTGTAAATACCCGGGTATTTATTAAAAAGGTTGGTATAAATTATGATGTAGAAAATTTTGTGAACAAAAACATTTTGTAGCAAAATTTAATAATTTTTTTTCTTAATTGTATCAATAAAAATAAAAATGCTTACAGAGCAGTTGGAAAATAAGAACTTAAGCATTCTATGTCAATTCGGACACTTTGAATTTTTTTTTTAGATTTTCCAATTTGTTTAAAGTTAGTACTTCCATTGTTTTAAGAAATAAAATACCTTTTTAAGAAAAAATAGTACTTTTTTTGGAAAAATAGTATTTTTTTTTTAGAAAAAATAGTACTTTTTTAGAAAAAATAGTACTTTTTTTTTAGAAAAAATATTACTTTCTTAGAAAAAATAGTGCTTTTTTAGAAAAAAATGTACTTTGTTAGGAAAAATAGAAGAAAAGTAATTTTTTTTTGGGGAAAAAGTGATATTTTAGAAAATGTAGCACAATAGTACTTTTGTAGAAAAGTACTACATATATCAATTTAAAGACAAAAACTTACTTTTTCAGGAAAAAGTACTTATTTAGATAAAATAGTACTGTTTTTCCTAAAAAGTATGATTTCAGAAAAAAAAAAAATACTTTTTAGGCAAAAAAGTACATTGTAAAGTTTGAATTAATCTATTAGGGTGGCAGGAATATTGACTTTTTACGAATTTCTTCGATTGCCGGGCAAATTATGGTTCGTTTTGGTCGAAAAACTATATGTAAAAAATTTTAACCCGTGAATTTGGGGGATTAAAGTTTTTCCCAAAAAAAAAAAATCCATACAAACCAAACATTTTTTTTTAGATTTTCTAATTTTTTGTTTAATTACACAGTGCAACACCCAAAATCGGAATGGGATGAATCCAAAAGCAAATGAAAGTTGACATATTCCATAACAAACCCCTCAAGGCTTTTTTCTAGTTCAGAGCTAGATTTTGTTTAACACGCATTTGAAGTTAGTGCACTTTTATTATAATTATAATAGTAAATGCTTGAAAACTGTATTAATTGCCTTTAAATAACAATCATACGCAACGGTGTCCAGTGATTTATATTAATAATTGCCTTTAAATAACAATCATACGCAACGGTGTACAGTGGTTTATTTTAATAATTTGGCTATTCAGTAAATAGGTACTGGACCGATTGCAGCAAAATTTATACCAGTCATAGCTGAAGTAATTTTGAGCTTAAGTTTGGAAACTGGACCCTAAATGTCCAATAAGGGCACCACCAGGGGCCTTTAAAGTAGGACATGTTTAGTACACAAAAACTTTAAATGCTTTAAAATCACCAACTTTAAATGCGTGTAAAATAAAATCTAGCTCTGACCTAAATAAAAGGCCTTGAGGGTTTTGTTATGGAAAACGTCAGCTTTCATTTGCTTTTGGTTTCATCCCATTCCGATTCCGAAAGTTCGATTTTGTATCACTGTGTTATTATTTTACTAATCAAAGCTCATTAACGACTAAAAATTTCATTTTGGTGGGAAAAACCCTTCTTCAAAATTGACTTCGAAAAAAATGCCTGGCAAATTATTGTTTGTTTTGGTCTAAAAAAATATGGTTAAATTTTTAGCCAAAGCGGACAAATTTAAGTCGTGCCCCTGGGAAGCAAAAAAAAAAAACTTTTTTTAGGGCCAAACTTTAACCCGCATGCACCACAGGTTACAATTGTCCGATTTGGCTAAAAACTTAAATATAGTACTAGGAATTCTCGTAAAATAAGTAGCAATCTATGGGGCAAAACGCGTCAAAGGTCCACACCAAAAAACAAATGTTGTCCAATTTAAGTATAATTTTGGTAAAATAGTAGGTTAATGATAGGTATTCTAAATTACAAATATAAATTTTTTTTATGAAATATTGGCAGAGTTACAGGGTTGGAAAGTTTTGATGTTTTTGAAATGAACATATTTTGGTGAATTTTAATTAACATTTTGATGAAACAAAAATTATAATTTTTAAAACAAATTTTAAAGTATTTTTGACGGCCTTTAAAATGGCATTTGTGTTTTTTTTTTTAAATAAAATTGACCTTAAAATTCAAGGTCAAAATATTAAATTGTAATTATCTTATAAGGGTCGCACTTTTAGATTTTTTTCACTAAGCCCACTAGAAAGGTTGACATTTTTTTTAATTTCGGTTTTTTTAAAAAAAATGGTATGTATGATACTTTATGAGAAATCAATTTTTTACGAGTACATAACACCCAAACTGCACTGATTTCTTTATTTTTTATGCGTGCAATGTTTGTTGTGTGTGTTTACAACGCACTCTTTATCTAAGCATTGATTTTTGTTGTTGTTATTATATGCAGATTACAGCGATTTCAGTACAATTTGAGTGTTATATACTCCTAAAAAATTGATTTCTCATAAAGTATCATACATACCATTTTTTAAAAAAAACCGAAATTAAAAAAAAATGTCAAGCTTTCTAATGGGCTTAGTGAAAAAAATTTAAAAGTGCGACCCTTATAAGATAATTACAATTTAATATTTTGACCTTGAATTTTAAGGTCAAATTTATTTTTCTCAAAAAAACACAAATGCCATTTTAAAGGCCATCAAAAATACTTTAAAATTAGTTTTTTAAATTATAATTTTTGTTTCATCAAAGTGTTAATTAAAATTCACCAAAATATATTCTTTTCAAAAACATCAAAACTTCCCAACCCTGTAACTCTGCCAATATTTCATCAAAAAATTTTATATTTGGAATTTATACTACCTATCATTAACCTAATATTTTGCCAAAATTATACTTGAATCGGACAACATTTGTTTTTGGGTGTGGACCGTTGACGCGTTTTGCCCCATATATAAAAATGGATGTGTGTATGTATGTATGTGTGTATGTATGTTCCGTATGGACTCGAAAACGGCTGGACCGATCTTGATGAAATTTTCAGGGAATATTCAGAATAGCCTGGGGAGTAACACTGTGTAGTCAGATTTTTGATTTTCTGTCGGTGGGCGTAGGGGCGTGGCAAAATTTTTACATTCTACCACTAATGACATTTTTATATAAACAAAACGGGTGGACCGATATTGATGAAATTTAAACCAAAGATAGTACTAACCATATGCAAAATTAGAGCGTGATCGGACATGAGCGTAAAATGACATGCTTTTTAGCCTGTAGGCGCAGGGGTGGGCAACATCAAATTTTTACATTGCACCACTAATGACATCTTTATATAAAAAACGGATGGACCGATTTGGTGAAATTTAAACAAACAATAGTACTAACCAAGTACTAACTAATTGCCAAATTAGAGCGCGATCGGACAAATGGGCGTAAAATGCCATGCCCCTTTGTATTGAATTGAATGTTATTCCTGCATGCTCCTCAAAACGAAAAAACTGTTGATTCGATTTTATAAAATTTTCAGCACTGATATTTTTAACCGAGTGCGGAACTATAGGATATGTTATACTACGATTGGAAAAAGGGGCGTAAAATGGCACGCCCCTTTGTACTATACTGGGCATTGTCTGCCTGTTTCGCAATCACGCAAAAACAGCTGAACCGAATCTCTTGACATTTTCACTACAAACAGTGCTAACCAAGTGTATATGTCGGCCATATAAGATCGTTGTTGGATAAAGGGATCACAATTGCAACGACTTTTGTACTATACTAACCACGATTGAACAAAGAGGCGTATATTGCCACGCCCCTTTTTTTTATACTGAACGTTATATCTGCCTGTTTTAAAATCATGCAAAAACGGATAAGGCAAATCTGTCACTACTGATAGAACTAACCGAGCGGGAACTGTAGGTTTTCGGCAAAAGGGTATAAAATGTCACTCCCGTTTTTCATAAATAAAAAGTTATTTCCTCCTCTTTCGCAATCACACAAAAACGGCAAAACTGATGTCAATGGAATTTGCAGCACAGATAGTACTAATCGAGGATGCAGCATGGAAATTTAGACTGTCACGATTCGATAAAAATGCGTTAAATGGCACGCCCCTTTGTACTATACTTAACGTTATGACTGTTTGTTTCGAAATGACGCAAAAACGGCTAAACAGATTTTGTTGAGATTTCTCTATAGATTGTGCTAACCGATGGTGGAACCAAAGGTTACTAGCTGGACCCGGACCCGTGCTTTAAATTTGTACGACACTAATTAAGATGCAATATAAAACATTTTTTTTCTTAGGGCCAGCAATGCGGACCGGGTATAGCTAGTCTAGTAAATATTTAGCAAAAAATCTAGTAAAGTTACGAAACCTCCTTGTAAATTTTATCGTGTCAAAAAATTTGTAAATTTACAATTTTATTGGTAAAAACCAAGGTAGATTTAAGGTAATATTTTTGTGACGTAAATGAAAACAATTTTCTTTCAAAATCATTGTAGTCGGCAAAAACGACTTAAATACCTTGAAATTTTAGAAAACAACTAAATTATAAAAAAAAATATAGAAATTCAAACAAAATTCTTTTATTTTCCACGACAAAAATTAAAAAAAAATTAAACATTTTTTAGCATAAAAAATTTAGTGTAAACTTTAGTCATTTATGCCGAACAAAATATTTTTATGGTGACATTACATAATCCCCACGGACATAATTCCCATTTCCATTATGGGGATTATGACCAAATTCATGTCGGTCATAATCCCCATAATGGTAGTGGGGACTATGACCGAAAATTATTTGGACATAATCCCAATAAAAAACGGACATAATTCCCAGATTTATGGGTATAATGACCACGTAACAAATGGCCATAATCCCCTTTATGGCGATTATGTCTTCTATACTAGTTGGTCATAATCCCCAAAATTAAAATAATTTATTTTTTTTACCTAAAATTTTTTCTGCGTAGCCGGCCTTAGGCCGGGCTTAGGGATTACAAACTCCATGCATTAAACCCACCCTCTTTGCAGAAAATGGGGATTATGACCAAAATTGCTTTGGACTTACTCCCCATAATGTGACCGTTTTGGAAACGGTCATAGTCCCCACAACTATTATGGGGATTATGACCGTAATGAATTCGGTCATAATCCCCATTTCCGTAATGGGGGTAATGTCCGTGGGGATTATGTCCTGTCACCTATTTTTATTTCGTTTTGAAAATTCGTAAATATTATTGTTTTCAAATTTGTCAAAAAACTTACTATGGAGGAAAAGTGAGATTATTGGATCTTACCTTGTATAAATCTACCTTGGTAAAAACATTGTAAAATTACAAAATTATTGGTAAAAAGCTTGTAAAATTACTAGGAATTTTTGTCAAATAGGAGGTAGCAAAAAAAAAAATACAAGTTTTTCTTGTAATTTTACAAGGTTTTTTTTTGAGTGTACATAAAATGTAAAAAAGGCTAAAAAAGTTAATTTTTTGATACGTGAAATAAGATGTCACAGAAAGGAATAATATTTTTTAACATGATAATGTTTTTAGGCTGGTGTCTAATTTTAAAAAAGTTGCACGACGCCACCTCAGTTTGACAATTAACGAAAAAGAAAACAAGAAAACTATTTTCTTTTTCTTAAAACCAAAAATTTTAATAACTTGGGTTTGTAACTTGGGTAATAATTCACCTTGTGGTGAATAAACCCGTTTTTCACCAGCTGGTGAATAAAAAGTAACATAATTATTTTTCAACAAAAAAAAAATTTTTTTTCATCAATTTTTTTTTTTCATCAATTTTTTTTCCATCAAATTTTTTTTCCATCAATTTTTTTTTTCATCAAACTTTTTTTTTCATAATTTTTTTTTATTTTCATATTTTTTTTTTTTCATCAAACTTTTTTTTCATCATTTGTTTTTATTAATTTATTTTTTTTTTATCAAAATTTTTTTTTTCATCAATTTTTTTTTTTCATTAATTTTTTTCATCAAATTTTTTTTTCATCAAAAATTTTTTTAATAATTTTTTGTTGTTTCTTCATCAATTTGTTTTTTTGCATCAATTTTTTTTCATTAATTCTTTTTTTTTTCATCAATTTTTTTTTTTCATAAATTTTTTCTTATCATATTTTTTTTCATCAAATTTTTTATTATCATTATATTATCATTATTATTATTATTTTTCTCAACAAAAAAATTTTTTTTTTTATAAATTTTGTTTTACATCAAAAAATTTTTCTTTTCTTTAAAATTTTTTTTTCAACAAAAATTTTGGGTTCATTAAATTTTTTTAACATAATTTTGTTTTTCGTGAAAAAAAAATTATTTTTTTTTCCATTTGTTTATCAAATGTACATAAAACAAGTGAGAGTGTGTTATTCTTCGGTGCCGAATCTTTTATACTCTCCAAAATGTAAAAACACTCTTTTGCACTTATTTTTGCACTCACTTACGAAATGTACAGCTCTTTTGGTTTTTTAATGGGGTCCTCGACTGATATTTCAATTCGTTTTGCATGGAATAGCAAAGTAATATAACATTTTTTTTTCTAAAAAACTTTTTTGTCGAAGTCAATTTTGAAGCGGTAGGGTTTATCCCACCAAAATGAAATTTTTAGTCCAAGCTAAAGTAAAATAATTATTAAAAAAATTAAAAAATCTAAAAAAAAAAATTTGGTGGGGCACAACTTTAACCCCCCAAAGTTAATTTTGTCCGATTTGGCTAAAAATTTAAACATAGGGTTTTTAGACCAAAACGAACCATAATTTGTCCGGCGATCGACGAAATTTGACAAAAGTCATTATTAGTGCCACCCTAGTATCAACTCTCTGTCATAATAAATAATTGTATTTCATCACTGGAATTATATGAGTTTGGCAAAAAGATTTTTATTTAAAAACTTCAGTGATCGCGAGTCAGTCGCCAATACATTTCTGTATGTACTGGTTCAATTTAACAATTGCATTTAAATCAACCGTACGACCAGCTAAGGAAGTATATTTTTGTAAATATTTTAAAATAAAATTAAGATTACAAATTGTGGAAAATTAAGTTTTTGTATAAAAATAAAGGTAAAAATAAATTCCCTTTTCAAAAAAACATTAAATAATATAAGTGTGCATTTATGTTCGGGATTAAAAATTTTATGCTGAGTTTAAATGTTATATTTTTGTTTCTATGAAATAAAAGTTTTTGAAAAAAATTATGAAAATAATAAAATTCTGTTAAAAATAATTATGAAAAAAAAATATTATAGGAAAAAGATATTTATTAAAAAATAAATTTCTAATGAAAAATAATTACCCAATTACCAACCATACAAACAAAAAAAAAACACCGATAAAGCACTTTATTTTTTGTGTATAAAGTACAATCAAAGAAAAATACTTCATCATATTGATAAAACGGTTTCATTTTTTGTTGCCATCAACTTTGATGACAAATTTCATCATATTAATAAAGATTTTCTTTAATATGATAAAACATGTTATCAAAATTGAAGAAACAAGTGATGAAACATTTCATTATGGCATCAAAATACACTAAAAAAAAAGAGAATTTAGTTAAATTTAACTAAAAGTTGGAAAATTTTCATAACTGTTAGGAAAAAATTTTAGTTCATGTTCTGTTAAATAGAGAATAATTTTCCTTAAATGGAATTCCCTAATACACGGAAGAAATTCTTACCGCCAAAGAAATTTTCCCTAAATATATAAAAAATGCGTGCGAATTTTGTACTCTTGCCCAAAACATTAAATCATGATAATGTTTTGCGGAAGATTTGGGTGTACTTGCTAAAGCAAAGTTTTTTTTAGAAAAAATAATGTTATATTACTTTGCTATTCCATGCAAAACGAATTGAAATATCAGTTGAGGACACCATTAAAAATCCAAAAGAGCTGTACATTTCGTAAGTGAGTGCAAAAATAAGTGCAAAAAAGTGTTTTAACATTTTGGAGAGTAAAAAAGATTCGGCACCACAGAATATACCACTCTCACTTGTTTTATGTACATTTGATAAGCAAATGGAAAATTTTTATGCGAAAAGCTTCGATGTGGTGAAAAAGTAGTTTTGGTAAAAAAAAATGTTTTTTTTTACGAAAAACAAAATTATGTCAAAAAAAATTTAATGAACTCTAAATGTTTGTGAACAAAAATTTTGATACAAGAAAAAATTTTTGATGAATTTTTTTGATGAAAAGAAAAATTTTTTGATGTAAAAAAAAGTTGATGAAAAAAATTTGAAAAAAAAATTTTTTGGTGAGAACAAAATTGATAATAAAAAACTTGATAAAAAAATATGACGAAAAAAAATTGATGAAAAAAAATATGATAAAAAAAAAATTAGAAAAAAAAATTTTATAAAAAAAAAAATTTGATGAAAGAAAAAATTAATGAAAAAAAAATGAAAAAAAAAATTTGATGAAAAAAATAAATTTATGAAAAAAATGAATTTTGATGAAAAAAAAAAATTGATGAAAAAAAAAATAAATTTGACGAAAAAAACTGATGAAAAAAAAAAAAAAATTATGAAAAAAAAATTTTTGTTGGTGAAAAATTATTATATTACTTTTTGTTCACCAGCTGGTGAAAAAAGGTTTTATTCACCACGAGGTGAATTATTATCCAAGTTATTAAAATTTTTGGTTTAAAGAAAATAAAAACAGTAATTCTTGTTTTCTTTTTCGTTAATTGTTAGCTTATATAGTCAAACTGAGGTGGCGTCCTGCAACTTTTTTAAAATTAGACACCAGCCTAAAAACGTTATCATGTTTAAAATAAATTTTGTTTTTAAGACATATTTCTTAAAACAAAATTTAGTTCAATTCATTCATAACTTTCCACTCCTACTTAGGGAGTGGAGATAGCGCGTAGGTTTGTTTAAAAAAAAACGTTGTAGGGTAAAAATAAATGGGAGTCGGTCTCACGAATGACCCCTCTCGGACGCACCATTGGACCGGTAGAAGCTAATTAAATAAAACAAATTTACAAAAAAAAAATAATTGTATGGGGACCGCCTTAACTGTTAAAGATAGAGGGTAGGTGTGTTCAGAGAAAATGTGGGCACTATTAGGGCAGTTAGAGCGGTTGGAGCAAATTTTAAAAAATGTCGTTTTGTGTGGGAGCCCCCTTAGAAATTAGAGATAGGGCATTGGTTTGTTCCAAAAAAATGTTTAGACGTAAAAATTAATGGGGGTTGGTCTTACAAAGGACCCCTCTATGACGCACCATTGGAGCAGTAGAAATTATTTTAAGATTGGAAAATTACAGTAAAATTTTTTAAAAAAATTTAAAAAAAATAGTAATAATCGTTATCCCATGATCCTACTGGGCAAAAAATTTGTAGAATCGATAGAAGTTTTACACAAAAAAATTTTAAAAAAATCGAAGAGTACAAACATTTTCAAAAATGAGATTTAAATTTTAAAACTTAATAATCGCATACTAGAGCGCTTTTAAGAATTTTTTGGGATTTTTTTAAAAAAGTACGTAAAAAACAAAAACTTTGATAACAAAAAATTAAAATTTGGACCATTATTGAAGAAGTTATGAGTTATGTTTTGAACGGGTCATCAAAAAAATCTTAAAATTTACCACGAAAAAGTTTTCGAAGGGTACTAAAAACTGTAAACAAATTGGGAAAATCTAAAAAAAAAAATTCCAAAGTGTCAGATTTGACATGGAATGCCCCATTTATATATTATGTCTTTATATTTATAATAAAAAATGTACCTAATGAGAATTCTATATATATTCACGTGCTATTCTATAAATATACCATTAAAAAATATGAAATTAACAAATTTTTAGTAAAAATGTCCTCATAAGAAATGCTTGTTTATACCCTCCACTCTGGTGATAGAGGGTATATATAAGTTTGTCATTTCGTATGTAACACATTGAAATATTGGACCCCATAAAGCAATGGTTCCCAACCTTTGATTCTCGCCCCACTGGGGGCAATTTGAATGCTCCGTGGGGGCAACGAGCAATTTTTTAAGATTTTTTTTTGTCAAATAAACTGAAAAAAAATCTAATTTTAGTTAAACTATTTAGTTGATTATTGAAAACTTTTTCTAAAAACATTGTTTAAACAATTGTGTTAACAAAAACTTTGCTTAAACACAAGTAAATTTTGAGTTTTGAGACACATTTAAAAAATATACCAAATTTTTCTTGAGTGTAGGGGCGACATTGTAGTTTTTTTAACTAAAAAGTGGGGCACGGCGTAAATAACGTTGGGAACCATTGCCATAAAGTATAGGACCACATAAAGTATATATATTCATGATCCTGTTTTAATTTTTAAATTAATAAAAATTATTTATTATTCGACCTTTAAAATTGTATTTTTGAGAAAGATTATTCCAGCTCAAGGTCATATTTCTTTTACTAATCATTACGATGATATTGTCAAAGTAACAATTTTCAAGAAACTTTTTATAAAGTTGTTTGTTTTAAATTTAATCCTTGATATATTTTAAGTCGATCCAGCGATGTCCGTATGTCTGTCCGTCCGTCTGTCTGTCTGTCTGTCCGTCTGTCTGTCTGTTGAAATCACGTTTTTGGCAATAATCCGGAACCGATTTAAACGCTTGGGGTACCAAAAGTTGCGTAATTCTCCTAGGCAGAAACTGATGTATTTTTTTTTTAAACGGTTAAGTATTTTAAAAGATATGAGTGAAAATGTAAAGGTACCTCAAAAATAATGGTGAATTTTATTCAAAAAAATGCTATAACTTGACACCTGTTGAATGAATGTGAACGAAACTTGAAAATTAATGTAATTTTATCATTCCTAACACTCACAAAAAATTTGGGCGGAATCGCACAATGGGGCGAGGCACCAGAAATTTAACACAACATTTTAAAATGATTTGTCTTGGCTCATGGTTGACATATTCAAATAAAATTTTAAATAGGCTCGTATTTTATTGTTATCAACGTTTTTCTGGTTATTTTGGTACCAATTATGGCAAAATCGGTCCAGGGTTTAAGAAGCTATGAGCAATTGAGATGAGTTTCAATATAAACCTCCATTATATTCCGTGGCAGCGCGCCATTTTGTAGTTGTTGATTTTTTTTTTTTGGCTTGTTGGCTTGTTAGTTGTTATTTGTATCAATAGAAGTAAAAAATACGTAGTATATGTCATTAGACTGGCATTTTTTTGTCATCTTTCGATTTTCCCAAGTGCCTGGGCAAATTTTTATTGTCCTAGGTCTAAAACTTATGTGGTACAAATTTGAGGTCCATCGCATTAAATTAACCCGTGGCGCCCGGCGGTCAAAGTTTTGAATTTTTGAAAAATTTTTAAAAATAAAATTAAAAAAATTTTTATCTTTCGACACATCATATTTGTTAATTTCGATGCGCTGAGCATGAATATCAAAAAAAATTAAAATCGCTAGATCAGATTGTATCAAGCTCTATGAAAGGGTTAAAATAAAGAAATTTTCGAATTTTTTTAAAAAAAATTCTTAAACGTAGGATAAAACCGCCCATTTTGCAAATTTTTGACAAATTTTAAATGGCGATATCTCGGAAACCGTTTGACTGATTTTATAAATTTTTTGATATTCGTATTCAGCATGCTAAAATTAATAAAAATAATGTATCGCAAGATTTTTATTTTTTTTTTCATTTTCAAAAATCCAAAATTTTGGTGAAAATTTTCCAAAAGTCCAAAACTTTTATCGAAGGGCGCCACGGGTTAAAATTATCGAATTTGGCTCAAATTAGTTTTAAATGAAAGATTGTCTCAAGCTCTACAAAAGGGTCGGCGGAATGAAATTTTGAGACTTTTTTAAAAAATTTCTTGAACGTAGGAAAAAACCGCCATTTTTGGCAAATTTCAAATAGCGATATCTCGAAAACTGTTTGACAGATTTTAATTTTTTTTTTGATATTCGTGCTCAGCACGTCAAAATTAACAAATATGATGTGTCGAAAGATATATTTATTTTTTTATACCCTCCACTCTAGTGATAGAGGGTATATATAAGTTTGTCATTCCGTTTGTAACACATCGAAATATTGGTCTAGGACCCCATAAAGTATATATATTCATGATCCTCGATCGATTTTAAGTCGATCTAGTCCGTCTGTCTGTCCCTTGAAAACACACTAACTTTTGAAAAACTTTACAGAGGCTACTGAAGTTTGACATATATGTTGGTCATTTACCGGGTCAGGTTGGTATTGCAATTCAGCCAAATCGGTCCAGTGGTTCAAAAGTTATGAGCAAAAGAGTAAATTTCGGCAAGAGTTTTTCCTGAATTTACGACATAAAAAGCACGCTAACTTTCGAAAGACAATAATGAGACTACTGAAGCTTAGTATGTATCTTTGCCCTTCCTCGGGTCTGTTTGGTATTAAATTTCAGCTCAATCGGTTCAGTGGTTCACAAGTTATAAGCAAAACCCTGAATTTCAGATTGGTTTCATCTTAAATGCCACCCCGACTAAAAAAAATATACAGGTCCATATATAATTTGAAATTAAGTCATATATAATTTAATACGGCCCAACACGTGTTTGGATAAAATAAGATGATGAAATTGGTGGATCAAAATAGCTCAAAATTTGTTATATTAGATTAAATATGATAATTTTTGATCCGAATATTGGGTTTATCTAATTTGATATAATTTTATATCATAAGAAAAAATAAGATAAAATATGTAGAATTTTGCATAAAATATTTTTGTTATCTCATAATTTTCAAATTTATCCCATGTACCCAGTTTTTTCGGGAATCGCAAAAAAATTTGTGTCCGGGACTTAGAATTTTTTAAAAAAAAAAAATCGAAATTTAAAATTTTTTTTCTTAAAACTTTGTTAATAAATTTTATTTCAAAACACAAAAAATGTACCACAAACATTTTGTACCCGGGACTCCATAATTCTCCATAACTTTTTCGGGACTTGTAAAATTTTTCAAAATTTGGCTAATTCCCGAGTAAAAAAAAACTTTTTTAGATCTAATTTGATCTCAAAATTGGCTGTATCAAGTTGTATCAAATAATTATCTAATTGTATTATTTTAGATACACAAATATAAAAAATGATACAATTAGATCCGAATTTTGGTCACATCCAAATAAATCCAGTTGATCTTATTTTATATAAATAAATGTAGATTTATATAATTACTTAAAGTCAAATATATTTATGTATAACCTCAGATATGGAAATGGAGCCATATTAAATCTTTCATATAATTAGATCTGAACATATAAAAACTCATATATATTTTAATATGATTCTATCAAATTATATATTAGTATATCAAAATTTTTTTACTAAGGTTTTTTTTATTTAAATCATTTTTAATAAAATTCTAAACTCCAAAATGCGCCTGGAAAATGTGTCTCGAACTTAGAAAATTTTAAAAAGTTTTCTCGGGACTTAGAAAACTTTTTTACCCCGATTTGGCATCATATATATATTTATATCTAAAATTGTATGAGGTCATACATGGAGTCGTATGTCATATATTTATTCATCTAATCTTGTATAAGTTCATACATGAAGTCATATAAAATATTATATGCAATATCTAATTTAATAAAGCTCTATATATTGTATGTGGAGCAACACATGATTCGATATCCTTTTATATGGCACCATATTAAATTTTGTGTGTAAAACTTGATACAAGATACATTTACATATAATTATATAAAGTACTGTGTATGGCCATATATAAATATGTTAAATAATATGTTATTATATCTAAACTTTTTTAGTCGGGACGTGTTAAACAAGTTTTAAAAGCATTGGCGGTAACTAAACAATGCTTATCAAACCGATTTGCATGAAACTTAAAATACATACGAGTGTTTCTTCGTCAACCGGGTCACCCTTTTGTCCAAAATTGGTATGGGTTTAAAATTTTTTTTAAAAAATTGCGAAATTACGTAAAAATATTTGGTTTTGAATACCGAATTTTTTAAAAATATTACAGATTTGCTTAAATTTCATGCACGGGTTCTTACAATCGCTTAAAAAGAATTTTCAGTTGAATTTTTAATATTCAAAATTTCGGATCCAACATGGCTATAGTTTTTTTTTTAAACAACAGATTCACTCAAAACTCTTTACGCACCGGTTTGTTGGGTTGCTAAATTAGAATCTGCCATTCGAAAATCTAACTTTAGACTCTTATTTAGAGACCCCAAAAACTCGGGTATAAAAAGTTTCAAGCAAATCGGTTAATTTTTTAAAAATATTTGTCGGCATATTCAATCCGCCGTTTTGAATTTTAAAATTCCAACTTCAGGTTCTTCTTAAGCGACCATAAAAACCTGTGTTTAAAGAGTTGACGAAGAAACCCTCATATGAGGCATTCCACACCAAATGTCCAGCGAAAAAAAACATGTGTACAAATAACAAAATTGTTATGAAATTTAAAGTTCAAATGCGATTTTCTCGAAAAAAAAGATGAACGTGTTTCTGATTTTTTTTGTGTGGATGGACAAACATCTAAACTTTTAAAAAAATAAATAAAAAAGAAAAAAAAAAGTGGCCGGATTTTCGATAAATTGACTTTTTTAAAAAATGGAAAATTTCAGAACGGGTTCTGAAAATTTTCCAAAAAAAAAAAATTTTAATCGATAGCCCATACAAAACTATATAAGAACGTAAATTTTTGACATTGTGATGCATTCCGTTTTAATGTGATAAATATTTAATCAAGGCAACTCGCCACAAATTTTACCATTTTTCCAATATTTGACCACGCCTCCTAAGCCCAGTTTTCGAAAATTTGAAAAACCAAAAACGCAATTTTCTTAGTTACATATAGGGCTATCCAAACAACCTATTCAGAAATTTACGGGACACATGTTTTTCTGCAGCGGGACATTTGGTGTGGAATGCCTCATATACAAGAAACAATTCTAAAGGGGGGCATACACGGTACTGCATGCTGTACAATTTGCTGGATGGACATGTGGATTTTGTTTTTGTAATGGTCGTCCAACAAGCCCATACTCGATCAAAATCGCATTTTCATCCAGCAAATTGTACAGCATGCAGTACCGTGTATGCCCCCCTTAAGGTTGTGGTGTCTCGGCTCATCGGGCACATCGGGGTTTTGGGGTTCAAAAAATGGGTAAAAAATGGGGAATTTTTTTGATTTTTCAGCCATTTCTTTCTAAGAAACTATATGATGTTTCCATATGAGAATAAATGTTTTTAATGCCTATCCAACAGGGGCACAACCTTGTAAAAATTTGGCTTCGTTAAATATTTTTTTCATGAAAATGTGTAAATTTAAAATCATCTTTGAAGTTTCAGAGAAATCGGTTCATAAGGGTTGAGATACTTCCCTTATCTTATTGTTTGAAAATTGTTTTGTAGAAATTCATTTTCATGACCCTGATGCATATTTTTAATTGGATAAAACTAATTTTATGTTTTTTTTTTTATCATATTTGACTGATTTTTAGGTATAAATGACTTTTTAGAAACGAAATTATTTCAGACTCTAGAGTTTTAATAAAAAAATAAAATCTTTTCTTTTGAAATCAAAATATTTCGAAACTTTTTTTTTTGTATAATGCATTTTTGTGTATAAAATTTTAAAAATTTTCAAATCGAAAAGGGGGGCACGTGCCCCCTGTGCCCACCCCCTGTATACGTCCATGACTGGACCGATTGAGCTGAAATTGAATACCAAACATACATGGGGAACGGCAAAGATGCATGCCAAGCTTCAGCAGTCTCAATATTGTTTTTCGAAAGTTATCGTGTTTTTTATCTCATAAATTCGCGAAAAACCCTTGCCGAAATTTACTCTTTTGCTCATAACTTTTCAACCACTGGACCGATTTGGCTGGATTGCAATACCAACCTGACCCGGTAAATTACCAACATATATGTTAAACTTCAGCAGCCTCTGTAAAGTCTTTCAAAAGTTAGCGTGTTCGACTTATAATCGATCGAGGATCATGAATATATATACTTTATGGGGTCCTAGACCAATATTTCGATGTGTTACAAACGGAATGACAAACTTATATATACCCTCTATCACTAGAGTTGAGGGTATAAAAAATTTCAATTAACAAATTTTTGGCAAAACATTTTTACTAACTTTACCAAAAAAATTGTGGATTCAAAATCAGCAAATTTTCTTGTAGGTTTACAAGCTTTTTTTGCTAACATTGCAGTTTTTTTTTTGAGTGCAAGTCGAATTGAACTATTCTACTTGTTTTTTTTGGGATTATGCCTACAAAAAAATCATATAGATCATTGTTTTAATTTTTATTAACAATTCTTTGAATCCATAAAAACTCAAGTGTATTTAAATCTTAAATAACTTCATAGCATTTCATAAAATAAATTGCATGAGGAATCATAATAAAAACAGCATATTAAAACCGGATGGCGTAAATAAAATATTTAATTTCATTTATAGTTTACGGTTCCCTCATTAATGCTTCAAAACTCAATATTTATTTTTGTGAAAACAAATGATTTGTTGTTTTTAAAAATGTGCAAATGCAAACATAAAATATTTTTTTTTTTTGTAATTTGAAGAATAACATTAACATATGCGGCATTCCATTTCAAATCGGACACTTTGAAAATTTTTACCTAAATTTAAATAGTAACCACTGTAAAACACTTCCTGAAAAATTTTGAGATTTTTTAGATTACACTTTCGAAAGATATTGTGCTCGATTCGGGCGATCCCTTAGTGGGGGTGAAACTGCTCACTAAAGAGTAAATTAAATAAATAAAATAAATTAAAATAAAGCAATAAAATTAAAAAAAAAAATCTATTATGAGAATATCATAAATAGAAATATTTTTGGGCCTCGAGCTAGAATAATACCCTAATCGAATACAAATAGAAACTTTTTAAATACACTTGGAAATAAAATACAAATGGAATTTGGAAATTTTGAACGTAAAAAGGAATTTTTTTAAAACCATTTAGAAAATTATGAAATGCAAATGGAAAATTTTGAGATGCAAATCTTTGTTCGGAGAGCAAATGCCCATAATTTATAAGCGATGCCAATAATTTTAAAGTTTCGAAGCAATAAAAAAAAATGAAAAGTGCAAAAAGTAGGACAACCCCGGACACTTTCCAAAAAAGGATTTTTTAGAATTTTTTTAATTCTTGAATCGGAAAATAAATTCTTAGGCCTAAAGGTTTTTGAGATTTTTGGAAAATCGGTATCAACTCGCTCAAATTGATTTTATCCAAAAAATTAGGTTATGAAACATATTTTTAAATCCTCCAATCACAGTATTAGGGTATACTCACTTTGTCATTCCATGTGGAACACATCGAAATATCGGTCGGGGACCCCACATATAATATTGATCCTTGATAAAATCTTAGACATTTTAGCGATGCCCGTCCGTCCGTCTGTAGAAATAACGATGCAGTCCAAAAGAGCTAGACCCCTGAAATTGGAAAAGAATATCTCTTATGTTACTGGTAAGGTTAAGTTCGAAGAAAATTTTGATGAAAAAAAGAATGATGAAAAAAAATATGATCAAAAAAAAAAATTATGAAAAAAAATTTTTGATGTAAAAAAAATTTATGAAAAAAATTTTTTTTTGGTGAGAAAAAAATTGATAATAAAAAATTTGATAAAAAAATTTTATGAAAAAAATTGATGAAAAAAATATGATAAAAAAAAAAATTATGAAAAAAAAATTTTGATGAAAAAAAAATTTGATGAAAAAAAAAAATTAATGACAAAAAATTGATGAAAAAAAAAACTTGATCAAAAAACAAAATAATTGATGGAAAAAAAATTGATGGAAAAAAAAAATTTTATGAAAAAAAAAAAAATTTATGAAAAAAAAATTAACGAAAAAAAATTAACGAAAAAAAATTTGATGAAAAAAAACTGATGAAAAAAAAAATTTGATAAAAAAAAAATGATGAAAAAATATTTTATAAAAAAAAAAAATTGATGAAAAAAAGTTTGATGAAAAAAAAAGTTGATGAAAAAAATTTGATGAAAAAAAAAATTTGATGAAAAAAAAAATTTGATGAAAAAAAAAAAATTTGATGAAAAAAAAAAGTTTTTGTTGAAAAATAATTAAGTTACTTTTTATTCACCAGCTGGTGAAAAACGGGTTTATTCACCACGAGGTGAATTATTATCCAAGTTACAAACCCAAGTTATAAAAATTTTTGTGTTTAAGAATATGAAAATAGTAATTCTTGTTTTCTTTTTCGTTAATTTTTAGCTTATATAATCAAACTAAGGTGGCGTCCTGCAACTTTTTTAAAATTAGACACCATCCTAAAAACATTATGATGTTAAAAGTTTCCCCTTGAAGAACTAAAATGACCACTATATTTTTCCGAGTTTTTTTTAATTTTTGCTCAATAAATGTAAAATTTTTAAGCCATGTTATGTTTATAGATCTGCGCTTGGACCAAGGGGCTTAGGAAATTAGATTTTTTTCAAGCCGCCCCCCTTTGGAGGTGTGGTTATAGAAATTAATTAAAAATAACGATAATAATTTAATTTAATAATTTAATTTAAGCGTAAATATCATAAACAAATAATTTGTAAACATACTTATATAGCGGTGGTAAAGGTGTCCCCCTCCGATTCCGCCTAAATATATAAGTTTGTCATTTCGTTTGTAACACATCGAAATATTGGTCTAGGACCCCATAAAGTATATATATTCATGATCCTCGATCGATTTTAAGTCCATCTAGCGATGTCCGTCCGTCCGTCTATCTGTCCGTAGAAAACACGCTAACTTTTGAAAGACTTTACAGAGGCTACTGAAGTTTGGCATATATGTTGGTCATTTACCTGGTCAGGTTGGTATTGCAATCCAGCCAAATCGGTCCAGTGGTTCAAAAGTTCTGAGCAAAAGAGTAAATTTCGGCAAGTGTGTTTCTGGAATTTACGAGATAAAAAACACGATAACTTTCGAAAGACAATAATAAGACTGCTGAAGCTTGACATGTATCTTTACCGTTCGCCAGTTTTGTTCGGTATTAAATTTCAGCTCAATCGGTCCATTGGTTCAAAAGTTATAAGCAAAACCCTGAATTTCAGATTAGTCTCATCTTAAATGCCACGTGTTTAACAAGTTTTAAAAGCATTGGTGGTAACTAAAAAATGCTTTTCAAACTTGTTTAGTTTTAAAGCAATGCTTTTTAAACTTATTTAGTTTTAAAAGCATTGGTAACTTAAAAATTACACTCGGAAAAAATTTTACACTCAAAAAAAATTTTACACTAAAAAAAAATATTACACTCAAAAAAAATTTTACACTCAAAAAAAAAAAATTTAGTTTTTTTTTTACAAAAATGACAATACTTTGTATACATACGTACGTGCATTCACTCAGAAATATTTTTACAGTAAAAAAACATTACACTCGAAAAAATTTTACACTCAAATAAAAATTGATAATTTTTCTTTTTTTTTTTAATGACAAAAAAGATTTTTTTACTTAAAATAAAATATTTCTAATCAAAACTGTTAATTTTTTTCTCGTTAAAAATGTACTATCCTTAAAAAAAGGCATTGTAGAGGGTATTCATAGATTCGGCAAAGTCAAATTTAACTTTTCTACTTGTTTTTTTATAAAATTAAAATTTTTTTTTTCATCAATATTTTTTATCAAATTTTTTTTTTCGTCAAAAATTTTTTTTCATAAATTTTTTTACACAAAACTTTTTTCTTATCAAAAATTTCATTTTTCTAAATTTTTTTTCTATATCAAACATTTTTTTTCTTCATCAAAAACTTTTTTTCGTCTAAAATTTTTTTTCATCAAATGTAAATTTTTTTTAAGGGTTCAAGTTGAAAAAATGGAGAACAAAAATTGAATTTCTAAAAATTATAGACATTTCTGGTATTCCCATACCGGTTTCAAACACTCTAGTTAGTGTTATCATCAGTAGGATTTTAAATGTCGGATTAATTTTACCTAACCGAGAACTGGTAACAACGACCTCGTCTCGTTGTAGCGAAACAGACCAAGGCCTCTGGTGGGAATCGAACTCACGACCCCCCGACTCGTAGGCTAGCACGCTACCAACTAGACTACACGGGGGGGCCCGAATAGTTTTAGTGAAAAAAAAAAACATTTAATGATAAAAACAAAATTTCGATGAAAAAAAAAAATTTTTTGAAAAAAAAATTTTGATGAAAAAATTTGAAGAAAAAATTTTTTGACGAAAAAAAGTTTTTAATGAAGAAAAAAAAAAATGTTTGACGTAGAAAAAAAATTTTATGAAAAAGAAATTTTTGATGAAAAAAAATATTGACGAAAAAAAAAAAATATTGATTCGAAAAAAAAAAAAAAATTATGAAAAAAAAAAAATATTGACCCAAAAAAATAAAATTGATAAGAAAAATTAAAAAAAAAAAATGATAAAAAAATGTTGATGAAAAAAAAAATGCTGATAAAACATAATTTATTAGGTTTTATTCACCAGCTGGCGAATTAGTATCCAAGTTACAAACCTTTTTGGTTTTAAGAAAATGAAAACAGTAATTCTCATTTTCTTTTTTATTAGTCGGTAGCTTATATAGTCAAACTGAGGTGGCGTCCTGCATCATTTTTAAAATTAGACACCAGCATAAAAACATTATCATGTTAAAAATTACGATGTTTTTTGTAATTTTAAAAGCTTTTTACCAATTAAATTGTAAATTTACAACTTTTTCGACGCTATAAAACTAACAAGAAATTCTCTTGACTTTATTAATTTGTATACCCTCCAACCACAGTATTCTCCCTTTGTCATTCCGTGCGCAACGCATCGAAATATTGGTCTAGGACAATGGTTCCCAACCTTTGATTCTTGCCCCACTGGGGGGGCAATTTGAAGGTTCAAGACTTTGTTTAGTCAAATTTACAACAAAAACTATTTTTTTAGCAAAATTAACTACAAAAATTTTCTTAATTGTTAAAAATTTTTACTAAAAACTTAGTTTAAATGCTTATTTTACAAAAACTTTGCGAAACCAGTAGTAATTTTTCATTAGAAACAAAAACTAGAAAATTTATTAAATTTTTCTTTAGTGTAAGGGGGACAAGGCAATTTTTTTAACTTAAAAGTGGGGCGTGACGTAAAAAAGGTTGGGAACCATTGGTCTAGGACCACTGTTGCCAACTATTTTTAACCAAAAACCTCTAAATTTCACTAGAAAGCGCTAGAAACCGCCAAAAATAAATTAAGAGGGGAAAATTTAAAATTCTCCCGCTAAATTACGAAAAAAATCGCTGAAAACTTGGCATTTTTAATTGACAAAAAAGAAACAATTTAAAAAAAAACCTCCAAATTATTTTTTTAATGAAAATTGACTTTTCACTAAATACGTGCAAGAAACCGCGGGAAAATATAAAATTCTCCCGCTAAGTTACAAAAAAAGCGCTAAAATTCGACAAACTTGTCGTTTTCGATTGAAAACAACGAAAAAATTGGAAAAAACCTCTAAATTTTTCTCATTAAATCCAAATAAAAAGCGCTAGATTTTCCCGCTAAAGCACCGTTCCCGCTAAAACCAGTTTTCCCCCGCTAAATCCAAACAAAAAGCGCTAGATTTAGCGGGAAAACCTCCAACTTGGCAACAGTGTCTAGGACCCCATAGAGTATATATTTTATTGATCAGTGATCGATTCTAAGAAATTCTAGCAATGTTCGTCCGTCCGTCTGTAGAGGACACGATACAGTCTAAAATAAAAGAGCTAGACTTCCGAAGTTTGGCAAGAATATGTCTTATACTGCTAGGCAGGTTAAGTTTGGAAATGGGCAAAATCGGACCAAGGGGAAAAAAGTTCCCCCTTGGAGAACTAAACCAACCTAAGAAAAACCGCATTTTTTGCAGGGTTTTTTGTACTTTTGCTAAGCAAATGCAACATTTTTATCTCAGAAGAAGGTTCAAAATCGCAAGGGGAAGGTGCCCCCTAACGTATCCCCCCAACCCCCCCCCCCCCCCCCCCCAAAAAAAAAACGCCTCTGGATTTTTTTTGCTATTGTTTTTTACATTTTGGAGGGTAAAAAGATTCGGCACAGCCGAATGCAACACTCTCACTTTTTTTTTAAATTATCTTTTGAATTTTTACAATTACGAAAAAATTTTTTTACAATTTCAATATTTAATTTAGCTAAATTTGCTCATATCGAATTAAACTTTGAATTATTTTTTAATTACAAATTACTTTTTCTTTTCTTTCAGATCAAATTATGGATGTCATATCGGTAACAAAATTTCTATCTGAATTTTCGGAATATCGTGATTTAACAAAATCTTTCCCTTGGTATACCGAAATAGTCGGTCCATCATTTGACTATGATGTAACTGTACATCAATATAAGCGCTATGCATATCATGGTGTTGTCATGGAACTTTTCATAAGGAAATATTTATGTCAACTCTTTAATGTACCGTGCAAAGATGATCGCACTGAGAAATTTTTAAATTCACCCGAATTTGAAGATTGTGAAATACAACTTTATATTCTAGATGCCTATGAGCATTACGAAAATCCCTATTGTAATGCCATCGATATTTTTGATTTCATTAAAACGTTAGCACTGTCACATCCTTTGGCACACAATAATTGTCTGGAATATTTACAAGAAGCCCATGATATGGTGGTTAACGAATGCAATTTAGAGAAAATAATGCATTTTCTAAATAATTTAGAATTTAAGAAAATAATTTGCAAAGAATTTTGCAAAATACCATTTGGAGAATATATTTTGGTTGGAGTACCACATTTTATATTTGACAATAATGTATTCTGTCAAATTGCTACATCGATGTCGAATAATGCGCACAAGAGAAAATTGCCACAAATGATTTTTTATATATTGGGTCATTATGGACGGTACTATTTGCATAAAAAAATAACTTGGAATTATCAAATAATTATTTATAATCCCTTAAAGGGTTTAAAATATACAACATATTTTAATGTTACACCAGCATATTTTAAAAATATGGTAACCAGAATTGAAAATGATATACATTTTATGGTTAATGATTATTAAATCAACAAAATTTATTTCGATTTATATTTTAATTTACTAATTTAATAATTTATGTATATGTTTACTAATTTTATGTTTACTAATTTAGTTTACTATATATTTTACTAAATAATACATTAAAATAAATTTTTTAAAATTTGTTTGTTTTGTTGACAAATGTTAATGCTTAATTTGAAGTCTCTATGAAACAAATCATATACTCAAAATAATCACTTTGTTAAATTACAGATATACTCTGCTGAGCCAGCAGAAAATACCATAGATTTCCAACCAGCAAGATTTTTTGTTATTTTACAAAGAAAACTCTGTAAAATGATTTCCATAAAAAAAACTGTAAATTTACATAATTATCAACAAAAGCGATAAAAGTTTACCAAAAACACTCTGTAAATTTACAAAGTTTTAGTTAAATACATTTAATGAGTGCAAAATTTTACGAAAAAAAATGGTAAATTTACAAAATTTTTAGTTAAATGACCAGAAGTTTATAAAAAAAACTGAAAATTTACAAAGTTTTAGTTAAATTTATTTGATTTCAAACTTGAACACATGGAATAATTAGGAACAAAAATAACAACATTATTTTTCTTTTTTTTAGGGATTTTTAAAATAATGTCTTAAGGTCGAATTTAAGATTTTAAAATTATTTAAATTGTTTAAATGCTTTAAATTGGTGAAGTAAAAAAAATTTCATCAAAAAGGAGACTTACTCTAAAAATGTGTATCGTCCATTCCATAATATATTGCCCATTCCATGAGATATGTCCCATTCTTTAAGAAATTTCACATAATGGCATGAAATATTGCATGAAAACCCCCTTAGGAAGTGAAGTTAGGTTGTTGGTATGTTAAAAAAAAAATGTTGGTGTGTAAGGGGGTTGGTCTTACTTTTAACCCTTCTAGGAGGCCCCCTTGGAGCGCTAGGAACGGATTTAATAAAAAAAGTTAAAAAAAAGGGACCACCTTTAAGATAGTTAGAGGTAGGAGCAATTTTATCGTTGTAATCTTTGTATGGAAGCCCGCTTAGGGAGTGGAGAAAGAGCTTAGGTATGTTAAAAAAATTTTATGGAGTTAAAATTAATGGGGGTCCCACAGTGCTTCGTTCCCATGTAACGAAGAGACAAAATTAGAAGGAGTTGTCAGATATTTTTGAGATTTGGTACACTAACACTATTAGTTAAGAAAAATATGAATTTTTGGAAAAATCGGTGCAAGGACACGCCTACCTCCCATGTGTCCTGAAACTGAAAAATGTCATTTTAGCTTCAATAATGCACAAAAAATTACAAAAAGTAGTCATGCTGATACACATTCCACTAGCAACGTGTGTGTAAATTTTCACTTAAATCGGAGCAAGGACTCAAGGTCCTGCCATATATCCTTTTTCTTTGAAACGCTTTAACACCTACAAAAATTGTCCGATCGTAAAAAAACTTTGTAAGCAATTTAATATTCCTTAGATATATATTAATGTCAAATTTGGGCAAAATCGGATTAGCAGTGTGGAAAATATAAAAACATCCTTTTTTGAAAAATAAGTTATTTTTATTTTTAAAGTCGTCTAAAAAAGGTCAGAGAAATGTATTAAATCAACTTCTGAGCTACATAATGTTTATACATATCCATAGTAAAATTTGATGGCGGTTCTTTTTTTAGAATACATTAACCCCCTATCTCCCATTTTTAGGGGTCATTTTTGTCCTTTTTTAATATATCCTCATAGATCAACACTAAAATGTGCGTTTTAATAGTTCAAATGTTCTACAAAAATGTTAAGCATCAAATTTCACTAGGGGTTGTCAAATACCAAAACATCGTGCGATATAATCAAAATGCTTTAAAAAGTAAAATTGTAAAGTATTATATATTGTTAAATAGCTTTTACCAAAGTAGACTGAAATAGGTCGAAAAAATGTACTAAAAATACTACTGAGATAAAAAATGTCTTAAGATGTCTTCAGTAAAATTTAATGGCGGTTCTTTTGTTAGAACATATTAACCCTCCATCTCCCATTTTAAGGGTTATTTTAGTCCTTATTTCAAATATTTTTATAAAATTTAATAAAACGAGCGTTTAAAGGTTAAAGCTAAATTACTTTTTTAAAGTTTCTTGAATATAATTTATAATTTAAGAGTTATTTAACATAACTTAAAGCTTCAATAGAATACACTGTGCAACAAATTTGAGGACACAGAGTGTATCTTTAATTGGACAAAACAAAAAATGAAGTTATACCATTTTGTAAACCAAAAACGAATTGTTTTGAAAATTTAGCTCGAGTTCTTTTTATGGCCCATTGAAGTCTTTACTTTTTATACCCTCCACTCTAGTGATAGAGGGTATATATAAGTTTGTCATTCCGTTTGTAACACATCGAAATATTGGTCTAGGACCCCATAAAGTATATATATTCATGATCCTTGATCGATTTTAAGTCGATCTAGCGATGTCCGTCCGTCCGTCCGTCCGTCCGTCCGTCCGTCCGTCCGTCTGTCTGTCTGTCCGTTGAAAACACGCTAACTTTTGAAAGACTTTATGGAGGCTCCTGAAGTTTGACATATATGTTGGGTATTTACCGGGTCAGGTTGGTATTGCAATCCAGCCAAATCGGTCCAGTGGTTCAAAAGTTATGAGCAAAAGAGTAAATTTCGGGAAGGGAATTTTGCGAACTTTCGAGATTAAAACCACTCTAACTTTCGAAAGACAATTCTGAGGGTGCTGAAACGTGTTACATATCTTTGTCGTTCCCCAAGTCTATTTGGTTTTGAATTTCAGCAAAATCGGTTCAGTGGTTCAAAAGTTATAAGCAAGGCTCTGAATTTCAGATTTTTTCACCTTAAACAGTTGAAAACTCGTTAAACAAGTTTTAACAAGCATGGTGAAATACCAGTTTTTTTTTAACTTGTTGTTGTTTGTTTTCCTGCCGTGGGGTGCAGTTTAGTTGTTAGACAAGTAAATATTTGTTATTGTTTTTGTTTTTGTAACTGTATGTAACGGTGTATAGTAAGTAGTATTTTTGGAAAAAAATCAAATATTAGTTTGTTTTTGGTTTTTAAAGACTAGGATGGTAAAATAAAATGATGGAAATATGTGAAATATATTTTTTTAACATATACGTATAGGTATAAAACAACAAAAATATTTTACAAAGTAATTTTGTTACTCAAACAAATAGTACACTAAAAAAATATTTACACTCAAAAAAATTTTACACTCAAAAAAAAAAAATGTTTTTTTTTTTTTAATTTTTAATTTAATTATTTTTTTTTTTTAATGAAATTCACACTCAAAAAAATGTTGACAGTCAAAAAACTTTACACTCACAAAAAAAATTTTACTCAAAATAATATATTTCTAATAAATATTTACACTCAAAAAAATTTTACACTCAAAAAAAAAATTTTTTTTAATTTTTAATTTAATTATTTTTTTTTATGAAATTCACACTCAAAAAAATTTTGACAGTCAAAAAAATTTTACACTCACAAAAAAATTTTACTCAAAATAATATATTTCTAATAAAAATTTTTAATGCATTTTTTTAGAAAATTATTATCAGATAACATTGTGGAGGGTATTCATAGATTCGACCAAGTCGAATTTAATTTTTCTACTTGTTTTTTTTAAAATTGGTTTGGAATGATTAAATATATCTATTAAATGTTTGTAGAACGTTTTACCACTTTAAACGCACGTTTAAGTGTTTTTTTATAAGAATATTTTAAAAAGGGACTGAAATGACCCCTGACAATGGGAGATAAAGGGTTAATATATTTTAAGAAAAAAGAAACATAAAATTTTTCCGAAGATATCTATATCAGTATTAGGCTCAGAAGTACATTTGTTATATTTTGTCGAATTATTTCACACGAATTTGGTGAATCACAATTTAACAATATATGATAATTACAAATTTTACTTTTTTAAGCATTTTGCTTATATCTCACGAATTTTTGGTCTTTTAAAACTAACAATGAAATTCTATGCAGAAAAACTTTTTAGAACATGTTAACCCTTTAAAAGCAAGTGTAAGTGGTGTTCTACGACGATATTTGGAAAAGGGACTAAAGTGAATCCTAAAAATGGGAGATAGAGGGTTAATATGTTCTAAGAAAATAACCGTCATCAAATTTCGTTGCACATCTATTAACCCCATTTAGCTCTTAATTAAATTTAATAATTTTTTTTGACTTATTCTGAACTCCTTTGAAAAATAATTAAAAACTTCAGTGGGTCATAAAAAAACTCGAGCTAAATTTTCACAATTCTGCGGGGATTTCGATCTACTATTAATATACATTTGTTTTACTTTTTTACCCTTTCAAAACATAAAATCGTGTTGCACAATGATATTAAACACTCCTAAATGCCTGATATTTGAGTAAAAATCATAAATTTAGGCATTTAAAAAAACTAATTTTTTTCTAATTTGTGGTAAAAAATAGGCGCTAATTTTTGAATATGCTGTTATATAAGAGTTTAAACTTACAAAAAAAAGAAAAAAAAAATATCTATTTATTTATATTTTTATTTTAAAACTCCATCAAACTTTATTTTTGGATTTTCAACAAAATTCTATATTTTAACTTCACTACAAATATATCAAAGTACTTTAAAACAAAATTTCGAACCATTTTATTAAAAAATGGATTTTTGAGAATTATTTTTGTGAAACAGCTAAAAAACATTTTCCTGTTAAGTAGTTTTTGCATAAAATTCTCTGAGTTTAGCGCCCTCTCGTGGTGGCAAAAGCAATCAGAAAAAATATTTTTGTTAATATTTATTTGAGATACCTTATTATCTTTCAAAAAATATGTATTTAAACACAATTTGAGACAAAAATTTTTTTTTTACTTTTGTCCATGGGTCGAAGCATAGTGGGTCCGTCTCACTTTTTTATACCCTTCCCTCTAGTGATAGAGGGTATATATAAGTTTGTCATTCCGTTTGTAACACCTCGAAATATTGGTCTAGGACCCCATAAAGTGTATATATTCATGATCCTCGATCGATTTTAAGACGAGCTAGCGATGTCCGTCCGTCTGTCTGTCTGTTGTAAACACGTTAACTTTTGAAAGACTTTACGGAGGCTCCTGAAGTTTGGCATATATGTTGGGCATTTACCTAGTCAGGTTGGTATTGCAATCCAGCAAAATCGGTCCAGTGGTTCAAAAGTTATGACCAGAAGACTAAATTTCGGCAAGGGTTTTTCGTGAATTTACGAGATAAAATACACGAAAACTTTCGAAAAGCAATTCTGATTACGCTGAAGCTTGACATATATATTTTTAGTTCCACTGGCCTAGTTCGTACCGAATTCCAGCCAAATCGGTTCCGTGGTTCAAAATTTATTAGCAAAACTGTGAATTTCAGATTAGTTTCACCTTAAATTCACGTGTTGAAAACCCGTTAAACATGTTTTAAAAACCCGGGACAGTTGTGGGACTTTTTGTGTTGGGTGTGTAGGTGTAAGAATTCACAAAAAGCCCCAAAACTGCCCCAGAGTCGCCAAAAACGAGATAAAATGTGAGATTTGTTCACCCTAACATTTTTTTCCAAACATACCAATGCCCTATCTCCACTCCCAATTGGGGCTACCATACGAAAACAACATTTTTATAAAAAATTGTTCCTACCGCTCTAACTTTCCCAAGAGTGCCTCTAGAGGAGGCTCTTTTTTAAAAAAATTGTGAAAAAAATAAAATTTGATGAAAAAACATTTTTCTTATAAAAAAAAAAATTGATGAAAAAAAAAAAAAAATTTATGAAATTTTAGGAAAACATTAAAAATTAATGATTTCGTAGGTTATTTTTTACAATTTTCTATTGAATTTTTTTTTTTTTTTTAAATTTTTAATAAAATTTTGGGGAATCGATCCCGCAATCAACTACATTCTGGCCAGACACTCTACCCATCGTGCCAAAGTCACTTGATTCAAACATGTTTTTATATTTCTATAAATATTTTTTTTAATTTTCTTTCTACAAAAAAATAACCAACTTGTGTAGGTAAAAACTAATGATATCTCATTAAAAAATACCAACAATTTAAAAAAAAAACTACTTACACAAATCATTAAAAATTTAAAGAATAATCAGTAGTTTTTACTTACAGAACAAAAATAAATGACTTTGAAAATTAAACGTTAATGAAAGTCTTTATTTTTAGTGTGTTATTTTTGAAACAAGGGACAGAAGTAGTCATTAATAAAAACTGAACATTAGGCAAATGTTTTTTCTTTTAAAAACGACTAAACGTAAAACTTTTTAAATAAACTACAAACAGTTAATGACATAATTTTTTGAGTGCAGGAAGGTGTTTTTTCGTATTACTGAGCAATAAATTTTCAAAGTTTGTTAGAGATTCAAATATTTAATTTTTTTTTTCAAAATTTTGGCAAAAAATCAAATAGTTGGCTTTAGACAGTCTTTTGTGTTTTTTTTTACTCGGAAACCGTAAGTTGTACGAAAAAACGTTCAGTGACAATATTTTTGATAAAAATATGTAGATTTTAAATTTAGAAACAAAAAAAAAATTCCAAAAAAATTGAACAAACATTTTTTAAAACAATGTTGGAATGTCCATTTCTCCTGTCAAGGACACTATGGATTTCCAAAACCAAAATGTTTTATTAAAGTTTAGAATGGCATTTTAACGCTGTTTAAATTTCAGGGAAGTGTTTTTTCGTGTTATCGAGCAATAAGTTTTCAAAGTTGGTGATTAATCTAAATTATTTTGGTTTTTTGTCAAAACTTAAAAAATAATAAAATATTTGGCTATTTAACAAACTTTGAAAATTTATTGGTCAACAATACGAAAAACAGCTCTCTGAAATTTTAATAGCGTTAAAAGAGCAGTCTAAATTTTAAAACAAAATGTTGTCTTTGAAAATCCATGGTGCCCTCCCACGAAAAAAGGACATTAAAATATGGTTTTCAATATTAGGTCTTTGAAAATCCATGGTGCCCTCCCACGAAAAAAGGACATTAAAATATGGTTTTCAATATTAGGTGTGTTTTTTTCGAGTTTGTTATAAAATTCCCATACAAATTTAAGTAGGTATACACTTGATAAGTAGGGATATTTATATATTCTAAAAAGTTTAGTATTTATAAAAAGTGGTGCCAAATCTTGAAATTTTCGTTTATATCACTTACCAACACTTTTTTTATTTTGAAAAGTCAAATAAATTAATAAATAAATTACAAAAATAAGTTTGAAAAATTCTAATTTACAACAAAAAAAATAAATATTACAATTATTTTGTAAATTTTAATAATTAAATAAAAATAACTTCAAAATCAAATAATAAATAATAAAGTGATACCAAGTGCATTCAATAAAAAACAAGAGTTGCCAAATTTGTATAGATAAGTAGTGATACCGTTTTTTTTACAAGTAGTTATAGTTACATATAAAAAAATCGAAAAAAAACACACCAATTGTTTGTTGAAATTTTTGAAAAATTTTTTTTTTAAATTTTTTAATCTTCATAATTTTATATACAATATAGATGTGTTTTTCTAATTTGTTATAAAATTCCCATACAAATTTAAGTAGATATACATAAGTAGGGATACATTTTTATTCTTAAAAGTTAAGTATTTATAAAAGTGGTGCCAAATCTTGAAATTTTCGTTTATATCACTTACCAACACTGTTTTTTTATTTTGAAAAGTCAAATAAAAAATAAAAGCAAATCCAAAAATAAGTTTGATTAATTTAAATTCTCAACAAAAAAATAAGTGTTTCAATTATGTTATCAATTTTATAAATTAAATAAAAATAAGTTTAATAAAAAATAATAAACATAAAGTACATTTCAAAGAAAAAAATTGTTGCCAAAAATAGTAAAGTTAAGTACCCGAGTAAAAAAGATCATATATAATTATATATAGTTTTATATATACATATATTATTTTGTAAAACTATATGTATTTTTTGTTGCATCATATGTGATTTTATATATTTGCACTTCTAATTTGTTTCTTATATAAAATTATATAACAGAAAATATTGACTTTTATATAATAACATATGATTTAAAGTTCGTTTATATAATTACATATGAACTTTAAAATTCTGTCTTCTTTTTTATATAATTTGATAAAACAAAATATTTGAAGAAATTTTATATAAAACTTTATGCAACTGTTTTTAAATTATATGTTATCTTATATGAGTAAAATTTAAAAAAAAAAAAAATCTAAGTCCTTTACATATAATTTAATATAACTTTTGATAATTGTTCTAAGTCCAAAAATTTTACGACTGATACAAAATTGAAAAAAAAAACATACAAAAAATTTTCTAAGTCCAGATGTTTTTTTTTTTTTTAAATTTTCGAAGTCCTAAAAATATTTTTGAAAATTTTTAAGTCCTGGAAACAAATTTTTTTGTCAATTTTTTGCGTTTTGAGGGAAAACATTTTTTTCTTATATATAAATATATTTAATTTTATATAATTGCATCAATTTTATACAAAAAAGGGTCCAATTTTCGCATATAACTATATAAAATTATATTAAAATTATATCAAATTTGATCAGATTTGATCAAATTTGATAAGTTTTTATATCGTTTTATCGACTCATTTTTCGCATTAAACTATATATGATGGCTTTATATAATTTTATATGAATATATATAATCTTTTTTACTCGGGTAGTGATACCGTTTTTTTACAAGTAGTTATAGTTACATATAAAAAGCTCGAAAAAACACGCCTATTGTTAATTTACGTACGATTTTTCGGTTTCGAGCAGTGATTAAAAAATGCCTGCGAATTTTGTACTCTTGCCCAAAACATTAAATCATGATAATGTTTTGCGGAAGATTTGGGTGTACTTGCCAAAGCAAAGTTTTTTTAGAAAAAATAATGTTATATTACTTTGCTATTCCATGCAAAACCAATTGAAATATCAGTCGAGAACCCCATTAAAAAACCAAAAGAGCTGTACATTTCGTAAGTGAGTGTAAAAATAAGTGCAAAAAAGTGTTTTTACATTTTGGAGAGTATAAAAGATTCGGCACCAAAGAATATACCACTCTCCTTTATGTACATTTGATAAACAAATGAACAATTTTTATGCGAAAAGCTTAGACTTGGTGAAAAAGTAGTTTTGGTAAAATGATTTTTTTCACGAAAAACAAAATTATGCTAATAAAAATTTAATGAACCCAAAATTTTTGATGAAAAAAAATTTTGATGAAAAAAGTTTTTGATGAATTTTTTTGATGAAAAGTAAAATTTTTTTATGTAAAAAAAATGATGAAAAAAGTATGAAAAAAAATTTTTGGTGAGAAAAAAATTGATAATAAAAAATTTGATGAAAAAAATTTTATGAAAAAAAATTTATGAAAAAAAATATGAAAAAAAAGTTATGAAAAAAAAATTTTATTGAAAAAAAAAATTTGATGAAAAAAAAATTTATGAAAAAAAAAAATTGATGAAAAAAAAAATTGATAAAAAATTGATAAAAAAAAAATTAATGAACAAAAAAAAAAAAATTGATGAAGAAATTTATGAAAAAAAATTTGATAAAAAAAAAAAATTATGAAAAAAAAAAATTTATGAAAAAAAAAAATTTGATGAAAAAAAAAATTGATAAAAAAAAATTAATGAACAAAAAAAAAATTGATGAAGAAATTTATGAAAAAAAATTTGATAAAAAGAAAAATTATGAAAAAAAATTTTTTTTTGTTGAAAAATAATTATGTTACTTTTAATTCACCAGATGGTGAAAAACGGTTTTATTCACCACGAGGTGAATTATTATCCAAGTTACAAACCCAAGTTATTAATTTTTTTTTGTTTTAAGAAAATGAAAATAGTAATTCTTGTTTTCTTTTTCGTTAATTGTTAGCTTATATAGTCAAACTGAGGTGGCGTCCTGCAACATTTTTAAAATTAGACACCAGCCTAAAAACATTACCATTTTAAAAGGACATTCAAATATGGTTTTCAACATTGTTTGTTGAAATTTTTGAAAAAAAAAAATTTTTTCTAAATTTTTTAATCTTCATAATATTATATACAATATAGTTTTTATAAGTTTTTTCGTACGACTTTTCGGTTTCCGAGCAGTAATAAAAAAATATTACTCAAAATAAAAAAAATTTTAGTGAAAATATTTAAACAATTTGTTTCACTTTAAAAGCGCATGTAGAGGGTATTTTTTTTTTACCAATTTTCCCAAAAATTTGCGCTTTTTTTCATTTTGAAATTAGCAACACTGTTTATTAGACTAGAAAAGTTTATTTTATAAATTTCAATGCATTTTATTTATTTATTTATCGCATAAATTTTAATTGATTCTGAGAAGTAAAACAATAAACTGGCTAATGACGTCATACTTAGTTGGGAATACTTTATTGGCAATGCAATATAACTGCGTTACGAAAATAAGCAGAAAATCTTGACATTTTTATTGAACATATCAAATATTTTGTGATTAGAAAAATATTTATTTAGCGGATTTAAACACTTGTCTTGCTACAATGATGCACAAAAAAAAATATTGTTAAAAACAATTTGAGTAATCACTGTGTTTAAATTTTTAAATAAGCTTTGAGTAATTTTTTAATTGACACAATTAAAAATTTACTCAAAAATAAAAAAAAAAAAAATAGTAAATAATTTAATACAAAATTTAATATTTTTTTAATATTTTTTTTTATTCTCTTCGTGTTTTGAATTCTCATTTAGTTTATAGTTTTTTGCAGAGACCAAATATAACAGTTATATGTGTCTTTTTGTTTTAAAAAAATCATGAAACGAATGTTGTCCAAACTTAGTATTTTATATATGAAAAGACTTCTAAAGATGTCCCGTGTTAAAATTTGCAATAACATTTATTTTTTTGATTTTTTCAATAACAGTAAAAAATAACAGTTATTAAAAACTTTTTGTTCAAACAATCTAAAATAACTTTTATTTTATATTTATTTGAGAAAATAACTGTTATAACAGTTATTTTTAAAAAATCAATCAAAGTTTATATCTTTAAATCAATGATTGAAGTATTAGATATCAATAGGATTCTTCTGCATGCGTTTATTGTTGTTTTATTTTAATAATTCGAGTTTTTTTAAGGCTCAAAGAGTTTTTAATAACAGTTATAAAAAATAAAAGTTTTTTATTTCTGTTATTTGGAACAGATATTTATATAAATCATTTCAAACTGTTATTTTTAATTTTTATTTGAAAAAAATATTTTTGAACAGTTAAATTTGATTTTTTTCAATAAATCTCATAACTGTTATGGTCTCTGGTTGTTTGTATATGGGGGTTTTCGTGTCAACTGACACAACTTTTGAAACCGATGTCTTCCGATCGGGATGAAATTTGCACCAAGGATAGTCCTATTGGATAGTAGTTCAGACACAATTTTTCAACGAGATCGGTCAAGAACTCTCTAAGTTAGAGGGAGTCGAAATTTTGGCCAAAGAGGTGTTGATTCTCATCCATGTAACTTCTTACCTATTGTTTTTAGCAAAATGTGTTCCAAAGAGTTTAGATAGCTATTTCTTCAGTCTTTCGAAAAAAAAAAATATAAAAAAAATAAAAAAAATTTTTTTGATTTTTTTTTTTTTTTTTGATTCAAAAGAAAGCTTAGGTGATTTCCTTTAAGAGCTATGGGGTCGCTTAGTGGGATGCGAGTGGGATATCTATGAAAAAATAATTTTTTTAACTTTGGAACACAAAGAACCGTTCTTCAATTTGCACTATTAGGCGTGGGATAGCTAACCAGTTTTCGATTTTTAATTTTTATAGGTTCGAAAAAGAAAGCACGAGCCAAAAAATGAGGGCGGTGGGGTGGGGCCATATGGCCCCTCATCGGGGTCAAAGTTGGGCGTAAAGAGGTAAAAATCCTCAAAAGCCCCAAAACTCCCCTAGAAACGCCCCTGGAGGGGTGCAATATGAGACCGACCTCCAATAATTTTCTACCCCCAACATTTTTCTTGAACATACCTTACCCCTATTTCCACTTCCTAAGGGGGCTCCCATACAAACCATTTTTAAAAAATTTTATCCTACCATTCTAACTTACCCTAAAGTGCCCCTAGTGGGGCCAAATGTATGACCGACCTCCATTATTTTATTAATTCCAATATTTTTTGCAAACATACCTACAATGTATCTTTAACCCTTAAGGTGGTCCCCATACATTTCTTTTATTTTTTATAAATTTGTTTTATTAAACCAGCTCCTATCGCCCCTACCGTGCCTCCTAGAGAGGCAAAAATTACGACCAACCCCCATTATTTTTTAGTTACCAACATTTTGTCCGAACATCATAACACCCTATCTCCACTCCCTAAGGCACTCCCATACATTATAAAAACATGTATTTTTAAAAACAAATAAAAAAATAAAAAAAAAAATGTATGGGGACCCCCTTAAGAGTTGAAAATAAATGGTAGGTATATTCTGAGAAAATGTTGGAGTTGAAAAAATATTGGGGGTCGGTCATACATTTTACTTCTCTACGCATCCCACTAAGCGACCCCACAGCTCTTAAAGGAAATCACATAAGCTTTCTTTTTTTGAATCAAAAAAAAAAAAGGGCCCAATTTGAGGAAAAAGTCAAAAAAGTTTTGGATTTTTAAGAAAAAAAATCAAAAATTGTTTTTTCATTTTTTTTTCGAAAGACTGAAGAAATAGCTATCTAAACTATTTGGGACACATTTTGCTAAAAGCAATAGGTACGAAGTTACATGGATGAGAATCAACACCTCTTTGGCCAAAATGTCAAATTTCGACCCCCTCTAACTCAGAGAGTTCTTGACCGATCTCGTTGAAAAATTGTGTCTGAACTACTATCCAATAGGATTAACCTTGGTGCAAATTTCATCCCGATCGGAAGACATCGGTTTCAAAAGTTGTGTCAGTTGACACGACAAACTATGAAAGTTTGAAATCATCATTATTAAATTTTCCTAAATATATTCGGTAAAGTTTGGAAAAACATTTAAAAAAAAAAAAATGTGAAACTTTTTTAACTTTTTTAAACTTTAAAAAAAAAAGAAATTGAAAAATTTTGAGTAAATTTTTACTTGCCACAATTAAAAAGTTACTTAAAAAAATCGAAAAATTTTAATTAAATTTTTAATTGTGTCCATTCAAAATTTACTAAAATTTTTTAGTAAGCATTTAATAATTTTTATTACTATTACTCGATACTATTAAATAGTTTTCTGGTGCAAAATTGAGTAATTTTTTACTCAATAGTATTAAAAATTTACTAAATTTTTTTTTCTGTGCGTGGAAAAACTATGAATTAAAAACTACGTTCTTATCATTAATTATATGTTTTGTTGTTGCTAAGTAAATCCCAGCGTTGGATTTTTATCGCAAACATTTCAAGTTTCCGTTTTAATATAAAAAAAAACTGAATCATTGTTGTACATTTGTATTTTGTTTTAACATCAGTTGCATTAAGAAAGTTGCCAAAGTAATATTGCACTTTAAATTCAAACAAGATCAAGAAAAAAATTAAAAAAAAATTAAACAAAATAACGAATAATTGTGTAAAATTAAACATTTAAGGCATGTTGTGGTATAAATATACATAATAAATAAAAAAAATTGCATAATTTTATTATGAGGACAAGTCCATGGAAAATTAAACTGCGCATCAC
The DNA here is from genome assembly GCA_963921195.1 of Pegoplata infirma. Classification (NCBI taxonomy): domain Eukaryota; kingdom Metazoa; phylum Arthropoda; class Insecta; order Diptera; family Anthomyiidae; genus Pegoplata; species Pegoplata infirma. The sequence goes on along the minus strand of OY992539.1, from coordinate 67,570,973 downwards.
CGATTTTGACAATTTTTGTTATTTTATAGTACAGTCTAACCCGGTTATAACGAACTCCGAGGGAACAGTAAAAATAATTCGTTATAAGCAAAGTTCGCTATAAGGGGGTGTATTTTATATCAACCTATTTAAATTTCCAAAAAAAAAAGTTCCAATTTAATTTTATTTGTCGTTTTTTGTAAGTAAACTACACTCAAAATATTTTGTAGGCAACACCAAATGAAAAACATATTTAAAACCAGTGAATAAACAATTGAAAACCATCCCAGTAATTATTCATTTGTTTTAACAAACATCAACATTTATTTTTAACTGTTGACAAATTTTCTAAAATAAATAACATTAAACATTAAAAAATTATTTTTTTTCATTCTTTTTTTACTAACAAATTCGAAAAAACCACCTACGAAAACATTAAAAATTAATTATTGTTGTATTATTTTTACCAATAAATTCCAAAAAAAAAAAAAATAAGACAACATTAAAAATTAATGATTTTGTAGGTTATTTTTACAATTTTTCTATTGAATTTTAATTTAAAAAATTGTTAATAAAATTTTTGGGAAATCGATCCCGCAATCAATTACATTCTGGCCAGACACTCTACCCATCTTGCCAAAGTCACACTCAAAATAATTTGTAGGCAAAAACAAATGAAAAACACACTTAAAACCAGTGAATAAACAATTGAAAACCATCCCAGTAATTATTCATTTGTTTTAACAAACATCAACATTTATTTTTTACTGTTGACAAAATTTTCTAAAATAAATAACATTAAACATTAAAAAATTAATTTTTTTTCACTCTTTTTTACCAACAAATTCGAAAAAAATAACCAACGAAAACATTAAAAATTAATGATAGTTCTGTTATTTTTACTAACAAATTTCAAAAAACTAACCTACGAAAACAATAAAAATTAATGATTTCGTAGGTAATTTTTTAAAATTTTTTATTGAAATATTTTTTTTTAAAAATTTTTAATAAAATTTTTGGAGAATCGATCCCGCAATCAACTACATTCTGGCCAGACACTCTACCCATCGTGCCAAAGCCACTTGATACAAACATGTTTTTATATTTCTATAAATAATTTTTTGATTTTTTTTTTACAAAAAAATAACTGACTTGTGTAGGTAAAAACTAATGATATTTCATTAAAAAATACCAATAATTTAAAAAAAAATTACTTACACAAATCATTAAAAATCAAAAGAATAATCAGTAGTTTTTACTTACAGAACAAAAATAAATGACTTTAAAAATTAAATGTTAATGAAAGGCTTTATTTTTTAGTGCGTTGTTTTTGAAACAAAGGACTGAAGTAGTCATTAATAAAAACTGAACATCAAACAAATGTTTTTTTCTTTTAAAAACGACTAAACGGAAAACTTTTTAAATAAACTACAAACAGTTAATGACATAATTTTTTGAGTGCACTTGACACAAACATGTTTTTATATTTCTATAAATAGTTTTTTGATTTTTTTGTCTACAAAAAAAATCCACACAAGTGTGTAATGACTTCTCTTTAAAAAGTGCTAACAATTAAAAAAAAAAAAAATAACGTACACAAATCATTAAAAATTTAAGAAGAATCACTTATTTTTACTTACAGAAATAAATGACTTTAAAAATTGAATGCTAATGAAAGCCTTTATTTTTTATGTTGTTATTTTTGAAACAAAGAACCGAAACAGTCATTAAAAAACACTGAACATTGAACAAATGTTTTTTTTTTTCTTTTAAAAACGACAAAACGTAATACTTTTTAAATAAACTACAAACGTAATACTTTTTAAATAAACTACAAACAGTTAATGACATAATTTTTTGAGTGTATTTAGTTTTGCAACCGAAGGTTTCTGTGTCTCCACATTGTGATTTGGAATCGGGCCCCTGCTTGGGCGCCATTTGCTTGAACACTTAAAAAATTATGTCATTAACTGTTTGTAGTTTATTTAAAAAATTTTACGTTTAGTCGTTTTTAAAAGAAAAAACATTTGTTTGATGTTCAGTTTTTATTAATGACTACTTCTATCCTTTGTTTCAAAAATAACACACTAAAAAATAAAGACTTTCATTAACTTTTAATTTTTAAAGTCATTTATTTTTGTTCTGTAAGTAAAAACTACTGATTATTCTTTAAATTTTTAATGATTTGTGTTAGTAGTTTTTTTTTAAATTGTTGGTGTTTTTTAATGAGATATCATTAGTTTTTACCTACACAAGTAGGTTTTTTTTTTTTTTGTAGAAAAAAATTCAAAAAATTATTTACAGAAATATAAAAACATGTTTGTATCAAGTGACTTTGTCACGATGGGTAGAGTGTCTGGCCAGAATGTAGTTAATTGCGGGATCGATTCCCCAAAATTTTATTAAAAATTTTTAAAAAAAATATTTTAATAGAAAATTTTAAAAAATAATCTACGAAATCATTAATTTTTAATGTTTTCGTAGGTTATTTTTTTAAATTTGTTGGTAAAAATAACAGAACTATCATTAATTTTTTATATTTTTTTTTCAAATTTGTTGGTAAAAAAGAATGAAAAAACGTAATTTTTTAATGTTTAATGTTATTTATTTTTTTTTTGGAAAATTTTGTCAACAGTAAAAAATAAATGTTGATGATTGTTAAAACAAATGAATAATTACTGGAATGGTTTTCAATTGTTTATTCACTGGTTTTAAATGAGTTTTTCATTTGTTTTTGCCTACCAAATATTTTGAGTGTAGGTATTTTACTCCCGTACTTAATTGTTAAAGTAACGAGCATACATTTTTTCCACAATTAAGTTATTGTTGAAATTACGAGCATAAATTGTAAACTCGGCAAAGTAAGTTGGTTCTGAATATTTGCTGACAACTTGTTGACTCGCTTTAGTTGCTATCGTGCGCTTTGGCTCTATCGTTACCGAAGGTTTCTGTGTCTCCATATTGTGATTTGGAATCGGCCCCTGCTTGGGCGCCATTTGATTGAAGGTTTTTTTTTTGGTGTTTGTCTGTTTTTTAAGGCGAAAAGTTTACTTAAAATTTAAACGCCTCAAATCGTAATCAAAAAAATGTATAAATCAACAACTTTTAAAAAATCTGAGAAAGAAACTATCATAACCAAACTAAAATGTTACTTATTCGTCACAATTTAAAATGTCTTGTATAAAAAATACGTATGCATGAAAACTTTTTTTAACAATTTCCATATAGTTCCTCAATTTTTTTTTTTTGTATGCCAAATTTTATTTTTTTTATATGGAGTTTGACAGTTTTTTCCCGTGAAATCGAAAAGAGTACTATGCTTTAAGTAGAATTATGTTTATCTGCAGTCAGAAAAACGTTTTTTAAATTAATCCGATAAATCAATAAATAAAAAACCTCTAATAACACTACTGAACTTTTTGAAAAAACTTGAGACACGACCTTGCTCAGTTAATTGCCATTGTTCTAGTGATCAGAAATCTGATCTCCAAACTTTTCCATCACATCAGGTTTTTGAGAAAATTGAGGTCAAAGTTTAAAAAAGTCGCCGCTTTGGGCATTTTTGGCAACTCATAGGGGATGAACCCGATGTGATAGCGACTTAAAAATAAGTCGAGGGTAAAGCTTAAACATTGCTCTTAAGGATGCTGAACTAATTAGATCAGTCGCCTTAACGCTTAGGATACCAATTGTCTCTCAATAAGTTTTACCCTCGAATTATTTTGAAGTCGCCATCACATCGGGTTCATCCGTTATGAGTTTCTAAAAATGCCCAAAACGGCGATTTTTTTGAACTTTGACCTCAATTTTCTCAAATGCCCCATGTGATAGAAAAGTTTGGAGACCAGATTTTTTCACAAACAGAACCATTGTAATCAAGTATATCGTCCATTCCATGAGACATTTTAAAAAATCTGACCGGGGGTCTTCTGATTTTTGTTATATTTTTGGTACATATACTCTATGAAGCCAATTTCAAAATTCATCCATCAGATCGAAAATATTAGAAAAACTCGCGATTTTATTCACGATTTTCGTTTTTAAAAAAGTCAAAAAATGCAAAATATGTATACCTTTGAGCAGCTGTATTTTCTAAACTACTTATCGCATTTTAACAATCTATAGCGCATACGAATGGTATATAAGTCTATTTTAATTTCTAATAAACTGAAAAAATATTGGTGGTTTAAAAGTGCATTTTATATGCAAGTGCAGTTTTGAAGTGCTTTTTGCGAAACTTTTACCCCTTTTAATTTTTTATACCCTCCAACCACAGTATGGGGGTATACTCACTTTGTCATTCCGTTTGTAACGCATAAAAATATCGGTCGGGGACCCCATAAAGTATATATATTACTGAAATATGATCGATTATAAGTCATTCTATTCCGGTTAAGTTCGGATATGGGTAAAATCGGACAAGGGGCAAAAAAGTTACCCCTTAAAGAACTAAAAAAACCTCTAAAAAAATTACAATTTTTACACCTTTTTTTGCATTTTTGTTAAACAGATAAAACCTTTTCATATCAGAAGGAGTTCAAAGTCCTGCACTTAGACCCCGGGGGCTACAAAATTTAGTTTTAGTCATAAGAATTATGAGAAAATGGTATTACTAAAGTTAAAAAACCATAATAAATAAATTAGAAAACATTTATCGCGATGGGGACGGTATCCCCCCCCACCAGAGCCCCTCCCACAAAAAATGCCTCTGAATTTTTTTTTATATATTTTTTAACATGTTGGAGGGTATCCAAGATTCGGCACAGCCGAATTTAACACTCTCACTTGTTTTTAATTAGCATATTTGGAAAATTTAGAATTTTTGCTACAAAAAAATGTTTTCATTACAATGGACCGAGAATGTATGCTATTTTTAATATTTTTTTTAAAAAAATACTTCCTTAAGTTTCCCTTATAAATTTTTTTATTTGTTAAAATATACCAAAATCATGTGAAAAGACATGTTTATAAACCGTTATATTTTCAAAAGTTGTAATCGTATCTTATTGTTTTTATGCACATTAGAAAGGTATTTTTGTCTATTTTTCGCATATAATGACCACAAAAATGTTGGTGCTTCAAAAATGCATTTTAAATGCAAATGCAGTTTTGAAGTGCATTTTTCAAAACGTTTACCCTTTTGCATTTTTTTTTAATTATCATATTCGAAAAGTTTACAATTTTTACTACAAAATAATGTCATCTTATTAATGGACCCAAGGTGTGTGCTATTTTTTTAATTTTTTTAAAAAATCATGTACTTTCAGATTTTTTTGGTTTAATTTAAAATATTAAAATTTGTTTTAAGGAAATTTTTAAAATTTCTTTAAAAATAGCACACACCTTGGGTCCATTATTAGGAGGACATTATTTTGTAGTAAAAATTGTAAACTTTTCGAATATGATAATTAAAAAAAAATGCAAAAGGGTAAAAGTTTTGAAAAATGCACTTCAAAACTGCATTTGCATTTAAAATGCATTTTTGAAGCACCAACATTTTTGCGGTCATTATATGCGATAAATAGACAAAAATACCTTTCTAATGTGCATAAAAACAATAAGATACGATTAGTACTTTTGTAAATATAACGGTTTAAAAACATGTCTTTTTACATTATTTTGGTATAATTTAAAAAATAAAAATGTTTATAAGGGAAACTTAAGGAAGTATTTTTTTAAAAAAAATATTAAAAATAGCATACATTCTCGGTCCATTGTAATGAAAACATTTTTTGTAGCAAAAATTCTAAATTTTCCAAATATGCTAAGTAAAAAAAATTAAAAGGGGTAAAAGTTTCGCAAAATGCACTTCAAAACTGCACTTGCATATAAAATGCACTTTTAAACCACCAATATTTTTTCAGTTTATTAGAAATTAAAATAGACTTACATACCATTCGTATGCGCTGTAGATTGTTAAAATGCGATAAGAAGTTTAGAAAATACAGCTGCTCAAAATTACACAGACTTTGCATTTTTTTGACTTTTTTAATAACGAAAATCGTGAATAAAATCGGGTTTTTCGAATATTTCGATCTGATGGATGAATTGGCTCCATAGAGTATCTGTATGAAAAAAATAACAAAAATCGGAAGACCTTCTGTCAAAAAATGCCTTAAATTACCAAATGTCTGGTGGAATGGACGATATAAGGTCGAGTTTTCCATGTTTAGTGTAATTGTTTTTATTTATTTTTTTCAGTTTAAACTATGGTGTCCACTTCAGTAACAAAATTTATATCTAAATTTTCTGAATACGGATATTTGACGACGTCATGGATTGCCGAAGAAGTTGGAGAATCATTTAGTTATGATGAAAGCGTGCATGAATATGATCTCTATGCATACCATGGAGTAGTTATGGAACTTTTTATTCGGAAGCACTTGTGCCAGAAATTTAATATACCATGTAGAGATCAACGTACTGAGAAAGTTTTAGATAAATCAGTATTTAAAGATAATAACTTAAAAATTAAACTTCAAAAATGTTACGATCGTTATCAAAATCCGGATTCTAAGGCGATTGATATTATTGAATCTATCAAAATTGTAGCATTATCTCAACGTTTAGCCCATAACGAGGACATGGAAAATATTGAAGATGCTATTGATATGGAAGTGGATGAAGAGAATTTAAGTGAAATTGTAAATTTCTTAAAAACACTATCATATGATAAAATGGTTTTTAATGAATTTTTAAAAATACGTGTTGGCAATCATACATTGACAGGTAGTCCCCATTTTGTATTCGATGATCATGTCATCTGTCAAACTGCTACATCTATGAAGGATGGTGCTCACGAAAGGAAATATCCACAAATGGTGTTTTACGCGTTAGGCCACTATGGCGAAAATTATCTTTCCAGGAAACTGAATAAGAAATATATAATAAATGTTTATAATCCACTTCAGGGTTTGGATTATAAAACATCTTTTGATATTACACCAACATCTTATATGGAGTTGCTGACTAAAATTGAAAAAGATCTAAATGCTTGGAATAAGTAAAATTAAAAAGAAGAAAAAAAAAACTAAAAAAAGTTTAATTCAGCTTAAATAAATATATAAATAACCTCTACAATGAAAAAAGATTATTGTAAAAAATCTTACTTGAAAATAAAAACAAAAAAATTAAAAAAAAAATGTATTAAAAAAATGTTTGTTAAAAGAAATAATAAAATAAAATTTGTTAAAAACACAAAAAATTTAGAGGAAAGAAATTTTTATTAAAAAAATGCCTGCGAATTTTGTACTCTTGCCCAAAACTTTAAATCATGATCAAGTTTTGCGAAAGATTTGAATGTACTTGCCAAAGCAAAGTTTTTTTTAGAAAAAATAATGTTATATTACTTTGCTATTCCATGCAAAACGAATTGAAATATCAGTCGAGAACCCCATTAAAAAACCAAAAGAGCTGTACATTTCGTAAGTGCAAGCTCTTTGTCTCCCGCTCTTAATATTTTGGAACTTTTTAACAGAAGGTACGAAAACTGTTAGACGAGGAAAATACGATATTGTTAAATTAACATTGTTGGTTTGACAAATAATGCTAACTTTTTATATCGAAAAAGCGCTTAATAAATTTTAAAAAAATGTATCAATTTATAATTATTATGATAATATTATTTAAGAAATACCTTTAAAAGTGTTTAAGACAAATTCTCAGCAAATAAAAAGTCATTGGCTTTCCCGATAATCCACAAAAAAAACTTTTTTTACAGCTAGATGAAAAAAAAAACGCTAGCTTTAGTCTGAAAATCGCCAAATTGCAACACTTTTTTTTTGTTTATATCGAACTTAAGGGATTTTTTTTGGTTTGATCAAACGTCCAGTTCGATGGCGGACTTAGCCAAGCCCTTTGTCTCCCGCTCTTAATATTTTGGAACTTTTTAACAGAAGGTACGAAAACTGTTAGACGAGGAAAATACGATATTGTTAAATTAACATTGTTGGTTTGACAAATAATGCTAACTTTTTATATCGAAAAAGCGCTTAATAAATTTTAGAAAAATGTATCAATTTATAATTATTATGATAATATTATTTAAGAAATACCTTTAAAAGTGTTTAAAACAAATTCTCAGCAAATAAAAAGTCATTGGCTTTCCCGATAATCCACAAAAAAACTTTTTTTACAGCTAGATGAAAAAAAAACGCTAGCTTTAATCTGAAAATCGCCAAATTGCAACATTTTTTTTTTGTTTTTATCGAACTTAAGGGATTTTTTTTTTGGTTTGATCAAACGTCCAGTTCGATGGCGGACTTAGCAAAGGGAATTTAAGAGAGGGTTTAACAGAAGAAGGGAGACTTCACATATCTTTAAGTATTGATAGTCTTTGACTTAGCAAAGGGAATTTAAGAGAGGGTTTAACAGAAGAAGGGAGACTTCACATATCTTTAAGTATTGATAGTCTTTGGTACGTGAGTGTAAAATTAAGTGCAAAAAAATGTTTTTACATTTTGGATAGTATAAAAGATTTGGAACCAAAGAATATAACACTCTCACTTGTTTTATGTACATTTGATAAACAAATGGAACATTTTTATGCGAAAAGCTTAGACTTGGTGAAAAAGTAGTTTTGGTAAAAAAAAGTTTTTTTTTTTTCACGAAAACCTAAATTATGTTAAAAAAACTTAAATGACCCAAAATTTTTGGTGAAAAAAAAAAAATTGATGAAAAAAAGTTTTTAATGAAAAGAAAAATTTTTTGATGTAAAAAAAAAAATTGATGAAAAAAAATATGATAAAAACAAAATTTATGGAAAAAAAAACAAGTAAAAAAGTTAAAGTCGGCCTTGCCGAATGTAGTGATACCCTCCACAATTTCAAAAAGATTATTGCAAAAACTTTATTTAAAAAGAAAATTACTTTTGAAAAAAAAAAAAAAAAATTTGAAAAAATTTCCGCGAAAAAAAATTTTGGTAAAAAAAAATCCGCGTTTTTTTATACCCTCCACTCTAGTGATAGAGGGTATATATAAGTTTGTCATTCCGTTTGTAACACATCGAAATATTGGCCTAGGACCCCATAAAGTATATATATTCATGATCCTCGATCGATTTTAAGTCGATCTAGCGATGTCCGTCCGTCCGTCCGTCCGTCCGTCCGTCCGTCCGTCCGTCCGTCTGTCTGTCTGTCTGTCTGTCTGTCTGTCTGTCTGTCTGTCTGTCTGTCTGTCTGTCTGTCTGTCTGTCTGTCTGTCTGTCTGTCTGTCCGTCCGTAGAAAACACGCTAACTTTTGAAAGGCTTTACAGAGGCTGCTGAAATTTGGCATATATGTTTGTCATTCGGCTGGTCAGGTTGGTATTGCATTTCAGCCAAATCGGTCCAGTGGTTCAAAAGTTATGAGTAAAAATACTCAAAATTTTTTGGGTATTTCACACAACAAAAATGGTATAACTTGACATCTGTTCAATGAATATGAACGAAACTTGGTATAGGTTGTTATTTTGTTATTTATAACCCACACACAAAATGTGGGCGGAATTGGACAATGGGGCGTGGCACCTGCAGTGTTGCCCAAAATTTTTAAAATGCTTTATCTCAAGTAATAGTAAATCTATTTGAGCAAAATTTAATATTGGTACATATTTTATTGTTCTGGACGTTTTTCTGATCATTTTGGTATTAAATATGGCAAAATCGGTCAAGGAGTTAAGAAGTTATATGAGTTTTAATAAATTCCACGTGGTTTAATTTTTTTGTTATTTGATTGCATTTGTATTATCGTTGTTATTGTAGTGTAGTAAAAAAAAAACCCCGTTATTTTTTTTGTTTTTGTATGTCAATACAATGAGGTGAGTTTCAATATAAACAACGCCATTTTATTGTTGTTGTTGTTGTAGTTTTTGTCATACAGTAAAGATGATGATGGTTGTTGTTTAACTAATAACTAAAAATGAGTTGCCATATGTTTGTTTGTTTACACGTGGTTTCTTTTATATGGTTGAGCGTTGGAAAAACAGATATGCAAATTAATACATTTGACAGGGTTGCAAAAGTTGGTACAATTGTACTTTTTTTGGTACAATTCGAAGCTCAAAAGTACAATGGTACACCAATCACTCATTTGGTACAATTTAAGAACTTTCTCAGTGTTTGTTTTTTAACCCCAATACTTACAATTTGTGATATGAAATTTTTGGGCGGGAAAATTTTAATTATGTTGTACAAATTTGTGATAAATCGGAATAAATTAACCCTTGGCGCCCGGCGATCAAAGATTTGGATTATTGAAAATTAAAAAAAAAATATTGCATTAAATATTTTGTTTCTTTGGATTTTTAAAATACGTTGAAATGTTTTCGATATATCGCTATTTAAAATTTACAAAAAAAGGCGATATTTTCCTACGCTTAATGAATTTAAAAAACATAAAATTTTCAACATTTTTGTCTTTACCATTTCATAGAGCGTGAGACAAACTTTCATTTAAAACTAATTTGTGCCAAATCCGACCATCTTAACCTGTGGCACTTTTCGTTCAAAGTTGTGATTTAAAAAAAATTCCCAAAAACTCTAAACTTTGTTTAAAGGGCGCCATGGGTTAAAATGGTCTTATTTGGCTCAAATTAGTTTTAAATGAAAGTTTTTCTTAAGCTGTATGAAACAGTCAGTGGAAAAAATTTTGGGAGTTTTTTTTTTAAATTTCCTGAACGTAGGAAAAACACTCCTATTTTTGGAAAAGCGACAAGGGAAAGAAATTTTAATTTTAAATTCTTGAACATAGAAAAAAAAAAACGCGAATTTCAAATAGCAATATCTCAGTAAGACATTTTTTTTTTTTTAATAATCAAAAATTAAAAATTTTGATCGCCGGCGCCTCGGGTTAATTTAATCCGATTGCCCATTATTATTATTATTATTATTAGTTCCTGTTGTTCCTATGAGGAACATAGGGCCGTGAATTGCCCATAAGTACCACATAAGTTTTATGCAAAGTAGAATATAAATTTGCCCCGACATTCAAAATCGGAAGAAAAACTTTTTTATTATCTAAAAAATGCTGCTTTAATGGGGTTTATTACAGCGAAGTCAGTCTAGTGTTTCAAAATTTATGAGAAAGCCACAAAAATATTTTACAAAGTCTTTTTATCACAAACAAATTTTTATATTCAAAAAAATGTTTACCCTCAAAAAAATCATACTCGTTTTTTCTTAAAAAAATTACTAAGAACTGTTTTTTACTCAAAAGATAATTTTTTAACTTTAATTTAAAGTAAAAATAATGTTGGTACAATTGGGGTCGAAAAAGTACAATTTTATCAGGTCGTTGGTACAATTTTGGTGTCCTCATTTTGCAACCCTGACATTTGACGATTAAAAATGCCAATTTGAATGTGGCATATTTTTCTTAAAATGCCCAACTAAAACCTTGTCTAAAAACAAAATGCCAGTGTGCAAATAAAAAAAAACATAATAATGAAAACAGCTGTGATTGTTTATGCTGAAATTTCGAACGCGGCAACAAAAACATTTGTACAAAAAGAAACATACAAATTTTTTGTGTTTATTTTAAAATTGTGAATGTAAAAAGCTAATTAAAGTTATTTTGTGCTAATTATTAACGAAAAGTGCGTCCACGATATGTAAAGAAAAATTGGTTGCAAATGCTTGACGTTTAGTAAAATGGCAAATTCGCCAAATACCCAACTAAAAAAGGCAAATTTAATCGTCCCTGTGAAAACACTAATTATTTTTATTCTATGTATGCCTTGGTTAATATTGTGGAGGGTATTCATAGATTCGGCCAAGTCGAATTTAAATTTTCTACTTGTTTTTTTTTTTTTTTTTAGTCAAAAAATATGTTGGTACTTGTTTAAATACCATTTGGTGTACAATTATGTTCACATATGTCAACCAGAAGCCTAATTAAAGCATTTTGTATTTTTAGGTTATGTTGAATGTACTGAAATTTTTGAGGTGTGCTTACATTTGCGTTCATAACTTTTGAACCGCTGAACCGATATCGCTTAAATGCAATACTAAACTTCTCGGGAAAACTTCCAATAAATATGTTAAGTTTTAGTCATCTCTGTGCAATATTTTGTCCGTGACAGCATTTTCCACAGACAGACAGACGGACATCGCTAGAATGTCTTAAATTCGATCGGGCATCATGAATATATATACTTTATGGGGTCCTAGACCGATATTTCGATGAGTTACAAACGGAATGACAAACTTATATATACCCTCTATCACTAAGTGGAGGGTATAAAAATTGATGAAAAAAAAAATTGATGAAAATAAAAATTAATGAAAAAAAAAATTGATGAAAAACCAAAAAAATTGATGAAAAAAAATATGTTAAAAAAAAAATATGAAAAAAAAAATATGAAAAAAAAAATTTTATGAAAAAAAAAAAAATTAATGGAAAAAAAAAATATGAAAAAAAAAAAATAAAAAATTGATGAAAAAAAATTTATAAATTTATAAAAAAAAAAAAAATTTGATAAAAAAACATTATCAAAAAAAAAAAAAAAATGTGATAAAAAAAAATTTGATGGAAAAAAAATTTTTTTTGTTGAAAAATAATTATATTACTTTTTATTCACCAGCTGGTGAAAACGGTTTTTTTCACCGCGAGGTGAATTATTATCCAAGTTACAAACCCAAGTTATTAAAGTTTTTGGTTTTGAGAAAATGAAAACAGTAATTCTTGTTTTCTTTTTCGTTAATTTTTAGCTTATATAGTCAAACTGAGGTGGCGTCCTGCAACTTTTTTAAAATTAGACACCAGCCTAAAAACATTATCATGTTAAAAATGTTTGTTAAAAGAAATGATAAAATAAAATTTGGTAAAAACACAAAAAATTTAGAGGAAAGAAATTTTTATTAAAAAAATGGAAAAAATATTTTAATCAAAAACAAGTTTCGGCAAAAAGCAAAAACTTTTTTGGGGAAAATTTGCTTGTACACTTAAAAAAAATGGTAAAACACCTGGTAAAATGCCTTGTAATCCCGTACTACCAATATTTAACAATTTTCCTTGTTTTTTAACAAAAAATCATGGACTTTGCTCAAACGAGAACTACAGTTTTATTGGTAATTTTACAAATTTATTTTCGTAATTGTATTCTACCATTTTGAAAGGTTATTTTACAACAAAAAAAAACTGTTATTTTACAACAAAGTTTTTAATACGAGGATTCTAGTTGATTTACAAACAAAAACTGTTATTTTACAAAAATTGTGTTATACGAGGATTTATGTTTTTTAACAACATTTTTTTTTTTTAATTTCTTTTTTTTTTTTAATTTTCCAAGTCCCGGACAATATTTTTTTTTTATCGAAAAAGTATTAAAAAAAAATTTTACAAAATTTTGAAAAATTTTTTACGAGGATTCTAGTTGATTTACAAAAAAAAAACAGTTATTTTACAAGAATGATTTTATTACGAAGATTTATGTTGTTTAACAATTTTTTTTTTTGGTAAATTTACTATTTTGGTTTGTAAATTTACCATTTTTTAAACATATTTACCATTTTTTCTTGCAAGTTTACCATTTTTTTTATTTTTGCGGTTTTAAAACAATATTTTTACCAATAAAATTGGTTATTTTACCAATTTTTGGCGCATTCAAAATTGCGAGGAAATCCTCGTTATTTTACGAGAATTTTACCTACCTCCTATTTTACGAGAATAGCCTTGTAAAATAACGAGATTTTTTGGTAACTTTACAAAGTTTTTTTGAGTGTACATTCAACATAACCTAAAAATACAAAATGCTTTAATTCGGCTGCTGGTTGACATATGTGAACATAATTGAACACTAAACGGTATTTAAACAAGTACGAACATATGTATTTTGTGACAAAAAAAAGAAAACAATCGCGGATTTTATTTTTTACCAACAATTTTTTTTCGCGGAAATTTTTTTCCAATTTTTTTTTTCAAAAATAATTTCCTTTTAAAAAAAGTTTTTTGTAATAATCTTTTTGAAATTGTGGAGGGTATCACTACATTCGGCAAGGGCTAATTTAACTTTTTTACTTGTTTTAAATATATTTACCATTTTTTCTTGTAAGTTTACCATTTTTTTTTTTGCGGTTTTAAAACAATGTTTTTACCAATAAAATTGTTTATGTTACCAATTTTTGGTAAAATTGGTAACAGAACTTTACCTACCTCCTATTTTACGAGAATAGCCTCGTAAAATCACGAGATTTTTTGTAATTTTACGAGAACTTTACCTACTTCCTATTTTACGAGAATAGCCTCGTAAAATCACGAGATTTTTTGGTAACTTTGCAAGGTTTTTTTTAACATGATAATGTTTTAGGCTGGTGTCTAATTTTAATAAAGTTGCAGGACGCCACCTCAGTTTGACTATATAAGCTAACAATTAACGAAAAAGAAAACAAGAATTACTATTTTCATTTTCTTAAAACAAAAAATTTTAATAACTTGGGTTTGTAACTTGGATAATAATTCACCTCGCGGTGAATAAAAGCGTTTTTCACCAGCTGGGGAATAAAAAGTAACATAATTATTTTTCGAAAAAAAAAATTTAATTAAATTTTTTCATAATTTTTTTTTTTCATCATTTTTTTTTCCATCAGTTTTTTTTTTTTTTCATTAAATTTTTTTTTCATCAAACTTTTTTTTCATAAATTTTTTTTTTTCATAAATTTTTTTTCCATCAATTTTTTTTTCCATCAAATTTTTTTTTCATCAATTTTTTGTTTTTCATCAAACTTTTTTTTCATATTTTTTTATTTCATCAAATTTTTTTTTTATCAATTTTTTTTTTCATCTATTTTTTCATCAGTTTTTTTTTTCATTAATTTTATTTTTCAACAATTTTTTTTTTATCAAAAAAATTTTTTTCATCAATTTTTTTGTTTTTTCATCAATTTTTTTTCATTAATTTTTTTTTATCAATTTTTTTTTATAAATTTTTTTTATCATATTTTTTGCATCAATTTTTTTTTTATCAAATTTTTATATCAAATTTTTTATTATCAATTTTTTTCTCACAAATTTTTTTTTTTTCATATTTTTTTCTCATAAATTTTTTTTACATCAAAAAATTTTTCTTTTCATCAAAAAAATTCATCAAAAAAATTCATCAAAAACTTTTTTTCATCAAATTTTTTTTTCACCAAAAAATTTTATGTTCATTAAATTTTTTTAACATAATTGTGTTTTTCGTGGAAAAAATCTTTTTTTTTTACCAAAACTACTTTTTTACCAAGTCTAAGCTTTTCGCATAAAAATTTTCCATTTGTTTATCAAATGTACATAAAACATGTGAAAGTGGTATATTCTTTGGTGCCGAATCTTTTATACTCTCCAAAATGTAAAAACACTTTTTTGCACTTATTTTTGCACTCACTTACGAAATGTATAGCTCTTTTGGTTTTTTAATGGTGTCCTCGACTTATATTTCGTTTTGCATGGAATTGCAAAGTAATATAACATTATTTTTTCTAAAAAAAAACTTTGCTTTAGCAAGTACAACCAAATATTCCGCAAAACATTATCATGATTTAATGTTTTGGGAAAGAGTACAAAATTCGCAGGCATTTTTTTGAGTGTAGGGCCAAATCTCCTTTTTGCACTATTTGACCCCAACTTTAGACCAAAATACGATGTCACCGAAAAAAAATAAATTAAATCTATTTTCAAGAGCAACAACAAATCTTTGATGTATGCCTGTCAAAACAAAAAATTTTTTTTTTTTTGAAAAAGTTTTAGAGTTACCTCACCTTTTTTTCGAATTCCATTTTGGAATTGAAAAACTTGTCCGATCGAAATGAACTCTTTTGCCTTTAATAAGCAAATAGAGCTCACTAACATTCAAAAATAAAAAAAAAAAATCGAAAAAAATCTTTTTTGCTTGTATGCACTGAAAAAAAAGACATAACTAAATTTAAGGAAAAAATGTCTTTGAAAATTTATCATGAATTTTCCTAAAATTTAGTTAAATTTAACTTAAAAATGAGAAATTTTCTTAACTATGAGGAAAAAATTTTAGTTCATTTACTTATAATTAGTTAATAGTTTTCTTTAAATGGAATTTTTAAATATTAGGAAAAAAATTCTTACTGTCAAAGAAATGTTCCACAAATCTTAGAAACGTATCTTTATTTTTAAGACATATTTCTTAAAAAACAATTTAGTTCAAGTTTAGTTAAAATTTACTAAAAAAAACATCATCGTATTTCTCTTTTTTGAATTGAGGAAGTGTATTTCTTAGAATTTAGTTAATAACTTCTGAGAATTTAGTAAATAACTTCTTAGAATTTAGTTAAAAATTCAAAATGGCGATATCTCGAAAACTAAGCGAGATAGAGCGAAACGGACCAAATTTTCAAAAGAAAGACAACGAAGAAAAATATGGAATAGCCTAGCTCTGCATATCTGTCGGGGTCTCAAGACCCTAAATTTAGATCTAAAATTTGAAATTCCCGAGATTTTATATATGCACATATCTCGGTAAATACTGCCAATACGAGAAAAGGTCTAACCGCATTTTGTAGCTCTTGACTCGTAGAACACTTCCGCAAAATACCCGAAAGCCCTCCGATTAATAGTTTTTGAGTTATCCGGTTTTTAAGATTCTCAAGACCCTATCAGGCCCCTTATTACCGTATCTCAAAAACTAAGCAAGTTAGAGCAAAACGGACACAAGTTTTGGTTCAAAATCTATGGGGACCCTTAAGGAACCCAACGGGGTCTCGAGTTAAATGGGGTCCGAACCCATGGGACCAGGGTCTAGACCCAATCTATTTCTAAAATGTGAAGTATAATTTTTCCCATTTTCTAGTTAAAATTGGCTTAAACTTAAATAACTTTGTTTTCCTTATTTTTGGGAAAATTATGAACTAAAACCAAGAAAAAAAAATCTTTGGAGCCAAATCATTCCCTCTTTTTCTCAAAATTGAGTTAATTTTCCCAGATTTTAGTTCACTTTTTTTTTGAGTGTGGGATTTTTTTTACCTTGAGAATTTTGACTTCAAAGGGCATGGGTTAAAGTTAAACGATTTGGGTGAAATTTTGTCCACATCACTTTAAGACCATGTGTCACAATATTCTGACCCGACAAGAATACACACAGAAAAAAAATGTTTTCCAATGAACGACTTTCATAGTATTTATGAACAAATTCATACAATTCATTAACTTTTTCATAATACTTATAAACTTTTTCATAGTATTTAGAAAAATTTTTTTTAAATAGTTCTTAAATTTCACATATTATGATTTATTCATAAATACTATGAAAAAGTTTATAAGTATTTTGAAAAAGTTAATAAATTGTATGAATTTGTTCATAAATACTATGAAATTCGTTCATTGGAAATTTTTTTTTTGTGTGCAAATCCAAAGTTGAAATTTTGCTGCCACCCCAATTTAAAAATTATTTCTTCTGTTTTATTATTAATTATTTCTTTATTGTTATTTACAATTTTACATACAAAATCAATATAACGGTTTAAAATTATGGTTAATTCTAATTAACAATTATTGAATATTTATATAGTTTTACTTATCGATAATAATATTAAGTTATTATTAAAAATTAAAATTTTAAAAACATTGCATATATTGGTATAAAGTATTGAACATTTTTTTTACAGTGTATTTTTTCTTATACAAATTTAAACGATACTTTGTTATCTGTTGACTTGGCTGTATTAGTGATGTGATAAATATGATTACTTTTGTTTTTTACAATATTTATAATATATACTATTTTGAAATAACAGATTACTTGACTATTGCTTTGTCTAAAATTTATAATGTATTGTTAATAGTTTATAGATAAAATTCTAGAGATGATTACTTTTGTTGTTTTATTTTATTTATAAAAAAACTGGTTATTTATGGCCTTTTTCTTTTATTATTAAAGTGATTAAAGAAAAATAATCACATTTTATTGTATTAAAAACAACTTAATTTATATTAAAAAAATTTAAAAGAATATTAAACAATAATTACATTCATATTAATATGTTTTTTGTTTTGTTTTTAATTAAATTATTAAAAAGTAATAATAAAAAAATAGATGAACATACGAACTAGCAAGTAACTTGCAGCAGGTACGTTAAAATACGATTCGTTTTGAATATATAAAAAAAAGTATTCGGTTTTTTTTTTATTCGTTTTTCTTTTCAATATTCGTTGTTGTTTAGTTTTGTATTGTTGCTGTTTGGTTGGTTGTATCCTTTCAATAACGATTACTTTCTCTATCTGAATATTTACCACTCATTTTACTAACCGAATAACGATCTGAATAGGCATCATATTTATCGGCTTTATAATTGATTTCTTGGGGCGTATAACCGATATTCTTTTGCCAGTGTCTTGTCCAATAGAGATCTTCATTACGCACTTGTGATGGTGTTTTAGCATCTCGGCATACATACACACAATAGATCATACAACCAATTAATGTTAGAAAACCGAATATCAAAAATATAATACCAAGAATCCTGAAAAGATATGTAATTGAAAACAATTTTAGAAAATATTAAAATAAAAGAACTGAGAAGTATTTCTGAAATGTTTTTAAGAATAAATCTTAAAAATACCCAAAAAATTTTATTACAACGCCATTGGAGTTACAACAAGTGAGAGTGTTTAATTCGGTTGCGCCGAATCTTTTTAGGTTTTAAAATGTAAAAAAAATTAAAAAAAGTTAAAACAAATAAGAGCGTTAAATTCGGCTGTGCCGAATCTTTTATACCCTCCAACACGTTTAAAATTAAAAAAAATGTTGGGGCGCCTTTTTTTTGTGGTGGATGGGGGATGTCGGCGGAGTTGGTGGGGGACACCTGTACAAATTATTTGTTTATGATATTTACGCTTAAATAATAAATTTTTATCGTTATTTTTAATTAATTTCTATAAACTCGCCCCCAAAGGGGGACGGCCAAAAAAAAAAAAATAGAATTTTCTAACCCCCTTGGTCCAAGCGCAGGTCTATAAACATAATATGGCATACAAATGTTACATTTGTTGAGCAAAAATTAAAAAAACTCGTAAAAATATCGTATTTTTCAGGAGTCGTTTTAGTTCTTCAAGGGGGAACTTTTTTCCACCTGGTCCGATAACCTTACCAGAAACATAAGAGACATTCTTGCCGAAATTCAGGGGTCTAGCTCTTTTGGTTTGGACTGCATCGTTATTTTTACAGACGGACGGACGGACATCGCTAGAATGTCTTAGATTCTATCATGGATCAATCTATATCTATACTTCTATACTAATACTATACTAATAGTAATACTAATAATATTATAAAGAGGTAATGTTTTTTTGTTTGTTTGTTTGTTTGTTTGTAGAAAGTAATCTCCGGAACTACTTATCCGATTTCAAAAAAGTTTTCAGCTATATTTAAAGTGTTCCTCCCGGACGGACATAGGCTAGGTTTCATCGACCACGCCCTCTCCTACGCCCACTTTTTGCCAAAAAACGTAAAATTTAAAAATCTCAAAAGCTACTAAACCGATTTACATTTTTTTTAACAATGCATACTTGGAATGGTTCTTCATGATGGACATATGCTGAGTTTCATCGACCACGCCCACTTCTACGCCCCCTTTTGTCAAAAAAATTAAAATTTAAATATCTTTGAAAGTACTCATCCGATTTAAAAAATGCTTTTACCAATACTTAGAGTGCTCCTCCAGGGTTGACATAGTCTAGAATTCATCGAACACGCCTACTTCTACGCCCACTTTTGGCAAAAAAACTCAAAATTAAAATTTCTATGGAACTACTCATCCAATTTCAAAAATGTTTTCACCAATATTTAGAGTGTTCATCAGGGTGAAAATAGACTAGGATTCATCGACCACGCGCACTTCTACGCCCACTTTTTGGCCAAAAAAACCTAAAATTTTAAAAATCTCCAAAATTACTCATCCGATTTCCAAAATGTTTCCATCAATGCGTGGAATGCTTATTCAGAGTGGAAATATGCTTGGTTTCATTGACCACGCCCATTTCTACGCCCATTTCTACGCCCACTTTTAGCAAGAAAAACGTAAAATTTAAATACGATGAAACTACTCATCCGATTTCAAAAATTTCATCACCAATATATATTAAGAAATGGTCCTTCAGGGTGGAAATGTGTTAGCTTTCATCTAACCACCCCTTCTACTCCCAGTTTTGGCCAGAAAAACGTAAAATTTCAAAATCTCCGAAACTGCTCATTCGATTTTAAAAAATGTTTTCTCCAATATTAATAACGGTCCTTCAGGTTCAACATAGGCTACGGTTTATATATGTAAAATTTTAAAATATACGAAACTTTTTATGAGGTTTCAACAATGATTTCACCAATATTTAGAATTCTCCTGCAGAGTGACCGCACCCATTTTAAAGATCACTTTGGGTCAAAAGACGTACAATTCAAAAACCTCCGGAACTACTCATCCGATTTCAAAACATTTTGAAAAATTCCCTTTTTGGAAATTCCGATTTTAATGGAGCAAATAGGTGCAAAGTAGCGAACTTTGTAACCTTTTCTATCTCCTAAAATATTGGTCATAGAAACTTGAAACTCCAAATTTGGGATCCTTTAGCCCAAAAAATCATTCTAAAAAAAGTATCTTCCGGAAATTAAGAATTTAATAGTAAATTTTTGTACTGTGGTACTTTTACTATCCCCTAAAATCCTCCAGCAGAATGAAGAGAAAAACATATTTTGAAATTAAAATTTTTAAAGGTTAAAAGGAGTAAACAATTGGTTAAGGAAGGGTAATATGGTACTTTTTATATCAATTGAAATAAAGACCCTAAAATGTTTTTATTCCTTTAACACATGTTATACAGAAAGGAATGAAGCCTACATGGAACGAAATGAATTGAAATTCAATGAATTGAAATTCAATGAATTGAAATGAATAGAACAAGAAACAAAATGGAGTGACACGAGGAATGAAATGATTTTAATAATTACGATATAAGGACTAGAAAATGTTCAAGGCAGTTTTTTACAAAAAGAACATGATTCCGGGCTAAACTGGGCTGTTTTAATTTTATAATAAAAATTGAACAATGTAGGGAAGAATTTAAGAAATAGGGACTCTAGACCTGATAGGGACTCTAGACCGGTATTTAGTATTACCGGTAACAAAGTTCCGGGCGGGCCTGCTAGTATTATATATACCTTGTGGGGTCCCCGACCGATATTTCGATGTGTTACACACGGAATGACAAAGTGAGTATACCCCCATACTGTAGTTGGAGGGTATAAAAATGCTTGCGAATTTTGTACTCTTGCCCAAAAAGTTAAATCATCATAATGTTTTGCGGAAGATTTGGGTGTACTTGCCAAAGCAATAAAAAAAAAATTTAATAAAAAAAAAAATTTGAATGAAAAAAAATAATTTTTGATGAAAAGAAAAACTTTTTGACGCCAAAAATTTATGAAAAAAAAAAAATAATTTTTGATGAGAAAAAAAAATTGATAATAAAAAATTTGATGCAATTAAAAATTTGATAACAAAAAATTTATGAAACAAAAATTGATGAAAAAAAGAATTATGAAAAAAAAAAAAATGTTGGTGAAAAAATAAATTGATGAAAAAAAAAAAAAAAATTTGATGAAAAAAAAAAAATGGTGAAAAAAAAAATTTAATGAAAAAAAATTTTTTTGACAAAAAAATTTGATAAAAAGCAAAAAAATTTTGATGAACAAAAAAAAAATTTATGAAAAAAAAAATTTATGAAAAAAAAATTTGATGGAAAAAAAAATTGATAAAAAAAAAAATGTGATGAAAAAAAAAGAAAAAAAAATTTATGAAAAAAAAAATTATGAAAAATAGTTATGTTACTTTTTATTCACCAGCTGGTGAAAAACGGTCCTATTCACCACGAGGTGAATTATTATCCAAGTTACAAACCCAAGTTATTCAAATTTTTGGTTTTAAGAAAATGAAAATAGTAATTATTGTTTTCTTTTTTGTTCATTTTTAGCTTATATATTCAAACTGAGGTGGCGTCCTGCAACTTTTTTAAAATTTGACACCAGTCTAAAAACATTATCATGTTAAAATCAGAAATGTGTTTTTCGTTTTTTTGGAGAAAATCGCATTTGAATACTAAATTTCATAACAATTTTGTAATTTGCTTGTTTCCACTTAGCGGGTATAGTAAATATTTTCACCGGGTATAGCAAATATTTGAATTTTTTATAAATTGACTTTTTTTTAAAAAATGGCAAATTTCAGAACGGGTTCTGAAAATTAAAAAAAAAAAAAAAAATTATCGATAGCCCATACAAAACTATACAAAAATCTAAATTTTTAAGATTGTGGTGCATTCCGTTTTAATTTGATAAATATTTTAACAAGGCAACTCGACACAAATTTGATAATTTTTCCAATATTTGACCACGCCTCCTAAGCCCAGTTTTTAGCTCCATATAGGGCTATCCATACAACCTATTCAGAAATTTACGGTACACGTATTTTTTTCGCTGGACATTTGGTGTGGAATGCCTCATATATGAAATTTCAAGTTTCTGTAACTATTAATTATTTCAGAAAATTAAAGAGTTCACTATTTTACCTCCTTAGAATTGGACTTTTCAAAAGTGATTTTTTCGAAATGTTTTTTCCTCTGGACGATCTTACATTCCAGATTTACAGTTTTGAGGATCATTATTTCAGGAAATATAAAAAGTATCAAAAGTACTCCTTTTTATTGTTTTTCACCCCCTTAAAATCTGAAAACCCAAAAAACAAGCCTTAGCGGATCTTGATTGCGACAGGTGAACCTACATTCCAAATTTCAAATCTCTAGCTTTAATAGTTAAATATTTCTTACTTACCACACATAAAATGGTTCATAGAATTGCACCACAATCACAAAGCCGAGTGTCACCAAGATGAGACCCAAATTTAACAATAACATTAAACAACAAACACCTTTAACATTTGGACAAAATGGATTTGGAGCAGACATTGTTTCAATTTTAGCTCCACGTTTTGTAGTACTGCGAGCACTTCTACCCGTCTTTGCAGTGCTGGCAACAGAATAAACACTTCTGGGAGCTCTAGAGGGAGGACGATGACTATAACGGCTGAAAAAAATGAAAAAATAGATCAATTAGTTTCGCTTAAAAATATATTCGATTAAATATACAATAAAACCTTATTTCTGATGGAGCTTTGTAAGCAGCACTTGTTACATAAATATCACTGCCCGCATCACCACCATGATCATAACTTAAAGCTGATGGTGCTCTGGGCGGTAGACGTGTAGGCGGTGGTCCATTTAAAGCACGGGGACCACCACTATCAACTGTTGATTGACCATTGGCATAATGGCCGTTCGAAGTGCCATTTGCATGACCATTGGAGTGACCATTTGAGTGACCATTGGAGTGACCATTTATACGTGTTTTACGCGACGAATGATATTGACCCTGGGGTGAGGTACGTTCGTGTGCTATCGTATACTCAGACATGGTTCTTTCTGAGGGAGCACGATGAGACTCTTCGCCATCCGTGGAATAGCCACGATTTGAGTGAACATATGGTGGATCGGGTGTTAAACGACCATGTGTAGCAACATAATGACCACCTTTAATTCTGGAAAAACAGGAAATAAATGAGAAAATAAATTTAAGTTTTAACTAAGGATTTTGTTAATATAACTTACTTTTTTACACGTCTTTCATGCATTTTTCTATGTGAGTACGAAACAAGTGCTTAAGGATATATTTAACAGGAGTTTTTTAGCTTTTTTGTATTATAATCTTCGTGTTGTGGAAATCGTAATGAAAATTTTCTTAAATTTTCATTTAATTTTTGTTATTAAACTAACATCATTTCAATAATCTGAAAAAGAAGAAAACAAAAAAAAAATTTTAAAATGGTATAGTTTTAGGAGTTGTTGTAAATTAAAAAGTTTTGCATATTTTAAAGGTGGATTTTAATTTTATTTTCAAGTGGATCTTTGCCAGCTGTCTTTGTGGCTTTTTTTCAGCCAAAATAAAAAAGTTAAATGCGACTTGGCTGAACTTTCCTTAAAACTTATTGCATTAAATTGAATTTGAGTACAAAAATACTATTTGAATTATTTTTTATACCATCCACTTAGTGATAGAGGGTATATATAAGTTTGTCATTCCGTTTGTAACTCATCGAAATATCGGTCTAGGACCCCATAAAGTATATATATTCATGATCCCCGATCGATTTTAAGGCATTCTAGCGATGTCCGTCTGTCCGTCTGTCTGTGGAAATGGTGATCACGACCAAAATAGTACACGGATATGACTGAAACTCAACACATTTATTGGAAGTTCTCCTGAGAAGTTTGGTATTGCATTTGAGCGATATCGGTTCAGCGGTTTAAAAGTTATGAACGAAAATGTAAGGACACCTCAAAAATTTTAGTACATTCAACATAACCTAAAAATACAAAATGCTTTAATTCGGCTGCTGGTTGACATATGTGAACATAATTGAACACCAAATGCTATTTAAACATGTACGAACATATATTTTGACAAAAAAAAGAAAAAATCGCGGATTTTTTTTTTTTACCAAAAATTTTTTTTCGCGGAATTTTTTTTTTTAAATTTTTTTATTTTTTTTTAAGTAATTTCCTTTTAAAAAAAGTTCTTTGCAAAAATCTTTTTGAAATTGTGGAGGGTATCACTACATTCGGCCGAATGTAGTGATATTTTTGTAATTTTTGTAAAAAAAATATTTCGAGCCTAATTTTTTTGGAGTCCAATATATTTTTTAATGCTAGTTTTTTTTTAATGAAAAAAACATTTCGCGTATCGAAATATTGAACTTTATGGGCCTTGATAGATTTAACAAGTAAGAGAGTTAAATTCGGCTGTGCCGAATCTTTTATACCCTCCGACGTGCATAAAAAAACCAGGGGCGTTTTCCTTTTTTTTTTGGGCGGGGGGGGGGGGGGGGTCGGTATTGGTAATAGGGTGGGGGGGTGAAAATTTCCTCTTGAATATGTGTTTAAAGAATAAAATGCTTTTTGCACTAAAGAAATACAAGTTTATCATGATTTAAAAAAAATGTTTTATTCCACGCCTATTGGGGGGGGGGGGGGGGGGGAGGACCGAAAAAACGTAATTTTCTAATTCTCTGGGTCCAAGTGCAGGACTTTGAACTTCTTGTAGCATAAAAATGTTGCATTTGTTAAACAAAAACACAAAAAATCACATAAAAAATGCTATATTTCAGAGGTTGGTTTAGTTCTTCAAGGGGGAACTTTTTTCCCCCTGGTCCGATTTTGCTCATTTACGAACTTAACCTGGCTATTAACATAAGACATATTTGTGCCAAATGTCGGGAGTCTAGCTCTTTTATTTTGGACTGCATCGTGTTAACAACAGACGGACAGACGGGCGGACAGACGGACGGACAGACGGACGGACGGACATCGCTAGAAGGTCTTAGAATCGATCACTGATCATAAATATATACACTTTATGGGGTACTAGACCGATATTTTGATGCGTTACACACGGAATGACAAAGTGAGTATACCCCCATACTGTAGTTGGAGGGTATAAAAACGATATAGCGATGATTGTCTATCTGTGTGAACGAATTCGTTGTTGAATTTGTATTTTTTCTAAACTTTTCTTCATTTTACTGAATTTTTCTATTTTTTTTTTTTTTTTTAATTTTTTCTGACTTTTTCGATAAATATCAATAATAATTTTTTTCTGAAAATCCATAAATTTGAATAAATTCAAACGAAAGAAAAAACAAAAGTGAGTGACTTATGACTCACCTCCACTTACGCTCAAGACTGGAATTTTCCAATCACGCACACTGACTTATGAGCATATTTTTTCCCACTTACAATCACGTAAGTAAATCTAAGGCAACTCACACTTAAGTGCTTTACTCACACTCACGTTGACTCCCACTAACGAAAAAAAATTTTATAAATTCTGATTAATTTTTATTAAAAAATAAAAATTGTTTTATTCAACCTTTAAAATATTATATTTTGATGATGTTTATTCTGGCTCGAGGTCATTATTTTCTTTACTAATTAAAACCATGATATTCTCATGGCATAATTTTCAAGAAAGTTATTTTTCTGTTTTAAATTTATTTATGCTGGTCATTTTTGCAAGACTTAATCAACACGTGTTTCGGAATTTGTCAGATTCCCTTGTCAAGATTATTTAGCAAAAATAGAAACGATTTACTACAAAGTAGCAAACGAGTCTAATGACAAGTCGTTTGCGCTATAAAAATATTTTTGAGCGACAAAAATACGTTGTAAAATATTTTTGTGACTAACCAAGTTTTTTAAAGCTTGTTAAACGGTTTTTCAAACTCGTTAATTAAGGTTGAAACCAATCGGAAATTTTGAATTTCGGTTTTGCTAAAAACTTTTAAACCACTAGACCGATTTTTCTGAAATTCAATGCCAGGGGAACGAAAAATATATATGCCAAGGTTCAGCAGCCTCAGAATTGTTTTTCGACAGTTAGCGTGTTTTTATCTCGTAAATTCGCAAAAACCCCTTGAACCACTGGGCCGATTTCGCCGAATTTCAATACCAACCTGACCAGGTAAATGAGTAAAAAGTTATCGTATTTTCAACATACAGACGGACATCGCTAGATCGTCTGAGAATCGATCGAGGATAATGAATATATATACCAATACACAAAAAAAAATCTTGTCAAATTACTAGAAAAAGTCTCGTAATCCCATTTTACCAATATTTGACAGATTTCCTTGTTTCTTAACAAAATATTTTCGATCGAAATTCAATTTTTTTTTGTATTTTTAAAATTTTTTTTGTAATTTTACAATTTTTTTTTGTAATTTTACATATTTCCAAAATTTTTTTACAAAAAACATCTAGTAAATTCACAAGATTTCCTTGCAAGTTTTATTGCGCTAAAAAACTTGTAAATGAACAATTTTATTGGTAAACATGTTGTAAACTTACGAAAAAGCTCGTAATTTTTACAAGGAATTCTCGTAAAATAGGAGGTAGCAAAAAATCAAGTAAAACCTCCTTGTAAGTTTTATCGCGTTAAAAAATTTGTAAATTTACATTTTTATTGGTAAAAAATTTGTAAAATTACAAAATTATTGGTAAAAAGCTTTTAAACGAGAATTTTTTACGAAAATTCCTAGTAAAAATTACGAGCTTTTTTGTAATTTTACAAGATTTTTACCAATAAAATTGTAAATTTACAACTTTTTTGGCGAAATCAAACTTACAAGGAATTCTCGTAAATTTACTAGATTTTTTTTTGTAAAAAACTTTGGAAAATTGTAAAATTACATAAAAATTGTAAAATTACTAAAAAAATTAAATTTCGATCGAAAATGATTTGTTAAAAACAAGGAAAACTGTAAAATATTGTTAAAATGGGATTACGAGACATTTTCAAGTAATTTGACAAGGTTTTTTTTGAATGTACCCCACAAAGGCACGAGATAGTTTTATCCGATTTGGCTAAAAATTTAAACATAAGACCAAAACGAACTATAATTTGGCCGGCAATCGACGAAATTCGAAATATCATATCATATTCGGGCTTAACAAATTTTTCATTTTTTACAAAAAATAACTGAAACTAAAAATTTTTTATAATATTTTTTTTTACATTTTTAAAATTTATATTGTATTCAAAATATTTTCGCCATTGTGGAGGGTATTAATGGATTCGACCAAGTTGAGTATATTTTTGTTTTACTTGGTTGTTTTGAAGTGTTTTTTTACAACCACATTTTAATCTAAAAAACATATGAAAAATTTTAATTTAATAGCAAAAAAATACTCAGAGGTCATATAAAAAGATATCAGTATATATTTTTTATTTGCAGTGGCACTGTCATTTTAAAACGAAAACAACATTAAAGTTTATAACCATTTAAAGAACTGAAGAACAAATAACAAAAGCACTAACAAAAACAATAACAATACTCAAACTTAACTTGTCAAAAAACAATTTTCTTTGGCATTAGAAAAATATCAAAATAATTGATATTGGAGCAAAAACGAATTAATTATACTCTACATTGGTGTCACAGCGGACATTTACAATCAAAAAATTATGTCATTAACTGTTTGTTGTATATTTAAAAAGTTTTACGCTTAGTCGTTTTTAAAAGAAAAAACATTTGTTTGATGTTCAGTTTTTATTAATGACTACTTCTGTCATTTCAAGGAGTATCAATACTAAAGAGATCTGAACTCGCTCTTCTTCTGTTAAAGCCGCTCTTAAATTCCCTTTGCTAAGTCCGCCATCGAACTGGACGTTTGATCAAACCAAAAAAAATCCCTTAAGTTCGATATAAACAAAAAAAAAGTGTTGCAGTTTGGCGATTTTCAGACTAAAGCTAGAGTTTTTATTTCATCTAGCTGTAAAAAAAGTTTTTTTTGTGGATTATCGGGAAATCCAATGACTTTTTATTTGCTGACAATTTGTTTTAAACACTTTTAAAGGTATTTCCTAAATAATATTAACATAAAAATTATAAATTGATTAGGGATGTGCGATTAATCGATTAATCAAATTTTTAATTAATCGGAATATTGATTAATCAATTAATCGATTAATCATACTTTCTGATTAATCAGAACTATGATTAATCAATTAATTTAAATTTTGAATAATTAATTTTGAATAATTTTGTTTAGTTTTAAAAAATGTTTATAAAACGAAATTTAAATTAAAAGAAATAATAACAAAGACAATAAAAATAAAAAAAATGAGAAATTTGTACAAAAATATATTTAAAAATGTTTTCAGAAATTGATGGCGAATGGGCAAGCATGATGCAAATGCATGTTTGAATTTATTCAAAGAACACGAGATTATGTGAATTATAAGCACCTAGCCATGCTCGTTTCTATCAATTAATAAAAGGAGCACAATGCATAATTATCAAAGTTAGGATATGGTTCTTTTGGCTAGGACTCCGACGCCAATTGAATATTATGGTGTCAGACATCGTGTATTAAATATGAATAATTATTTTGGTCACTGATGCGTATGATACGCAATGTAAATGGTTTCACGCCAATGATATCTTATTTTTTAAATTATTTTTTCAATGAATTTTGATTCGAAATATATCTTTATTTCAGAATCTGTGAATTTTATTAAACATCCCTTAGAAGCGCCTTTAAAAGTTCCCAAATTATAAACTGTCCGTTTGTATTATATCCATTTTTAAATAGAACAAAAATAAGCGCTTAGACTCGTGGTCCACGTTAATTATTTAAAACTGTCCTAAGAATTCCGTACGACAGCGTATTGTTAGAAATTAACAAAAAATAAAACAAAAATGTTCAAAAAATAAAACAAAAAAGAACAAAATACAAACAAAAAAATTATTCAATTATTCAAATTTTTGAATAATCAAATTCATGATTAATCAATTCATCATGAGTTTTGAATATTCAAAATAAAAATTATTCGATTAATCATGATTATGATTAATCAAAATATTTAAATAATCGATTAACTGATTAATCATGATTTCGATTAATCAGGGTGTTTGAATAATCGATTAATCGCCCATCCCTAAAATTGATACATTTTTTTAAAATTTATTAAGCGCTTTTTCGATATAAAAAGTTAGCATTATTTGTCAAACCAACAATGTTAATTTAACATTATCGTATTTTCCTCGTCTAACAGTTTTCGTACCTTCTGTTAAAAAGTTCCAAAATATTAAGAGCGGGAGACAAAGAGCTTGGTCATTTGTTTCAAAAATAACACACTAAAATATAAAGACTTTCATTAACATTTAATTTTTAAAGTCATTTATTTTTGTTCTGTAAGTAAAAACTACTGATTATTATTTTAATTTTTAATGATTTGTGTAAGTATTTCTTTTTTTTTAAATTGTTGGTATTTTTTAATGAGAAATCATTAGTTTTTACCTACACAAGTTGGTTATTTTTTTGTAAAAAAAAAAAATCAAAAAATTATTTATAGAAATATAAAAACATGTTTGTATCAAGTGACTTTGGCACGATGGGTATAGTGTCTGGCCAGAATGAAGTTGATTACGGGATCGATTCCACAAAATTTTATTAAAAATTTTTAAAAAAATATTTCAATAGAAAATTGTAAAAAATAACTTACAAAATCATTAATTTTTAATGTTTTCGTAGGTTATTTTTTTTGGAATTTGTTGGTAAAAATAACGGAACAATCATTAATTTTCACTGTTTTCGTAGGTTATTTTTTTTGAATTTGTTTGTAAAAATTAATTAAAAAAACGTAATTTTTTAATGTTTAATGTTATTTATTTTAGAAAATTTTGTCAACAGTAAAAAATAAATGTTGATGTTTGTTAAAACAAATGAATAATTACTGGGGTGGTTTTCAATTGTTTATTGTGGAGTTAATTTTGTAAATTTCTGATATTAGATTACCGATCCCAAAAATTCCTAGATAAGGTGCTTCATCTGAATCGGAATAAAGGGCTGTTTAGGGCTGTTTATTCGACTGATGGATTCATCATTGCCCAGCCTAAACCGCTGAGGCTAGAAACTTACAGAAATATGATAAAATATTTAATAAAATTAATAAATAAAAGTTAATAAAATGTTCTAAAATAAATAACATCGAACATTAAAAAACAACGTTACTTTATTTTTTTTTACCAACAAATTCAAAATAAAAAATAATCTACGAAAACATTAAAAATTAATGATTGTTGTGTTATTTTTTACCAACAAATTCAAAAAAAAAAAAACAAGTTGAAAAGTTAAATTCGACTGGGCCGAATCTATGAATACCCTCCACAATGCTCTTTTTGAGTGATAGTAAATTTATAACGTGAAAAAAATAACATTTTTGATTAGAAATATTTAATTTTGTGTAAAACAACTATTTTTTAGCAATTTTTGAAAAAAAAAAAATAATTTACTAATTTTTTTTGAGTGTAAAATTTTTTTTGAGTGTAACATTTTTTTCGAGTGTGTTTTAATTTTTTTTTTAGTGTAAAAATATTTTTGAGTGACAAAAGGACGTTGTAAAAAAAAAAAAATAATTTAATAATCTTTTTTTGAGTGTAACATTTTTTTCGAGTGTATTTTCATTTTTTTTAGTGTAAAAATATTTTTGAGTGACAAAAGGACGTTGTAAAATATTTTTAGATCGTCTTAAAATGGACCGAGGATCATGAATATATATACTTTATGGGGTCCTAGACCAATATTTCGAGGTGTTACAAACGGAATGACAAACTTATATTTACCCTCTATCACTAGAGTGGAGGCTATAAAAATACCTACGAAAGCATTAAAAATTTGTGATTTCGTAGGTTATTTTTACAATTTTTCTATTGAATTATATTTTAAAAAATTTTAATAAAATTTTGGGGAACCGATTCCGCAATCAACTACATTCTGGCCAGACACACTACCCATCTTGCCAAAGTCACTTGATACAAACCAAGCTCTTTGTCTCCCGCTCTTAATATTTTGGAACTTTTTAACAGAAGGTACGAAAACTGTTAGACGAGGAAAATACGATAATGTTAAATTAACATTGTTGGTTTGACAAATAATGCTAACTTTTTTTTATCGAAAAAGCGCTTAATAAATTTTAAAAAAATGTATCAATTTATAATTATTATGATAATATTATTTAAGAAATACCTTTAAAAGTGTTTAAAACAAATTCTCAGCAAATAAAAAGTCATTGACTTTCCCGATAATCCACAAAAAAAACTTTTTTTACAGCTAGATGAAAAAAAAAACGCTAGCTTTAGTCTGAAAATCGCCAAATTGCAACACTTTTTTTTTGTTTTTATCGAACTTAAGGGATTTTTTTTTGGTTTGATCAAACGTCCAGTTCGATGGCGGACTTAGCAAATGGAATTTAAGAGAGGGTTTAACAGAAGAAGGGAGACTTCACATATCTTTAAGTATTGATAGTCTTTGTACAAACATGTTTTTATATTTCTATAAATAATTTTTTGAATTTTTTTTTTTACAAAAAAATAACCCACACAAGTAGGTAAAAACTAATGTTTTTTCTTTAAAAAAATCCATGTTAAAAAGTGTATTTTTCAGAGGTTGGTTCAGTTCTTTAAGGGGGAACTTTTTTCCCCCTGGCCCGATTTTGTCCATTAACTTCAGGAGTCTAGCTGTTTTATTTTCGACTGCATCGTGTTACCTACAGACAGACGGACGGACAGACAGACGGACATTATAAAATGTTTTAAAATGGATCATGGATCAATTGGGGCATTCCATGTCAAATCGGTCCATTTGAATAATTTTTTTTTCAGATTTTCCCAATTTGTTAACAGTTTTTAGTACCCTTTCGAAAACTCCTTCCTGGTAAATTTTCAGATTTTTTTGATGACCCGTTCCAAAGAAATTCAAGGATAGGGCGTATGTTGGAGGGTAAACAAATATGGGGGTCGGTCTCACTAATGACCGCTCTCGGACGAATCATTGGACCGGTAGAAGCTGATTAAGAGTCCCCGCACAACAATGTCGGAGCGGTTGACGGTTTCGGTCATGAGAGAGTATAGGCGCAAAACAAAGACGGTAGCGGAAAATTCTGTCATATGTTAATTTTCACACTATTTTTTCACTTTTTCGTCACTTTTTTATTTAAATTAATTGTATTTTTAATTATCAATATGATTTTTTCATATTGACTCGTTTTTTCCTGTTTTTTTTTAATTTTAAAATTTTTTGTTTTTAGAGATCATATTTTTTTGTTTACTTTATCGAAAATAATCGAAATATTTGTAAAAAAGTGGCAGCATTTTCATATCAAAAATTAAGGGAGAGAGAGAAACCGACACAAAAATAAAATTAATTTTATTCTAGCGGTTTTCGGTCGAGCGTTTTTTCATGCCAAATTTGTATGAAAAAAACGTCACCGACATTGTTCTGCGGGGACTCTAAATAAAAAAAAATTACAAAAAATAAAAATAAAAATGTATGGGGACGGACGGCCTTAATAGTTAAAGATAGAGGGAAGGTGTGTTCAGAGAAAATGTTTGGACTAAAAAAATATTGTGGGTCGGTCATACATTTAATTGCTCTAAGGGCACTCGTAGTAGGGCAGTTAGAGTGGTTGCAGCAAATTTAAAAAAATTTCATTTTGTGTGGGATCCCCCTTAGAAATTGGAGAGGGGTATTAGTGTGTCCCAAAGAAATATTTAGACGTAAAAATTAATGGGGATCGTTCTTGGAAATGATCCCTCTATGACGCACCATTGGAGCAGATTTTAAGATTGGAAAATTACAATAACATTTTTTCAAAAAATTTTAAAAAATAGTAATAATTGTTATCCCACGATCCTACTAGGCAAAAAATTTGTAGAATCAATAGAATTTTTACACAAAAAAATTTCAAAAAAATCAAAGAGTACATACGTACATTTCCAAAAATGATATTTAAATTTAAAAATTAAAAATCGCATACTAGAGCACTTTAGGAATTTTTCTAGATTTTTTTTTTAAAAGTACGTAAAAAAACAAAAAAAATTTAAAAAAAATTTCCAATTTGGACCATCATTGAAGAAGTTATGAGTAAAAGAAGTTTGAGGAAAGGAACAAACTACCAATTTTTAAAAAATCGATATCTTTTGAACGGGTCATCAAAAAAATCTGAATATTAACCACGAAGGAGTTTTCGAAGGGTACTAAAAACTGTTAACAAATTGGAAAAATTAAAAAAAAAAATATATTCAAAGTGTCCGATTTGATATGGAATGCCCTATATACTTTACCCCGACCGATATTTCGATGCGTTACTAACGGAATGACAAAGTTAGTATACCCCCGTACAGTGGTTGGAGGGTATAATAACGTACACAAATCATTTAAAATTAAAGAAGAATCAATAACTTTTACTTACAGAACAAAAATAAATGACTTTAAAAATTTAATGCTAATGAAAGTCTTTATTTTTTATGTTGTTATTTTTAAAACAAAGAACTAAAATAGTCATTTAAAAAAACTTAACGTTAAACAAATGTTGTTTCTTATAAAAACGACAAACGTAAAACTTTTTAAATAAACTACAAACAGCAACAAGGTGTTAAGTAGTGTACTTTAGTACACAGTAAAAAGTTTTGGGTTAAATTTAAAACCTATCGGAACACATTTTAAACCACCTTGGAATTAAATTGAAAGTTAAATCCGAAATGGTTTATATGTTAAACTACATAGGAATTAAAAATATGTTTTTTTTTATGTTATTTCTTTTAGTTTTATTTTAATGACAAAAAATAATTAAATTTCTCACTTAAAAAACTAATAAAAAATAAACGTCAAACGTCATCAACAATTGTATTTCATCAAGTTTAAAATAAACACTTAACACGGAATTGAAAACAGCTGTTGTATTGAGTGATCAAAAAAAACTTTTTCATTCAATGAAAGTGTGGCAAAATGTTTGCAATGTACGCAAAAATAAAAATTTATGGATAATTTTATGTTATCAAAATTTGTGATCCAGAAAGTGAAGTTTTTACTCCGACCGGAATATAATTACCCAGCAGAAATAAATCGAGATTTTGGCGACACAGCATCTGTTTATAGCATACCGTAACGCATCCAAAGAGCGCTCTTAGGGATGCAGTAAAAGGAAGGGGAAAAAATTTTAATTTTTTTTTAAGATTTTTTATATAAAACTTATAATGTGTAATTATTTTTTGATAAAATTTCACACTTGCTTTCCTTTTTAATATTTTTAACACTTTTTGAATAAAAAAACATGAGTTTTAGACAAAGACACATGATTTGACTGCATCATTATTGCGCATTAATCAGCGCTGCAAAGAGCGCTTCAATCATAGCATCTTTGACCGCTGTTCCCAAAAAAAATCCCATAAAAAATGTGAAAATGAAAATTTCCGATATTTTTTTGATGTTCACTTCCGATTTTTTTATTTTCATTTTGTTTCACATAAATAAAGTTTTGTAAAGTAAAACGAATGAATTTTTTTGTTATATTTTTTTAAATTTTAGTTATTTGATTTCAACTTTGAATTTAGCGCTGTTTCTGTGTATCCAACTAGCGCTCTAAAGTGGGACATCGCCTTAGGGAATCATGCATGAATTCAGCGCAATTGGATGCGCTCCTTTACTCAAGTTCCCCTTCCAAAAGCTGCTGAACGTTCAGCAAAATTTCTGCTGGGTATCAAGTAAGTATTGACTACAAACGTTTTGCAATCGTTTTTAATTAATTTTTGTTTAACCTTACTTTTAGACCAGCTGAATCTTAAAGCAGAAGGCAGAGACTGGAATTTTTGATCGGGCAGTACATTCATTAACTTTGAAAACCTTCCATAAATAATTAATTACACAATACTGATCCAGCAGCTGCTTTTGTTTCTTTTTGATGGAACGACATCAACAAACCGTGCCGAAATTGATTTGGAAGACCCCCAAGAATGATTTCGTAATATAGAAGAATTATCACTTTTCCAAGTAGTTTTACTGAGTTTGGGTGAAAAATGCATCAACATTCCTCTTCATTTTAACTTTATTCAGGTATTTGATCTGAATTTTAAGTCTTCTTATTTATTCAATACACAAAAATATTAAAAAAACATAACCTTTTGTTTTATTTATTTTTGGGTAAATTTTATGAAAGGGGTACTACTTTTAGTCCTGCCTAGATTAAAATTAACACCCGTTTGGCATAAAATTGTTTACATTAATAAGACTATTTGGAAATTATTTTAACACTAAAAAATAGGTTAAAAAGCCACTCTCTCACTCTCTTTTTATCTCTTTAAAAGTACACTTTTAAAGGAATAAATTTAATTCTTTTTGTCTTTGATATATATAGACACCAGCTAGGAATTAAAATTAACCCAAAACTTTTTACTGTGTACAGAGTAAAAAATCCAAATATAAGAATTTTAGAAATTATCCCGATTCTTCTTTTACTCGGTATTTAATATTACCTAAAACGAAATTCCGGTCAGGCATGTTAGTAACGTCATACAGGTACACCTTATGTAGGGTACATCATTTATAGTAAAATCACTATAAACAATATTTCCACTTAAAACTTAAGCGAGAGTAACTTGTTTCCGCATGTCATAAAATTAACACCTTTACGTCAGAAATACCTTTCTTTCTTATTTTGTTATAATATATGTTGGCACTAAAACACGATAAGGGTCAAAATAATAGAAGAACTAAAATATTTTACACTTTTGGACCAAAAATGGATATAAAAAACCTTTAAATTTTTCTTGTTAAAGTAATGGGCTTAAAGTTTTGTTAGGCTTATTTTTATGTTCTAAAGGATTTAGTTTTTGTTTTTTTTTGTTAGTCTCTCTCTGAAAATGTTTTTCAAAAATACAAGAAAGAAGGAAAAATAAACTGAACCTTTACTTTTAAAGTTTATGTGGTTTGAAATTTTAATTTTATGAGGTAATATGATGATTTTATGGCTGCACAAAAATTGTTTTCTTTTATTTTTAGGGCATAAGAAATTACTTAAAAGGTGATTACCAAAAAAAAGTGAGTTATTTTTTCATATACGTTAACTTGATGTACTATAATGGTTATTTTTAGTGTATTTTTTTTTTGGGGGGGGGGGGGGAGAGGTGTTCAAAGTGTATAAATATTTGAGGTCATGTTTGTTAAAATTATGACCAAAAATTGAGTTGTACCTGTCCTAAGTACATGGTATTATCAAATAATTGCACCTTAGGGATGTATAAAAATATGAGTATAGAAATTAGATTGAATTTAGTAATGAAATAAATACAAACATAAAAAAATCTTACAATTTAGGAAAAATGTTACATTTTTTCATATGCAATAAAAATCATACAATTTTTAAGAGTTTTTAACCGAAATAAACACACATAAAAAAGTATACCATCCACATGGATACCATCCACAATGTAAACAAGTAAGTCAAGACCGACCATATGATACCCTACAACAGTGTTTTCCGGAAATTGGGTCCAAGTCCAAACGTGGACCGATTTGATTTATCTCTTGTCAAATGTTTAATAAGTGTAGAAACCACAAAAAAAAAAAATTGTGAAGTTGCGTTATTTGTGTTGCCAACCGCTTTAACTAATATCGGACGAAATTTTTATATGGGGACTAAGTCCAAAAATGGTCCAAGTATATTAAGATTTTATTATGTTGTGAATATCGGGAGGATGGTTTGTATAGGGACTACAATATGGAATAATGACACGATTGCTTTGAAATTTGAAATGACAAATACAAAATTTTATCACCTGTAAAATTTCAAAACGATACAATTATAATACGGTTATTAGAGTCATTTAAGCCAAATTCAAAGAGGGCGTTTGTATGGAGGTTAGATCTTAACATGGGCCGATTTTTTTCAATTTCAATAGGCTTCCTTTCTCTTAAAGATGCTTTAGATTCAAATTCCAATTCAATTGATTGAAAATTGCGACTTGTATCGTGCTTAAACCGTTAGATGGTCAGACGGACGGACATCGCTAAATATTTATAATATTTTGCGATGTCCGTCCTAAATAAATATAAATATATAAATATTTAAAAATACATTGTTGAAAAATAAAAAAAAAAACAAGTAAGAGTGTTAAATTCGGCTGTGCCGAATCTTTTATACCCTCCAACATGCAAAAAAAAAAAAAAAAACAAGTAGAAAAGTTAAATTCGACTTTGCCGAATCTATAAATACCCTCCACAATGCCTTTTTTAAAGGATAGTACATTTTTAACGTGAAAAAAATTAACAATTTTGATTAGAAATATTTTATTTTGAGTAAAAAACTCTTTTGTCATTCAAAAAAAAAGAAAAATTTTTTTGAGTGTAAAACTTTTTTCGAGTGTAAATTTTTTTACTGTACAAATATTTCTGACTGAATTAACGTAGGTATGTACACAAAATATTGTAATTTTTTTGAAGAAAAATATTTTTTTTTTGAGTGTAACATATTTTTGAGTGTAAAATTTTTTTTAGTGTAAGTTTTTTTTCGAGTCTAATTTTTAAGTTACCAATGCTTTTAAAACTAAACAAGTTTGAAAAGCATTGCTTTAAAACTAAACAAGTTTGAAAAGCATTGCTAAGTTACCACCAATGCTTTTAAAATTTGTTTACCACGTGGCATTTAAGATGAACCCAATCTGAAATTCGGGGTTTTGCTTATAACTATTAAACCACTGGACCGATTAAGCTGAAATTCAATACCAAACAGACCTGGGGAACGGCAAAGAGGCATGCCACGTCTCAGCAGTTTTCTGAGAAAGTAATCGTGTTTTTTTTCTCGTAAATTCGCGAAAAACCCTTGCCGAAATTTACTCTTTTGCTCATAACTTTTGAACCACTGGACCGATTTGGCTGGATTGCAATACCAACCTGACCAGGTAAATGACCAACATATATTCCAAACTTCAGTATCCTTTGCGTGTTTTCTACGAACGGACAGACAGACGGACATAGCTAGATCGACTTAAAATCGATCGAGGATCATGAATATATGTACATACTTTATAGGGTCCTAGACCAATATTTCGATTTGTTACAAACGGAATGACAAACTTATATATACCCTCTATCACTAGAGTGGAGGGTATAAAAATGCAGAGGCGTTTTTTTTTATGGGGGGGGGGGGGTCGGTAGTGGTAATTGGTGGGGGGGGCAAATTTCCTCTCGAATATGTTTTTAAAAATTCATTCTTATGCTTTTTGTACTAAAGAAATACAAGTTTATCATTATTTAAAAGAAATTATTCCACGCCCATTGAAGGGGGGGGGGGGCAGACTAAAAAAAACGACATTTTCTAACACTCTGGGTCCAAATGCATGAATTTGAACTTCTTGTAGCATAAAAATGTGGCATTTGTTAAACAAAACAATTAATCATGATAATGTTTTGCGGAAGATTTGGATGGACTTGCCAAAGCAAAGTTTTTTTTAGAAAAAATAATGTTATATTACTTTGCTATTCCATGCAAAACGAATTGAAATATCAGTCGAGGACTCCATTAAAAAACCAAAAGTGAGTGCAAAAAAGTGTTTTTACATTTTGGAGAGTAAAAAAGATTCGGCACCAAAGAATATACCACTCTCACTTGTTTTACGTACATTTGATAAACAAATTGAAAATTTTTATGCGAAAAGCTTAGACTTGGTGAAAAAGTTGTTTTGGTAAAAAAAAAAAAAAATTTCACGAAAAACAAAATCATGTTAAAAAAAAAAATTAATGAACCCAAAATTTTTGGTGAAAAAAAGTTTTTGATTAACAGAAAAATTTTTTGATGTAAAAAAAGTTGATGAAAAAAAAATTTTTTTTGGTGAGAAAAAAATTGATAACAAAAAATTTGATAAAAAAAATTTGATAAAAAAAATTTGATGAATAAAAATGTGATAAAAAAAAAATTATGAAAAAAAAATGTTGATGAAAAAACCTCGTAATTCACCTCGTGGTGAGGTGAATTATTATCCAAGTTACAAACCCAAGTTATTAAAATTTTTGGTTTTAAGAAAATGAAAATAGTAATTCTTGTTTCTTTTTCGTTAATTGTTAGCTTATTTAGTCAAACTGAGGTGGCGTCCTGCAACTTTTTTAAAATTAGACACCAGCCTAAAAACATTATCATGTTAAAACACAAAAAAATCATGTAAAAAAGTGGTATTTTTCAGAGGTTGGTTTAGTTCTTCAAGTCTTATTGACTTTCAGACGGTGTTTAATTTTGAAAAATTAATTCATTACACGCAAGTTCTGTATTTTATTTATAAATTTTTTACAATCAAAATTCATTACACTGCATTTAGTCCCCACGAGCTAGTTAATTTTCCCCTTAAGGGTTCAATTTGCGAGTTCATTGCATGTTAAAAACCAATTACAGTTAGATTATAAGATTTTCACAATACAATTGTTTTTTAAATTCAATTTTTTTTTTATTTTTAACTTAAATTTTGGTTAACTTAAATTTTATTTAAAGTTTAAATTTTCAATACATTTTTATTTTTTTTCGAAGAATCTAGGCGTGTTTAAGAATTTATTTTCAAAATATGTTGGTAATTCCTTTCATTAAAGTTTTTTTTGTATGTTTGTTAAATTGTAACTTATTATTTTTCATTCATTCACATGTTGGAAGAAAATTTTTATACTAAAATTTGTGTTTTTTTTTGTTTTTTGTTCAAGACACACTTGTACAATGGAGATGGTGGGAGACACACCTTCATTTAAAATTTATAATGCAATTTTAGAAACAAATAAACAGACAGACGGACGGATGGACGGTAAGACGGACACACAAACGGACAGACAGATGAACTGAAAAAAAATAATACATAAGGGAGTGTTAGATGGTCATTAAACTTTTGGTTAAATATTTGCGTTCAGACAATATGATCTTTCATATATCTGTGTATATATTTATGTATACAACTATAATATTAAATAATTTATGAAGGATGTTTACAACACCCTCACAAATACACCCTCCCGGCTTATATGGTGCGTCATAGAGAGGTCATTTATAAGACCGACCCCCATTAATTTTTACCTTTTAACATTTCTTTGGAACAAACTAATACCCTATCTCCAATTTCTAAGGGGGCTCCCACACAAAACGAAATTTTTTAAAATTTGCTCCAACCGTTCTAACTGCCCTAAAAGTGCCCTTAGAGCAATAAAATGTGTGACCGACCCACAATATTTTTTTAATTCCAAACATTTTCTCTGAACACACCTACCCTCTATCTCTAATTGTTAAGGCGGTTCCCATACAATTTTTTTTATTTTTTGTAAATTTGTTTTATTTAATCAGCTTCTACCGGTCCAACGGTGCGTCCGACATTCCGACACACCATTGGAATAGGTGTGTTCAAAAAAATGTTTGGACTAAAAAATATTGTGGGTCGGTCATACATTTTGTTGCTCTACGCGCACTATTAGGGCAGTTAGAGCGGTTGGAGCAAATTTTAAATATGTCGTTTTGTGTGGGAGCCCCTTAGAAATTGGAGATAGGGTATTAGTTTGTTCCAAAGAAATGTTAAGACGTAAAAATTAATGGGGGTCGGTCTTATAAATGATCCCTTTATGTCACACCATTGGAGCAGTAGCAATGATTTTAAGATTGGAAAATTACAATAAAATTTTTTCAAAAAATTTTAAAAAATAGTAATAATCGTTATCCCACGATCCTCCAGGGCAAAAAATTTGTAGAATCGATTGAAGTTTTACGCAAAAAAATTTTCAAAAAATCGAAGAGTACAAACATTTTCAAAAATGAGATTTAAATTTTAAGACTTAAAAATCGCAATACTAGAGCGCTTTTAAGAATTTTTTGGGATTTGTTTTTTTTTTAAAGTACGTAAAAAAAACAAAAATTTTGAAAAAAAAAAAAAAATTTTAAATTTGGATCATTATTGAAGAAGTTATGAGTAAACAAAGACTAAGTTAAGGAACAAATTACCAATTTTTAAAAATTCGATATCTTTTGAACGGGTCATCAAAAAAATCTGAAAATTTACCACGAAGGAGTTTTCGAAGGGTACTGTAAAGAAATTGGGAAAATGTAAAAAAATTTTTCAAAGTGTCCGATTTGACATGGAATGCCCCATATACACATTAAACTAAAAACCAAATGAGAATTCAAAAATCAATATGAGAAATAAAAAACTTTCAACACACTGTTTATAGTTCTGTATTTGTTTTTGTAAGTAAAACAATGCAAGAGATAAACACATACTCGAATACACGAAAAACAAAACAACAAAAAATGAAGTAAAGCTAAAAATTTAATTAAACAATTAATTATATTTATTAAATATTTAATTAATATTAAACTCAAAAAACAATTAAAATGTTAATTAAAAAACGTTACAAATTTGATTAAACAATTAATTATATTAATTAAAAATTTAATTAATGTTAAATTAAAAACCAATTGAAATTTTAATTTAAATAAAATATACGACTGTGTAAATAGAATTCCTAATAACATGGGCGAAATTCTTACCGTAAAAAGTTTTTTAGGAAAAATAAAAAAAAAAATTGTTTTTCTTAAAACAGAATTTAGTTCAAAGACTTCAGTTTTAGGACGTAATTTACTATCAACTAGTTCATAATATTTATCTTCTTATATTTGAGGTTTTTAAGTAAATTTTTTATAACATATTTTTTCATAAAACTTTAAATGGCGATATCTCGAAAACTAATACAGATGTAGCAAAGCGGAGGCCTTTTTGGATCTCCAGACTATCGGCTGTCAAGTTTACGACTGCTGAAGTTTGAAATTGAATATAGGTGAAATTTGTTCCCGATATTGGTCAAGTTCTTCGGGAATAGCTTGGTCACGTAACGTCTAATTTTTTTCAAACCTGAATTTTTAGTTATCTATATAGTTTTGTGATATTTTAAAACCATAGCCAATTAAATATCGTGTTTTGGTAAAAAGTTTCACTATTTTAAACTTGAAAAAGTACCAACACTCTTTTGCTTCCAGCTTAAAAATTTCGTTCAGAACAAGTACAGTTTTTTGGTTGACCTGAAAGGCCACATCACGAAGACAAGTATAAAAAAATACCGTGTTAATTTTTTTTATTTAGAGCTCCCCTGTCTCATCCGCTTCGGCCGAAAATATATGATCGTCAAAGGGTTAATATTATAACAAATAAAAGGTGCTTTAACATATAAAACATGTCCAGACATGCTTAATTTAATAAGTTATTTCATAATAGAATTAAAAAACGTTTCATGAATAGTCGTATTGATTTTTAATCCTTTACTAGCTGGCCCGGTCCGCGTTGCTGGCCCAAATATAAGATCAGTGTTATATTTCATCTCGCTTCCAATATATAGCCCTGCAAAAAATGTAATGAATTTCTTGGCTTACAAAGATTTGTGGGAGTAGTTTTTAAGGACCCGATTAGGCAGATAATCATCTTCAAATTATATTTTAATAACAAAAAAAATAACCATGTCTTCGACTTTGCGACCTGTACAAATTTAAAACTTCTTTAGTATCATTATGAACAACACAACAATGAATTACGCATATCCTTCGTTCTTACTGTGAGCTATCGTCTTGAGTTCAAACAACCCTTTACAGTTTTCCCGAATTTTCCATTTTTTCGGGACACTTTTCTCATTTATATTTCCTTAAAAACCTAATAAGAACTATTAT
The DNA here is from genome assembly GCA_963921195.1 of Pegoplata infirma. Taxonomy (NCBI): domain Eukaryota; kingdom Metazoa; phylum Arthropoda; class Insecta; order Diptera; family Anthomyiidae; genus Pegoplata; species Pegoplata infirma. Next base: position 67,527,910 of record OY992539.1, on the reverse strand, counting down.
TAACATAAAAAAATCGGTCCGGTCATTAGTAGTCGACTTATTTAGACAAAAGTTGGCGTTAAAATTTGTGTGGTAAGTTAAACTTGATTTGGACCAAGTTTATGCGGAATCTATTAAGAAATATTATTTTTAATAGATCGAGTTGGAGTAAAAATTAATTTTAGATATATCAAAAAAAAGTTGGCGAGGAGAATTTTTCTTTCCGACTAATTATATGGACTATAACGAACATTTAAAACAAAAAAATAGCCAAATCGGTCCAGGCGTTCTCAAGTGTTGCAAATTTTAAGGTTATTGAAAAATGTGGGCTTTGAAGTGGGGTAGTACAATAATTATTTCCGTAAAATCCTTACTTGGGCTATAATGATCATTAAAGAAAAAAATTATCAAATCAGATCATTCGCTCTCCGATCTTAGATTTATTGAAAAAAGTGGGATTGGACAATTTTTCTTTCCGTAAAAACGTTTGTTGTGCTATCACGAATGTCAAAAAATAGCCAAATCGGCCCTGTCGTTCTTCCGTTTTAGATGTATCGAAATAAAAATGGGCGTGAACAATTTTTATTTCCGTTTAAACCTTAGTTGGACTATGGCGACCCGATTTTAGATATATCGAAAAAAGGAGATGTAAAAGTGGGAGTGATTAATTTGTTTTCCGAAAAAATCTAAGACGAACATTAAAAAAATAAGATGAACATTTAAAAAAAAAAAAAAAAATATTATCCAAATTCTCAAGTGATCCGATTACCAACGAACTACATTTGATTTTTATTTATATTTTATTTTATATTTTATTTTTCTATAGAGCAGTTTTTATATACATCGAAAACATCATTCCTTAAAGAAAAAACCTTATTTGAAATAAACCAACTCGGTCCCTCCATTCAAAAGTAGGCGTAGAAATGGAAAATTGTTATTTCCAAAAAACCTTAGTTGGAATATGACGCGCATTAAAAACAAAAATAGACAAATTGATTCAGCCATTCCATGATTTAAAATATATATATTGGGAAAAGTGAGCGTAAAAGTAGGCGTGGACAATTTTTCTTTCCTTAAGAATCTTTGGCGGACTATAACCGTTATAGTTTTTTCGATACATAAAAAAAGTGGGCGTGGGAAATTTTACTATCCGTTAAAACCCTAGTTGAATTATGATGAAAATTTTCAACAAAAATTAGCCAAAGTGGGTGAGGTCAAGTTCTTTTTTACGTAAAAACCAAAGTTGGAATATGATTAAAAATTCATTTAAAAAAATTTAGACAAATCGGTCCAGCTGTTTTCAGATTTTAGATAAATTGAAAAAGTGGGCGTAAAAGTGGGCGTGGTTGATTTTTCTTTCACTAAAAACTTATATTGGATTGCTACGAACATTTTAATACAAAAATACCCAAATCGGTGCAGCCGTTTTCCGATTTTAGATAAATTGAAAAATGTGGGCGTAAAAGTGGGCGTGGTCAATTTTTCTTTACGTAAAAACCTAAGTTGGACTATGACGAACATTTCAAAAAAAGAATTGTGCAAATCGGTCCAGCCGTTCTCAACTGATGCGGTTACCAACGAACGACAATTGATTTTTATTTATATAGATAAATAAAAATCAATATTTTTTTTTGTATTATGTATTGAACTTCTTTTGTAAAATGTTGCGCTTGATTGTACTTTCTTGTATAAGTTAAACAAAGAAGCAGAGATGTTTTGATTCGGTAAAGACCGACTTAAGAATCAACTACACCATTTAAATGGACTAGCACTACACATTAAGGAAATCGTAGCAAAGATTTTTTTAAAACACTCAAAATATTTTGTAGGCAAAAACAAATGAAAAACACACTTAAAACAAGTGAATAAACAATTGAAAACCATCCAAGTAATTATTTATTTATTTTAACAAACCTCAACATTTATTTTTTACTGTTGGCAAAATTTTCTAAAATGAATAACATTAAACATTAAAAAATAACGTTTTTTTCACTCTTTTTTACTAACATATTCGAAAAAAATAACCTACGAAAACATTAAAAAATTATGATAGTTCTGTTATTTTTACCAACAAATTCCAAAAAAATAACCTACCAAAACATTAAAAATTAACGATTTCGTAGGTTATTTTATGCAATTTTCTATTGAAATATTTTTTTAAAAATTTTTAAGAAGATTTTGGGGAATCGATCCCGCAACCAACTACATTCTGGCCAGACACTCTACCCATCGTGCCAAAGTCACTTGATATAAAAATGTTTTTATATTTCTATAAATAATTTTTTGAATTTTTTTTCTACAAAAAATAACCTACTTGTGTAGGTAAAAACTACCCAACAAACATTTACCTTTGAAATACATTGAATATTATATTGATAGCAAGTTTAAAATTTAAACCTTAGCCTTGAAAACCAGTTGAAAATAGCATAGTTCTCAACGTGAAAACAATAGCATTCTCAAAGAAAACGGAATGTTAGTTCTCAAGTAAAATTTTCAAGTTTATTTAGATTTGATATATAGTTTGAGATTTTTTGAATGTATAATGTTTCTCCAATGTACACAAATATTTTTAGCTTGAAAATATGCTTACTATCTAATTGAATTTTAGTGTAGTTTTCAAAGAATTCTCAGCCTTATTTATAATGTTAATTTAACATTATTTTTCAAATGAACCTCAATACTATTTTTTATTAAAAAAACTGTAAATAAGAATTTTAATAATATTTGCTATTTATTTGCACTAAAAATTGTTAATAAAAAAATTACTTACACAAATCATTAAAAATTTAAAGAATAATCAAAAAAAAAATTAAATGTTAATGAAAGTCTTTATTTTTTAGTGTGTTATTTTTGAAACAAAAGACAGAAGTAGTCATTAATAAAAACTGAACATCAAACAAATGTTTTTTCTTTTAAAAACGACTAAACGGAAAACTTTTTAAATAAACTACAAACAGTTAATGACATAATTTTTTGAGTGAAGAAATACGAAGTTTATTAGAAACTTTCGAAATATTTTAAGCCTAATTTGAGTTTGATGCAATATTCCGTTAAGTCACTTTAACTTTTTTAACACACAATGTTGTTGATTTAATTAATGGCGTTTCTCTTTTTTATATCCTCCAACCACAGTATGGGGGTATACTCACTTTGCGATTCCGTGTGTAACACATCGAAATATCGGTCGGAGACCCCACAAAGTATATATATTAGAGTGTCCCTTATTTTGGAAATGTTGGAAATGTTGAGACGGTACCCCCTCATTTTTTTCCTTTTGACTAAAAAATAACTCAGGAAAAATTTTACGCCCCTACGACCACGCCTTCCCTACGCGACAGGGCCGTAAAGAGCGGGGCCTTAAAAATCATTTTTCCATACAAAGCAAAAAAATTTTTTTTTGATTTTAAATTTTTTTGTTATTAATTATAATATTACTTGGTTAGCTTATTCACGACAAAAAATTTGATTTTGGTGGGATGAGGCTTTCAGTTCTAAAAAATTTTTCGAAAAAAAAAAATTTGAGCTTTTGGGGTCCTACAGTAAAAATTTTTTAAAAAATTTTTTTCTTTAGTTTTGACAAGCAACGGTTTTAGTTGTAATGTTGCTTTTAATGATATATATTCATAAAAAAATATTATTCATATCTGTGACATCTTGATCGTGTATCGAAAAACATCAAAAATTAATTTTTTACCCTTTTTTAGATCACGATAAAGATGTCACAGATAGAAATAATATTTTTTTATGAAAATATATCATTAAAAGCAACAATTCAACTAAAATGGTTGCTTGTCAAAACTAAAAAAAAATATTTTTTAAAAAATTTTTACTGTAGGACCCCAAAAGCTCTAAATTTTTTTTTTCGAAAAATTTTTTAGAACTGAAAGCCTCATCCCACCAAAATCAAATTTTTTGTCGTGAATAAGCTAACCAAGTAATATTATAATTAATAACAAAAAAATTTAAAATCAAAAAAAAATTTTTTTGCTTTGTATGGAAAAATGATTTTTAAGGCCCCGCTCTTTACGGCCCCGTCGCGTAGGGAAGGCGTGGTCGTAGGGGCGTAAAATTTTTCCTGAGTTATTTTTTAGTCAAAAGGAAAAAAATGAGGGGGTACCGTCTCAACATTTCCAACATTTCCAAAATAAGGGACACTCTAATATATATATATGACCCAAGATAGACATTCTAGCGCTGTCCGTCCGTCCGTCAGTCGGTCCGTCTGTAGAAATAACGATGCAGTCCAAACCAGTATTACGACACCAAATTCAAAAGTTTAGATTTTACGGGACGCTCTAATAGACATGATTGGTACCAAAACAAGGATAAATATGCCTGCAAATTTTGTACTCTTGCCCAAAACATTAAATCATGATAATGTTTTGCGGAAGATTTGGGTGTACTTGCCAAAGCAAAGTTTTTTTAGAAAAAATAATGTTATATTAAATTGCTATTCCATGCAAAACGAATTGAAATGTCAGTCGAGGACCCCATTAAAAAACCAAAAGAGCTGTACATTCGTAAGTGGGTGCAAAAATAAGTGCAAAAAAGTGTTTTTATATTTTGTAAAGTATAAAAGATTCGGCACCAAAGAATATACCACTCTCACTTTTTTATGTACATTTGATAAACAAATGGACAATTTATGCGAAAAGCTTACAGCTTTACCACAAGAAAATAAAATAATTTTAAAATGAGCTTTTAATTTTATTTCCATACAAATTGTTTTTGTTTTTAAAATCGACTTTCAAAAAATGTATTGAAAATTTGAAATTTAAAATAAAACTTTTGTTAAAATAGACTTTTTGTTTTCTTGTGGTAAGGGCCTTAGACTTGTTGAAAAAGTAGTTTTGGTTAAAAAAAAAATGATTTTTTTTCACGAAAAACAAACTTATGTTAAAAAAAATTTATTGAACCCAAAATTTTTGGTGAAAAGAAAAATTTTTTGATGCAAAAAAAAAATTATGAAAAAAAAATATGAAAAAAAAAAAATTTTGTTGAGAAAAAAATTGATAATAAAAAATTTGATAAAAAAATTTGATGAAAAAAAATGTGATAAAATAAAATTTATGAAAACAAAATTGATGAAAAAAAAACTTGATAAAAAAACAAAAAAAAATATGAAAAAAAAAAATTAAAAAAAAAAAAAATCATGAAAAAAAAACTTTTTGATAAAAAAAAAATTTTGATGAAAAAAAAAAATTTGATGAAAAAAAAAAAAAAATGGTGAAAATGAAAAACGGTTTTATTCACCACGAGGTGAATTATTATCCAAGTTACAAACCCAAGTTATTAAAATTTTTGATTTTAAGAAAATGAAAATAGAAATTCTTGTTTTCTTTTTCGTTAATTGTTAGCTTATATCATAGAGTAAAGATGATCAGAGATTTTGATAGACGCCAAAACAATATGGCACTTTATATAAATTGGTTCTCTTAGTGTTTAAGAGAGTTTTTACATGCAATAGCTTAGGGAACACTAAGAGTACCATCTTATTGAGAGAAGAAATTAAATGGTAGTCAACCAAACTGAACCTACTGGCTTATATTGTCAAACTGAGGTGGCGTCCTGCAACTTTTTTAAAATTAGACACCAGCCTAAAAACATTATCATGTTAAAATTTTTTTCCAAAAAGAAAACGCCATAATATTTAATCCAAATAAACAGAGTAGTCGAATATCAGTTAAACTGTTGCATTCTTGATTTTTACTTTCTGAATAATATGAAATCGTTTATTTGGTTTTCATGAGATGAATATTGAAGGGTTTTAGCATGCAAATTGTATAAAAAATTCATCACTATTCAATATACGCTTTTATGTACAGTACATAAACAATATGCACAAAAAGTTTCCAGATTTATTTTTTTTATGTAGGGCAAAATAGTGTATATTCCTCAGTGGGGCAAATTTGGCAACCCCATTTAGTTCTCATTTGGAAAACAGAATCTGTATTAAATAATAATCCTGTAAAGAAAGACTAAAAGGAATAAACTTTGGCTTTTGAGGTAATTTCTATTAGAATAAAATTAACAAAACTTCAGAAAAAAAAATTTTTTTTTGAAAACCTAATTGAAACCACATTTGAAATTTTAGATTTCAAATTAAATTTTCTTTTTAAAATTCAACTTTTTCAGCAAAGTGTAAACTGTGCTAACCAAGAATGTATACAAAAAAATATTGTAGTGGCTTCAACTTAAGCACGTACACACACCTCATTTTTGTTATTATTGTTGTATTGTATGCCGGCAGTTGTGCATTGCATAAAAATATAAATACGAGCAAATGCATAGAATATTTACTTGAAATAAACTGAAATAAACTGAAATAAACTTTTAACAAAACATTTGTAAACAAATGAAAGGTTTGAAGTTTTATTACTCGAAAAAAAAAAAAAATCAAATTAAATTTTATTTAAAGTGTATGTCTGCATATTTATATCAAGAGCCTAGAAGTAGGCACCACAAAACTAAATTGGTTGGTTGTAAAAGTAGACTATGAAAATTGATAAAAAGTTTTAAATACATATGTTTGTACTTAAAAAAAAATGATTTTTAATAATTTCTGTTAAGTGAAAAAATTATTTAAAGCAAAGTGAGGGTATTAAATTTGATTGTGCCGAATCTTTTACACATTTTTATTAAAATAATAAAATTGCAAAGAGGCGTTTTTTAACATGATAATGTTTTCAGGCTGGTGTCTAATTTTTAAAAAATTGTAGGACGCCACCTCAGATTGACTATATAAGCTAAAGATTAACAAAAAAGAAAATTGGAATTACTGTTTTCATTTTTGTAACTTGGGTTTGTAAATTGGAAAATAATTCACCTCGTGGGGAATAAAACAAATATTCAACAGCTGGTGAAAAAAACGTAACACAATTATTTTGCATCAATATTTTTTTTCATCAATATTTTTTTCCCTCAATATTTTTTTTTTCATCAATATTTTTTTTTTTCGTCAATATTTTTTTTCCTCAATATTTTTTTTTTCATCAATATTTTTTTTTCATCAACATTTTTTTTCATCAATATTTTTTTTTTCATAATTTTTTTCATTAATATTTTTTTTTTTTCATCAATATTTTTTTTTTTGATAAAAATTTTTTTTTTTATCAATTTTTTTTCATCAATATTTTTTTTCCTCAATATTTTTTTTTCAACAATATTTTTTTTTTCCTCAATATTTTTTTTTCATCAATATTTTTTTCTATCATTTTTTTTTTCATCGAATTGTTTTGTTCATCAATATTTTTTTATCATAAATTTTTTTCCATCAATATTTTTTTCATAAATTTTTTGGCAAAAGTGCCCTTTACGGAGCACAAAAAATTTTTGGGGGAAAACACGAAATTAAAATTTAAGGGGCATGGCCTCGGACCCACCTGTAGCCAAAAGAGCCTTCAGGTTTGTGTGGATACTTAAATTTAAGGTAATTAAAAAGGAAAAATAAATATAAAGAGGGCTAGGTTCCAGGGGCCTTCCAGGTCCATAAAACCGTCCTGATCGGATTTTTTAAAAAATATATAAAATTTTCCTAAATTATTAAAAAGAACGTCCAGCCGGTCTTTCGGCCATGCTCAGGGGCTACAGAACCCATAAATTAATTTAGTTTCATCGCACCAGCGTTTTCCGGAAAATGGGTCCCAAGTCCAAACATGGACCGATTAGATTTGTCTTTTGTTAGATCTTTATTTAGTGTAGAAAACACACACAGATCAAATTTTAGAGGAATTGGTTTATTTTTATTTCAGTAGACCGATTTAACTGAATATCGGTCGAAATTTTTATATGGGGGACTAAGTCCAAAAATGGTCTAATTATATTCTGATTTGATTAGGTTACTAAAGTACACCTTAAATACCTAAAAATAAAATTTTTATCAAATATTTAAATTTTTATGAATTTTGAGGGAATTATGTGAATATTGGGAGGGTGGTTTGTATGGGAGCTACCAGAAGGACTGACCCGATCCCATTGAAATTTGAAATTGTGATTCGTGCTTACAAAATTTGATTACCTGATAAGTTTCAAAGCGATATCTATTATAATACGGTTATTGGAGTCATTTAAGACGAATCCGAAGGGGGCGTTTTTATGTGGGCTAGGTCTTGGGCTAAAAGATGCTTAAGTTTCAAATTTCAAGGCAATTGATTGATAATTTCGACCTGTATCATGCTTAAACCGATAGATGGACAGACGGAAGGACGGAAGAATGGACGGACGGACATCGCTAAATCGACTCAAAAAGTAATTCTGAGTCGATCGGTATGCTTGAAGGTAGGTCTAGGACCAATATTTCGGGTGGTTACAAACATCAGCACAAACTCATTTTACCCTGTTGCACAGAGTGGTGTAGGTTATAAATATATGTGTGTAAAAAAATCTAGCGCTGTACTAAAAAAAAAAACTTAAGGATGTTGTTATGTCAAATGTCAACTTTAATTACACCCTCCACTCTAGTGATAGAGGTTTGACATGCCGTTTGTAACACTTAGAAATATTGGTCTAAGACCAAATAAAGTATTTATATATATGATTCTCTTTCGATTCTAAGACGATCTAGCGATTTCTGTCCGTCCGTCTGTCTGTTGAAAACACGCTAACTTTTGAAAGACTTTACGGAGGCTCCTGAAGTTTGACATATATGTTGGGCATTTACCTGGTCAGGTTGGTATTGGAATCCAGCGAAATCGGTCCAGTGGTTCAAAAGTTATAGCAAAAGAGTGAATTTCGGCTAGGGTTTTTCGCGAATTTACGAGATAAAAAACACAATAAGTTTCTAAAGGCAATTCTAATGATGCTGAAGCTATTTTTGTCGTTCCCCTGGCCTCTTTCATATTAACACTCAAAAAATTATGTCATTAACTGTTTGTAGTTTATTTAAAAAGTTTTACGTTTAGTCGCTTTAAAAAAAAAAACATTTATCTGATGTTCAGTTTTTATTAATGACTACTTCTGTCCTTTGTATTAAAATAACATACTAAAATATAAAGACTTTTATTAACATTTAATTTTTAAAGTCATTTATTTATGTTCTGTAAGTGGGCCATTCCAAAAAATTTAGCTCAAATTTTAGTCATTTTTGGAAATGGTGTCTCAGATTAATTTGAACCTTGACACATAGATAGCCCTCATAAATATGATATATGTACCATATATCGTTTTTTTACATTTGGTGTATTTAACGAATTATGGCGGGTCAAAGATTGACTTTTTAAGCAAAAGTAAGAAAAATACATTACGTTTAAAGAGCTGTAACTTCTTAACCAATGACCCGATTTTCACAAATTTAGGCTCATGTGAAAGCTGGGGTTCTTCTTTTAGAAAATATTTTTAAAATAACACAGTTTTTTTTTTGCAGAAATGATGCAAAAATGCAAAAACATTTTTTCTTTTCGAATATTTAAAAAAACACATCTTCGATTTTTTTTAAAAAAATTCTGGTGAAAAATAACAATGTTTTGTATAACATATTCAAAATTCAGAGTGGGATCTCTATGGGATCAAAAAATATTCTGTTTTGAGTACGAGGTTCTCATATTTTTCCGATAGAAAATTTAAATTTCTAATGTTTTGAATGTTTTTCAAAATTTTAATAGTATAATTTTCTTTGAAAATTTAAATTTTTATATTGAAGAAACATAAAATTTAAATTTTCTAAGGTAAAATTTAAGAACATCGTACTAAAACCAGAATATTTTTTGATCCCATTGGGATCCCACTCTGAATTTTGGATATGTTGTACAAAACAGTATTGTTTATCACCAAACTTTTTTTTTAAAAAATCGAAGATGTGTTTTTTTAAATATTCGCAAAAAAAAAATGTTTTTGAATTTTTGCAACACTTCTGAAAAAAAACCGTATTCTTTTGAAAATATTTCCTAAAAGAAGAAGAATTAAGCTTTCATATGAGCCATTACTTGTGATAATCGAATTACTAGTTAAAAAGTTAGAGCACGTTAAACGTCATGTATTTTTCTGACTTTTGCTAAAAAAGTCGAACTTTGACCCGCGATAATTTGAAAACTACAGCAAATTTTGAAAATCCAAAAATGCAACATATCTCATATAAACGTGGATATCTATGAGCCAAATTCTCAGTGGCGTCCAAAGGCATGTTTCCGAACAGTGGGGCGAAAATTTTTGGAATTACCCAAGTAAAAACTACTGATTATTCTTTTGATTTTTAATGATTTGTGTAAGTAATTTTTTTTTTAAATTGTTAGTATTTTTTAATGAGATATCATTAGCTTTTACCTACACAAGTAGGTTATTTTTTTTGTAGAAAAAGGTGACATAATCCCCACGGACATAACCCCCCATTTCCGTTATGGGGATTATGACCAAAACGAATTCGGACATAATCCCCAAAACGGTAGTGGGAACTATGACCGAAAAAAATTTGGACATAATCCCAATAAAATATGGACATAATTCCCAGTTTTATGGGGACAGTGACCACGTAAAAAGTGGACAAAATCCTCATTACAGGGATTATGTCTACTATACTAATAGGTCAATCCCAATAATTATGTGAATTTATATTTTTTGTCTTAAAAGTTTTTTGCGTAGCCGGCCTTAGCCGGGCTTAGGGGTTACAAACTCCATGCATTAAACCCAACCTCTGCGCAAAATAAAGGGATTATGACCGAAATCGTTTTGGACTTATTGTTAGTCCCCATAATATAAATGGGGGGTTATGACCGAAAAACTTTCGGTCGTAATACCAACAGGGAAGGGACATAATCCCCATTGGCATTATGACCATTTTTGAAATGGTCATAGTCCCCACAACTAATATGGGGATTATGTCCGTAATGCATTGGGTCATAATCTCCATTTCCGTTATGGGGATAATGTTCGTGGGGATTACATTTTTTTTTTAGAAATATAAAAACAAGTGACTTTGGCACGATGGTTGATTGCGGAATCGATTCCCCAAAATTTTATTCAAAATTTTTAAAAAAATATTTCAATAGAAAATTGTAAAAAATAACCTACGAAATCATTAATTTTTAATGTTTTCGTAGGTTATTTTTTTTTTGGAATTTGTTGATAAAAATAACAGAACTATCATTAGTTTTTAATGTTTTCGTAGGTTATTTTTTTCAAATTTGTAGTTAAAACTTAATGAAAAAAAAACGTAATTTTTTAATGTTTATTGTTATTTATTTAAGAAAATTTTGTCAACGGTAAAAAATAAATGTTGAAGTTTGTAAAAACAAATGAATAATTACTGGGATGGCTTTCAATTGTTTATTCACTGGTTTTAAATGTATTTTTCATTTGTTTTTTCCTACAAAATATTTTGAGTGAAATTTCATTCAAATCGGTCAAAGCAAAACCGTAAATTTCAGATTCGCTTCATTCGCCTTAAAAAAACAAGCCTTACAACCATTGGAAAGCCACAAAACTACTTTAAAAATCATTATTGTAACTTAAAAATATTTTTACACTAAAAAAAAAATTTACAATCGAAAAAAAATTTACACTCGAAAAAAATTTACACTCAAAAAAAATTACACTCAAAAAAATTATTATTTTTTTTGTTAACAAAAATTACAAAAAAAATTTTTTACTCAAAATAAAATATTTCTAATCAAAATTGTTAATTTTTTTCACTTTAGAAAATTCACCATTCTTTAAAAAGGGCATTGTGGAAGGTATTCATAGATTCGTCCAAGTCGAATTTAACTTTTCTACTTGTTTGATTTTGCTTCCATTCCATTCCGATTCCAAAAGTTCAATTTTGTATCACTGTGTAATTAAAATCCTAATTTTTTTTAATAAATGCCACTCTAACTAATATTCATACAATGTGTTGAAATAAAAAGTGAATTCTAAAATACTGCAAAAAGACAGAAAACACGTTGTTATTCCTCTATCTATCATTGATATCAATAATTTATGGTTACATTGATGGCTAATACAAAAAAAAAAAAAAACAAATACAAAAAGGGATAATATTACCAACAACTTGTTCGCTGTCAGTTATTCAATAAATACTTATTCTTGTATTATGAGATTCAGTTTTTTATTTTTTATTCCCTCTATCTTTAGTATTTTATTGAAAATCTACACTAATTGGATATTTTTGCATATCAAAAGAATTTATGATGGTTATGTTTACATATTCCATACATCAGATACAGATAGATATGGAGGAGGACAACGGCAACATACACTGATAGAAAAACGCTTCATATCACTAATGAATGGAATTCATTAACGTTGTTTCATTACAACAATGAAATATTTCATATGCTGAATGAAATTTCATACATATGGTGCAAGATTTTCATTAATTTTGGTTCATTAGATTTCGTAGTTTCATTAAAAAATTTCATTAAGTTTTGTTTACAAAATTTGTTTTTTTTTTTGTGACACTTGTCGTGTCGCGTCTGTTTAGTCTGTTAGTTTACGGGCGCAAAAAACAGCTGATCAGAGCGTGATTTTTTTTTTTTTAGAATTTTTATACGAAATTTAAAATGAAATGTTGTTGATTAATTATAAGTATTTATTAAACTCGCGTTGTTTATTTTACTTTGTGGTTTTACTAATGTATTAAAAGTAAATGTTATAGTAAAATTTTGTGTGAGAAAACTGAGTGAAATCTATAGATAAAATAAAAAAATATGTGAAAGTGTTTTTTTAACTTGGTTATATTGTGATTTTTTTTGACTTTTTTTATGAAATTTGAATTAAAAAGTAAATTATTAATTTTTTATTTACTAAATTTTGTGCTATTTATATATGTTCGTGGTTTTAATTATGTATTACAATTTAAGGTTGTATTTTGTGCTAGAAAACTAAGTGAGAACCATTTTCTATAATTTTTAATTCTATAAAAAGATCTTAACAATTTCATACATATATTTTATTTTAAAAATAAAAGCAGCATTTATTCAATGAAAGTATTTTATTTCAAAAATAAAAAGTAGGATTTATTCAATGAAAATATTTCATAAGACCTAAATACTTTTTTCATTAAAGTAATGAAAAATTTTCATAAAATACAATTTATATTTTGTATGAACAATTTTCATTAATTTAATGAAATTTGTTCTTGCAATAAAATTTTATGATACCTATTTCATTAATTCAATGAAACCCTACATAGGTTCCTTTTTAACGTCATTTTTCATAACATTAATGTAGATTTTCATTATTCTCATGTACAAATTTCTATCAGTGTACCAACTGACATATGTTGGCAAATGTTAAAGATGAATAAACACAATTAATAAGATGAAAATATATTCATAATTGTTGTAGTAAGGAAATTGTAATAATATTTTTGATTATATTAAAAAAATATTCAAAATAATATATTACTTTAATATCGTCTTCAATAAAAATGTCAAATTCCTTTCAACACCCACTTATAAGGCGTAGGCTATTTATTGATTTTCGGACATTTTTAAAAGATTTATTACTGTTGAAAATGCTAATTTGTTGGTTGCTTATTTTGTGTGGTTTTTATAATCTCCACTCTAGTGATAGAGTGTATATAAAGGTTTGTCATTCCATTTGTAACTCCTCGAAAAATAAGACTACACTAAAAAAAAAAAAACCTGTAAAGTTAGCAAAAAAAACTTGTAAACCTACAAGAAAATTTGCTGATTTTGAACCCACAATTTTTTTGGTAAAGTTAGCAAAAACGTTTTGCTAAAAATTAGTTAACTGAAATGTTTTTTATTTCAACTTAGTTCATACACATTTGAGGACCCCATTGGGTTCGGACCCAATAGGTCCAGACCCCGATGGGCCTAGACCTAGTTGGGTTCCTTAAAAATCGTCATAGTTTTTGATCCAAAATTTGTGTCCGTTTCGCTCTACCTTGCTTAGTTTTTGAGATACGTGATTTTAGGGGATCACTGGGGTCTTGAGAATTAAAAAACTCTATAACTTCAAAAATATTACTCGGAGAGCTTTTGGTTATTTTTCGGTCTTGTTCTACGTGTTGAGAGCTACAAAAATTCTCTTGGACTTTTTGTTGTGTCGGCAATATTTACCGAGATATGAGCATTTTAAAATTTTCGGGAATGCTAACTTTTTTGGATCCAAAGCTAAGTCCCGTTAGGGTCCACACATGTGAAGAGGACCAGCGAAAGTATGGTGATTCTAAGAACCAAAAATGCCCTCCATTTTGCTCTATCTGGCTTAGTTTCCGAGATAGCGCCATTTTAAGTTTTCTGAAAATAAAAAAAAAAATTTACCATTTATTTTTGCTAATGTTAGCAAAAAATCTTGTAAAAATGTTGTCAACTCAATTTCAAATTTAGCAAAAGAAATTAGTTCAAAGTTTGTTTAAAATTGCTAATGTGCTAAATGAAGTTTACAAGAATTTTTTGCTAACATGCTAATCTCAACTAAAAATTTGCTAAAAGTTAGCTAACTAGCGTTAGCAAAAAAAATTAGTAAATCTACTAACGTATTTTTTTGAGTGTAGGTCCCACTAAAGTATATATATTACTAGCTGTTTTGCACCCGGCGTTGCCCGGGTTGAAAACATATTATATAATGAATGACATGTTGTAATGCCCTATGGTTACATCCTCGGTTAGCACTTCATTTGGTGAAAACTTTCATTTTACAACACCTTTGTCCGATCGCCCGCTGATATGGCCCATTGTTCCCACCTCGGTAGTACTCGACGTTTAAGCGTGATTACCGAATAGAAAGAAATAGCTATCAATATATTACAAAAAGGGGTGTGGTAACTTAAGTCCCTTTGTATGGCCCCTCATCAGTTAGTCAGTTAGTAAAAATCGGCTAAGCCGTTCTTGAGTGATTGCGGAACTGGCAAAAATAATTTTCAAATAATGCAAAGGGGCTCGGCATTTTACAACACCTTTGCCCAATCACGCGCTAATATGGCATATTGTTCCCGCCTGGGTTAGTACTATATGTGGTGAAAGTTTTGTTTAAATCAGTTTAGGCGCTTAAGCGTAATTACGGAACAGACAGAAAAAATTTTCAGTGTGTTCCATAGGAGCGTAGCAACTTACGCCACGTGGCACAGTGGTTCCAAGTCCAAATCTAGCTGGACAAAATTATTTTATCACCGTTTTATATGTTTTTGGGGTCGCTGAGTTCAAACAACATGTTTAAATTTTTCTAAGTCGATTACACTAATCGACAACTTTTTATTTTTTTTCTAATTTCAGTAATTCATTAATGACAAAAATGGTTTATATGCAGAACAGAAATATGAAATGCAAAAACTTATTTTTTTAAAGTTTTGTAATCTCTAAAAAAAAAAAATTTTTTTGTCAAGAAGTGTAATTGAAAAAAACAAGTGAGAGTGTTAAATTCGGCTATGCCGAATCTTTTATACCCTCCAAAATGTAAAAAAAAAAAATAAAAAACCAGTGAGAGTGTGTGCCGAATCGTTTATACCCTCCAAAATGTAAAAAAAAAACAATATAAAAAAATCCAGGGGCGTTTTTTTTTGGGGGGGGGGGGGGTTGGTGGGAGACGTTAGGGAGCACCTTCTCTTGCGATTTCGAACTTCATCTGAGAAAAGAATGCTGCATTTGTTTAGCAAAAGTACAAAAAACCCTGCAAAAAATGCGATTTTTATTAGGTTGGTTTAGTTCTCCAAGGGGGAAATTTTTTCCCCTTGGTCCGATTTTATCCATTTCCGAACTTAATCTGCTTAGGAATATAAGACAAATTCGTGCCAAACTTCGGAAGTCTAGCTCTTTTATTTTGGACTGTATCGTGTCCTCTACAGAAGGACAGACGGATAGACGGACGGACATTTTTGAATTTAGTCGAAGCGTGTAATTGGCCGCGGTTTAATAGGAAATATCACATTTGATGCTTTATTTAAGCTAAGCAAGCATAATTATGTTACCTAAAAGTTATCAAAAACTTACAAAAATTCGATACTTTATTTAAGAAAAAAAATTTTAGGCGAAAATCTATTTTCATATAAACTGTGATTAATTTTAAACCTGCAAAAGCCTGCAAAAATGTCTGCATGACAACGTTCAGTAACAAATTACCTATAAGTTGTATGTAGTAATTCGACATGATATGCCTGGATTCGGTTTTGGCAAGCTGCGGAAGTTTCATAAGTCCTCAAAAATATTGTTATTATTGACCATACTTCAAAGTACAAAAAATGTAAGAAGAAGATCGATAATAAATTTCTTATTAATGTCCAGAATAAGTATAAATCTGTAGCTTTCTTGTACATAAACCGTTTTGAAACCATTGATGTAACATGGATAATATGATGTTATTAGTTGAACACTTATATATATATTATTTCTTTTTTAAATATTGGATACCAAAAATGTTATTTCATTCGCATATTTAACAAAGTTAAAGACCTAATTCCAAAAAATGGTTATTAGTTTGATCAGAACACACCCTTAGCTTGCCCCTAGCACTATTAATTCCCAATTTTAAGGACACTAATTTTTGGACTTTTGTCCAGCTAGATTTTGATTTGGAACCAATGTGCGTGGTCGAAACGCGCTCTGTTATAGTTTTTAGTTCCCACTTCAAAAGTACTATATGTGGTGAAAATTCCAGTAAAATCGGTTGTGCCGTTTAAGCATGATTATGGAACTGGTAGAAATAACTTTCAATGTAATACAAAAGAGAGTGGGATTTTGCTCCCCATCGCCAAATCGCACTTTTTTATGGTCTTTAGTTTCCGTCTCGGTTAGTACTATCTGTTGCGAAAATTTTATGTTAATTGGTTCAGCACGCAAAAATAATTTAAATTGATACAAAGGGGCGGCATTTTACAAAGCCTTTGCCCCATCACATGCTGATATGGCATATTGTTCCCGCTTCGGTTAGTACTATCTGTGTTAAAAATTGCAATAAAATCGGTTCAGACGTTTAAGAGTGATTACGGAACAGGCAAAAATAACTTTCAATGTACTACAAAAGGGGAGTGGACTTTTACACTTATCCGTCAGAACGTCCTCCTATTATAACCTATAGTGCGCGCCTGGGTTTTTTTCACGAAAAACAAAATTATGTTAAAAAGAATTTAATAAACCCAAAATTTTTGGTGAAAAAACATTTTAATAAAAAAAATTTGTGATGAATTTTTTTGATGAAAAGAAAAATTTTTTGATGTAAAAAAAATTATTTGAAAAAAAAAAAATATGAAAAAAAAAAAAATGTATAAAAAATTTATAATAAAAAATTTGATAAAAAAATTTGATGAAAAAATAGGATAAAAAAAAAATTATGAAAATAAAATTTTGATGAAAAAAAAAAATTTGATGAAAAAAAATTAATGAAAAAAAAAATTATGAAAAAAAAATTGATGAAAAAAAAATTTTGATGAAAAAAAAAAATTTTGATGAAAAAATTTAATGAGAAAAAAATTAATGCAAAAAAAAAAAAATTGATGAAAAAAAAATTTGATGAAAAAAAATTGATGAAAAAAAAAATTATAAAAAAAAAAAAAAATTGATAAAAAAAAAATGATGAACAAAAAAAGTTTTCTGAAAAACAAAAAATTTGATGAAAAAAAAAAATTTGATAAACAAAAAAGTTTGATGAAAAAAAAAAACAAGTGAGAGTATTAAATTCGGCTGTGCCGAATCTTTTACACCATCCAACACGTTAAATAAAATAATAATAGGGGCGTCTTTTTTTGGAAGGGTGGGGGTTTCGGCGGTGGGAGACAACCTTCCTGGATCCAACTGCAGGACTTTTAACTTCTTCTGACACAAAAAATGTTTCGTTTGCTAAGCAAAAGCACAAAAAATCTATAAAAAATGCCGTCTTTTCAGAGGTTGGTCTAGTTTTCAAAGGGGGAACTTTCCCCCGTGGTCCGATTTTGCCCATCTCCGAACTTAAACAGCCTATGACCATTAGACACATTCGTGCCAAATTTCAGGAGTCTAGCTATTTTATTTTGGACTGTATCGTGTCCTCCACAGACGGACGGACAGATAGACAGACGGGCAGACGGACGTACGGACAGACGGACATCGCTAGATATCTTAGAATCGATCACTGATCAGTAATATATATGAGGCATTCCACACCAAATGTCCCGCTACAGAAAAAAATATGTCCCGTAAATTTCTGAATAGGTTGTTTGGAAAGCCCTATATGGAACTAAGAAAATTGCGTTTTCGGTTTTTCAATTTTTCAAAAACTGGGCTTAGAAGGCATGGTCAAATATTGGAAAAATGGTCAAATTTGTGGCGAGTTGCCGTGATTAAATATTTATCACACTAAAACGGAATGCACCACAATCTTAAAAATTTACATTCTTATATAGTTTCGTATGGGCTATCGAATAAATTTTTTTTCCTTGAAAAATTTTCAGAACCCGTTCTGAAATTTTCCATTTTTTAAAAAAGTCAATTTATCAAAAATCCGGCCACTTTTTTTTCTTTTTTTTAAATTTTTTTTTAAAGTTTAGATGTTTTTCCATCCACACAAAAAAAAATCAGAAATGTGTTTTTCGTTTTTTTCGAGAAAATTGCATTTGAATTTTAAATTTCATAACAATTTGCTTGTATTTTCTTGTTTTAACGTGTAATATTAATTGCATGAATATTACTCATTCGACACGTTAAAACAAGAAAATACAAGCAAATTACAAAATTGTTATGAAATTTAAAATTCAAATGCGATTTTCTCAAAAAAAAAACGAAAAATACATTTCTGATTTGTTTTGTGTGGATGGACAAACATCTGAACTTTAAAAAAAAAATTTAAAAAAAAAAGAAAAAAAAGGTGGCCGGATTTTTGATAAATTGACTTTTTTAAAAAATGGAAAATTTCAGAACAGGTTCTGAAAATTTTTCAAGAAAAAAAATTTATTCGATAGCCCATACGAAACTATATAAGAATGTAAATTTTTAAGATTGTGGCGCATTCTGTTTTATTGTGATAAATATTTAATCAAGGCAACTCGCCACAAATTTGACCATTTTTCCAATATTTGACCATGCTTTCTAAGCCCAGTTTTTGAAAAATTGAAAAACCGAAAACGCAATTTTCTTAGTTCCATATAGGGCTTTCCATACAAGCTATTCAGAAGTTTATGGTACACGTGTTTTTTTTCGCTGGACATTTGGTGTGGAATGCCTCATATACATTATGGGGTCCCCGACCGATATTTCGATGCGTTACACACGGAATAACAAAGTGAGTATACCCCCATACTGTGCTTGGAGAGTATAAAAATTGATAACAAAATTTGATGAAAAAAAAGACAAAAAAAAATTTTTATGAAAAAAAAAGAAAAATTGATGAAAAAATTTTTTTTTTGTTGAAAAATAATTATATTACTTTTTATTCACCAGCTGGTGAAAAACGGGTTTATTCACCACGAGGTGAATTATTATCCAAGTTATTAAAATTTTTGGTTTTAAGAAAATGAAAATAGTAATTCTTGTTTTCTTTTTCGTTAATTGTTAGTTTATATAGTCAAACTGAGGTGGCGTCCTGCAACTTTTTTAAAATTAGACACCAGTCTAAAAACATTATCATGTTAAAAAAAAAAACTAGTAAATTTACGAAGATTCCATGGTTTTATTGCGCCAAAAAACTTGTAAATTTACAAATTTTATTGCGAAATATCTTGTAAAATTGCAAAAAAGTTCATAGTTTTTACTAGGAATTCTAGTAAAAGAGGAGGTAGCAAAAAATCTAGTAAAATCACAAGAATTCCTTGTAAATTTTATCGTGTCAAAAAAATTGTAAATTTACACTGGTGTAGGATATTGTAAGGTTGGTCTTGACCGATAATAATTTTCTTACTTGTTTTTTTATTTATTTTTTTTTTGTATTGTTGGCTCTTAAAATGGAAATTTTATTTTTAAAAAACTGACTTTTTTATTTCTGTATATTAAAATCCAACTATCATAAGTTATTATCGGATAATCCATTTGGGAATAAACTATTTCTTTTTTTGGTTATTGTTGATTTTTTTGATTTTTATTCCCTAAATATGTATGTACTATTAGGCCGGATCGAAATAAATTTTTAAGCGAATTTCAAAAATAAGGAGTACAATATATATTTGTGCCAAACTTCGGCTGGGCAAGCGCCAAAAGATTTTGGCATACAAAAAAATGTCCATAAGAGGTATAATTCTGAATAGGTTTACCGGCCCTAACATGGACTGATTCGTCGAATATTTGACATCTATATTAACCAGGCACGTACGCAGGAATTTATTTTGGGGGGGGCCCAAAATTTTTTTTTTCAAAAATATTTTTTTCGTCTTAATATTTTTTCACCTAAATTTTTTTTACATTTTTAGAAAATAAAACATTTATTTTAACTTTTAAATAAAAAAGGAGTTAAATTATTTTTTAAAAAAAGAATTCGAAAATTTATGCAACTTTTCTTTAAAAATTCTCAAATATACCTTACGAGTAAAAACTCAAAACTATGGGACACCGTTTTAAATTGTTCATAAATTTTTTCATAGTTTTTTGATTATAAATTTAAATTTTTTTGAACAAGAAAACTCTAACACTCTGACAAATTTTTCGTGTAGAAAAATTTTTTGATTATAAGACGTTTTTCGTAAAGAAAAATTCTTAGATTGTGAGACATTTTTTATTTACAAAAACTCTCAGGTTTTAAGAAAAAGTTGCTTCATTTTGAGAAGTTCTTAATTTCTGAAACATTTTTTGTAAAGAAAAATTCTTAGATTCTGAGTCATTTTTAGTACAGAAAAACTCTCAGATTCTAATCAATTATCGTATAGAAAAAGTTCTTAGCTTTTGAGACACTTTTCGTTAAAAAAAAAAAATTAGACTCTGAGACATTTTTCGTATTGAAAAGTTTTGAGATTATCTGAGACATTTTTTGTATTGAAAAAATTTCAGATTCTGAATCATTTTTCGTATTAAAAAATTCTTAGAGTCTGAGATATTTTTCGTATAGTGAATTTTTCTATACGAAAAATCTCAGATTTGTATAGAAAAGATCTGAGATCCTGATACATTTTTTCATAGGTAAATTCTCAGATTCTAAAACATTTTTCGTACACAAAATTTCTTTTAAAAAAAATATTTCAAATTTTCTTATAGATTTTTCCGATTCTGAATAATTTTTCGTAACGAAAAAACACAGATTATAAGACGTTTTTTTATAGAGAAATTCTTAGATTCTAAAATATTTTTCGTACAGAAATAGTCTGTATCTCTTATCCATTTATTGAATGAGAAAATTAATAGATTTTGAGACATTTTTGTAAAGAAAAGTTCATAAATTCGCAATATTTTTTATCAATAAAAATTTTTCAGCACTGGTGGCAAAAGAGCAAAAATACTTTTCAAAATACATGTATTTTTTTAACGAAGTACTCTTTTGATACATTAGCGGCTTTAACTAAAGTCGAGAGAAAAGTAATGGAATAATATTCATGATGCATAACTTTCTTGGCCAGTCGCAATTACCGTTTAAAGGTGTCTTATTCACTACCGTAGATTAGTTCGATTAGAGTTTAAAAGAAAAAAAAAATATATACTGAGCCTTTTTTTTGTTAACAAACGTTTATTTTGTAGTGCAAAGTCTTAAAATTTTTATATTGTCAAATGATTTTGGGGGGGGCCCGGGCCCCCAGGGCCCACCCCCTGCGTACGTGCCTGATATTAACTAGTTGAATGACTCCGATTCCTCATCGCCCAGACCAAGCTACTGAAGCTGGGGACCTAAAATTTGTAATGTACACACACAAAAAAAATCCAATGAACGACTTTCTTAGTATTTATGAACAAATTCATAAAATTTATTAACTTTTTCATAATAGTTATAAACTTTTTCATAGTATTTATAAATCTTTTTATATAAAAGGTTTGAGGTCTGTGATATGTCATAGAGTGTCGTTCTGTGATGTGTCACAAGATTGGTAAACCGGCACGAGTTGTTTTCCCTAGGGACATGAACGGTGAAATGTCACTAGTAAATCATAAATTGTGAAATTTAAGAACTATTTAACATTTTTTCATAACGGGAAACGAAATTGAATAGAACTGGGAACAAAATGGAATAATTATTTTTTCTTTTTACTTTTACTTCTTTTTATATTCATAGTACTTTTTTACTCACACTTTTTTTCACTCAAAATATTTTTCACTCTCAAACTAAATTTGTATGAGGTGGGCCAGTATTATTTCGAACCGGGCTAATACACATGCATATGAGGCATTCTATCCTCTTAGCTATATAAAAAAAAAATGTTTAGCTAAAACTAAAATATTAATTGTCTTTGTATGAAAAATCTTAAACAACTTCTTTTTGTAGTCGTTTTATAAAATAATTACAAAAAATTACTACATTGTAGTAACAGTTGTTTTATGTAGTTGTTTTAGTCTATAAAAAACTTATAATTTTCTAGAAATTTTTAGAAAAACGGATGTGTTGAACGGGTTGGAAGTGTCAGCTGCAGCAGGAATTATTACCAAACAATTTTAACCGTTTAGAAGCTTTTATTTTTCTAAATAAAAAAATTCAGACAATTTGAGTTACAGTAAAAACAACTGTAATTTGAAGTTGTTTTTATCGTTATTTGCAGTTGTTACAGTAAAAACAACTGTAATTTAAAGCTGTTCTTATAGTTATTTGTAGTTGTTAATAAATAGTTAAAAACAACAACAATTTTTGGTTGATTTTACCATAAAATATAGTAGACGCTTAAACAACAACAAATGCAGTTGTTTGAACTGGGGATTTTTTTTCTGGCAAACACTGGTGTACGCTATAATATGGTCGGTTAAGGTCGACTATTATTTTTTTACACGTTTAAATTGCAGTTGGGCTGTGATGAAGTTCTAATGGGTTGAGTTGTTCTAAACTCTTGTTGGACTTAATCCTGTCTATAAAAAATACAAATTTTACTCAAATTTCTAAATACTAAAAAATGTGGTGGTGAATCCCTCATATGCGTATAATCTTTTATGGAAAGAATCAATGAACATTACTGGCGCCATCACTTTGAAGTGATTTACTCTTTCATGTGTTCGTTAAAATGTGTTCAATAGGCTTTTACTATCTGTTCGTTTATTTATTTTTTCTTTTTTAAATCCTATTGGGAAAAAGAGTGAAAAAAATCTGTTTATTGATCTTGATATTTCAGTGTATTTATAGTTTAATAAACGTATACAAATGTAGTTAGGGGTGACCATTTTGAGTTGAAATCCAAACAAATATTTAAAAAAATGGAAGACCGGAAGAATTTCATGAAACCCTGATGATGCTTTGTGTATAAAATGAGGGCATACTTTTAGGCGCAATGAAAAAAAATTTATTGAGCATGCTTTTCGACTTTTTTTACAAATAATTTTCAAAATATTATAGAAAATCTTATCGTGACAATTGACCTTAAGAAGTGATTAAAGGTCACGTAAAGAAAAGGTTATGGAAACCGTTATTTTTGTTTTTAAACTCAAATTGAAATTCAGAAAATACCAATTTGAATTCAAGAGACAATCTTACACAAAAAAAATATATATTGTAGGCTCATTTTCAATTAAATCGTTGTTGTATTAACAAATAATTTAATTGTATTGACAAATTGTGTGGTTGGAAAATTAATTATTTAATTATAATAAACAATTAAATTGTTTATTAATGCAACAAACTTTTAATTGAAAATTAACCTACAATACATTTTTTTTCTGTTTGAAATATTTAAAAAAATCTTTATTTCCAGGAATTTCCATTTTACTTGTAAATGAAATACAAAAAATTACCTCTAAAACCCTATTCCCATGTTTTTATATTGATAATGTGTACGAGTGTATAATTCCTTGCCAATATGATGACCATTACCATAACTATCAAACAACCAACCACTGCACTCCACTCAACATCATATATATTTGATTATACAGCATGTTTTACCATCATATTTCATGTTCATTGAGATTGTAAATACAAGTTTTTGTTTTTAAATAAAAAAAAAAAAATACTACACTTCAATCTTTTTATTCCAATGCAAATAAAGTGTGTTTCAAATTAGAGATGGACAATTCGATTTTTGAATTGGCACTAAACCCTAAGGAAACCCATCCTTTTTAAAGGTTAAATATTTTTTGTATTTTTTTTATTCTGACGAATAAAATATCATTATCACTATAATCAACAAAATATACCGATGAACACCAAATTTTGCTATTTTTGTTTTAGTTAACTAACTAATAAATGGATTTTTGGAAAATTTTAGCGATGATCCCCAATATTTACTATTTATACCCTACACCACTCTGTGGTACAGGGTATAATGAATTTATGCTGATGTTTGTAACTACCCGAAATATTGGTCCTAGACCTTTAAGTATACTGATCGACTCAGAATTACTTTTTGAGTCGATTTAGCGATGTCCGTCCGTCCGTCTGTCCATCTATCGGTTTAAGCACGATACAGGTCGCAATTTTCAATCAATTGACTTGAAACTTGAAACTTAAGCATCGACGAAGCCTATTGAAATTGGAGAATGTCGGTCCATGTTAAGACCTAGCCCCCATACAAACCACCCTTTGGATTCGGCTTAAATGACTCTAATAACCGTATTATAATAGATATCGCTGTGAAATTTAGCATGTAATAACCATTTGTATGTACGAATTATCATTTCAAATCGGAATATAATTGGACCATTGTTGGACTTAGTCCCCCATATACAAATTTCGACCGATATTCAGTTAAATCAGACCGACCATTGACAAAAAATAATTAAACCAATTCCACTAAAATTTGATCTGTGTGTGTTTTCTACACTTAATAAAGATCTAAAAAAAGACATACCCAATCGGTCCATGTTTGGACTTGGAACCTATTTTTCGGAAAACAATGTAGTAGGGTATCATATGGTCGGTCTTGACCGACTATAACTTTCTTACTTGTTTTATATTTAAATAATTAATTGCAATAAACGTGTTTTTAGAAAAAATCATGTTATTTTTTTTAAATTTTTTGAAAATTTTTAACAATGATCCCAAATGTTAGCTATTTTTTTTTACCACTTCTTGTTAACTAATAAATTGGAATAAAAGTTTTTTTTAGAAAATTCATGTAAAGTGGTTTTGGTAATTTTTAGCAATGATCCCGTATTTTTTCATTTTTTTGCTCTAGTCAACTAAGAAATTGCAATTGATTTATTTTAGTAAAATTCATGTAAATGTGGATTTTTGGCAACTTTTTGCGATGATCCCTAATTTTAGCAATTTTCTCCAGCATCTCCAGTTATCTCGTAAATTGCAATGAAAGATTTTAGCTTTTTAATGAATTGCTTTTTTTTTAGATAAATTTATAGAAAAATTGATGTGTGGAAATTAATTACGATGATTACCAGGTTTTGCTATTTTTATCTAGTTTACCATCAAATTTCAATAAAAGTTTTTTTTAAAGAAAATTCATGTAAAAATTTTATTTTGAAAATTTCTAGCAATGATCTCAAATTTTAGCTACATTTCCTCCAGCTCCTCAAGTTAAGTAATAAATTGCAATTAATGTTTAGTTTAGAAAACTTTATGTTAAAATAGATTTTTTGAAGCTTTTAGCCATGATTCCCAATTTTTGGTATTTTTGCTTTAGTTTACCTATAAATAGCAATTTAAGTTTTTTTTTCGATTTTTGGAAATTTTTAGCTATGATCCCCTATCTTTGATATTTTTTCTCAAACGCATTTAGTTAACTATTAAATTGCAATTTAATTGTTTTTTATAAGGGTTCAAGTTGAAAAAATGCAGAAGAAAAATTGAATTTCTAAAAATTATAGACATTTCTGGTATTTCCTATACCGGTTTCAAACACCTCATCATCAGTAGGATTTTAAATGTCGGTTTGTCTTGTTAATGAAAACTGTTTTTATACCCTCCACTCTAGTGATAGAGGGTATATATAAGTTTGTCATTCCGTTTGTAACACCTCAAAATATTGGTCTAGGACCCCATAAAGTATATATATTTATGATCCTCGATCGATTTTAAGTCGATTTAGCGATGTCCGTCCGTCCGTCCGTCTGTCTGTCTGTCTGTCTGTCTGTCCGTCCGTAGAAAACACGCTAACTTTTGAAAGACTTTACAGAGGCTACTGAAGTTTGGCATATATGTTTGTCATTTACCTGGTCAGGTTGGTATTGCAATCCAGCCAAATCGGTCCAGTGGTTCAAAAGTTATGAGCAAAAGAGTAAATTTCGGCAAGGGTGTTTCGCGAATTTACGAGATAAAAAACACGATAACTTTCGAAAGACAATAATGAGACTACTGAAGCTTGGCATGTATCTTTGCCGTTCCTCGGGTCTGTTTGGTATTAAATTTCAGCTCAATCGGTCCAGTGATTCAAAAGTTATAAGCAAAACCCTGAATTTCAGATTAGTTTCATCTAAAATACCACGTGTTTTAACAAGTTTTAAAAGCATTGGTGTAACTAAGCAATGCTTTTTAAACATGTTTAATTTTAAAGCAATGCTTTTTAAACTTGTTTAGTTTTATAAGCATTGGTAACTTAAAAATTACACTCGAAAAAAATTTTACACTCAAAAAAATTTTTACACTCAAAAAAATTTTACACTCAAAAAAAATTTACACAAAAAAAATTTAGTTTTTTTTTACAAAAATGTCAATATTTTGTGTACATATGTACGTACGTGCATTCACTCAGAAATATTTTTACAGTAAAAAAACATTACACTGGAAAAAAATTTTACACTCAAAAAAAAATTTTGTAATTTTTCTTTAAAAAAACAAAAAATGCAATTTTAAACCCAAAAAAAATTTTACAAAAATTTAGTTTTTTTTTTACAAAAATGTCAATATTTTGTGTACATACGTACGTGCATTCACTCAGAAATATTTTTACAGTAAAAAAAACATTACACTGGAAAAAAATTTTACACTCAAAAAAAAAAAAATAGCAATTTTTCTTTAAAAAAAAATTACAAAAAAAGAGTTTTTTACTCAAAATAAAATATTTCTAATCAAAATTGTTAATTTAAAATTGTACTACCCTTTAAAAAAATGCATTGTGGAGGGTATTCATAGATTCGGCAAAGTCGAATTTAACTTTTCTACTTGTTTATATATGTGAATATTTATAGTTTCTACAGAATAAATTTGGACAGTTTCCAACACTACAATTCTATTTCTAGCAATCTCAACCTCACTTCATACTTTCTTTCAACTTTTTTGTCTGTTACATTATTTCGCAATTTTTTTTATTTTTTTAAATTCATGTTTTTGTTTTTTTAAATTCATGTAAAAGGAAATTTTTTGAAAAAAAAAAAAAAAATAGCATTGTTTCGTTATTTTTGCTGTTGCACATAAAGGTAATTGCAGTAAAGTTTTTTTTTCAGAAAAATTCATGTAAAAGTAAGTTTTGCAAATTTTTAGCGATGATCTTAAATTCGAGCTAATTTTGCTCCTGCACCTCTAGTTAATTAATAAACTGCAATTAATTTTTTTTTAGAAAAATTCATGTAAAAATTGATGTTTGAAAATTTTTATAGATGATCCCCACTTTTTGCCATTTTAGTAACTAATAAATTACAATCTGAGATTAAAAAAAAAAATCATGTGAAAATTAATTTCAAAATATTTTTACCGATGATCTCCATGTGCTGCAATTTTTGCTATTGGAAATCTTATAGGCTAATAAAAAGATTTAAGCGAGGATCTCAAAGGTTTTAGTAATTTTCAGCGATGATCCCGTATTTTTCCTATATTTGCCTTTAGTTAACTAAGAAATTGCAATTGAATTTTTGGAAACTTTTTGCGATGCTCCCCAATTTTAGCAATTTCCTTCAGCATCTCCAGTTACAGTTAAATTGCAGTGAACGTTTTTTTTAAGCTCATGTAAAAGTAAATTTTTAAAAATTTTAGTTATTTTTGCTATTTTTAATTAATAAATTTTAATAAACGTTTTTTTAAATATCATATAAAAATGGATTTTGGAAATTTTTAACAATGATTCTCAATTTTTGCTATTGGACACCTAGTAAATGTGTTTTTTTTTTAAAAGTTCATGTAAAATAAATGTTTAGAAATTTTCATTGATGATCTCCAAATTTAGCTTTTTTTGCTCCAGCGCCTCTAGTTAACTAATGAATTGCTTTTTTTTAGATAAATTTATAGAAAAATGGATGTGCGGAAATTAATTACGATGATTACCAGGTTTTGCTATTTTTCTCTAGTTTACCAATAAATTGCAATAAAAGTTTTTTTTTAAGGAAAATTCAGGTAAAAATGGAATTTTGAAAATTTCTAGCAATGATCTCAAATTTTAGTTGGTTTTGCTCCAGCTCCTCTAGTTAAGTAATAAATTGCAATTAAAGTTTTGTTTAGAAAACTTTATGTAAAAATAGATGTTTTGAAGCTTTTAGCCATGATTCCCAATTTTTGGTATTTTTGCTTTAGTTTACTTATAATTTTTGTTTTAGAAAAAATCATGGATTTTTGGAAATTTTAAGCGATGATCCCCAATTTTTGCTATTTTTTTCTCAAACGCATGTAATTAACTATTAAATTGCAATTTAATTGTTTTTTTTAGAAAAATTCATAAAAAAAGGAATTTTTTGAAAAAAAAAAAAAAAAATAGCAGGGATTCCCATGTTTCGTTATTTTTGCTGTTGCACATAAAGGTAATTGCAGTAAAAGTTTTTTTTTTTCAGAAAAATTCATGTAAAAAATAAGTTTTGCAAATTTTAAGCGATGATCTCAAATTCGAGCTAATTTTGCTCTTGCACCTCTTGTTAATTAATAAACTGCAATAAAAATTTTTTTAGAAAAATTCATGTAAAAATTGATTTTTGAACATTTTTATAGATGATCCCCACTATTTGCCATTTAAGTAACTAATAAATTACAATCATAGATTAAAAAAAAGAAATCATGTAAAAATTTATTTCAAGATATTTTCACCGATGATCTCCATTTGCTGCAATTTTTGCTATTGGACCTCTAATAGGCTAAAAAAAAGGTTTTAGCGTGGATTTTAGAGGTTTTAGTAATTTTCAGCGATTATACCGTATTTTTCCTATATTTGCCTTTAGTTAACTAAGAAATTGCAATTAACGTTTTTTACCAAAATTCATGTAAAAATGGATTCTTGGAAACTTTTAGCGATGCTCCCCAATTTTATAAAGTTCCTCCACCATCTCCAGTTATCTCGTAAATTTTTTAACTCATGTAGAAGTAAATTTTTTTAAAATGTTAGTTATTTTTGCTCTTTTTAACTAATGGCCTAATTTTGTAAAACGCAACGCGCCGCTTTGTCAAAATTTCGATGCAATTTATTGTTGTAACAAAAACAAACTACACAGACATTTTGACAACGCGGCGCGTTGCGTTTTACAAATATAGGGGGTAATAAATTTCTTTAAACCTTTTTTTTAATATCATGTAAAACTGGATTTTTGGAAATTTTTACAATGATTCCCAATTTTTGCTATTGGACACCTAGTAAATGTGTTTTTTTTTTAAAGTTCATGTAAAATAAGTGTTTAGAAATTTTTAATGATGATCCCTAATTTTAGCTTTTTTGGTCCAACACCTCTAGTTTACTAATAAATTGCCTTTTTTTTTAGAAAAATTTATAGTTTTCTATAGATATGTGAAAATTAATTACGTTGATTACCACACTCAAAATATTTTGTAGGCAAAAACAAATGAAAAACACACTTAAAACCAGTGAATAAACAATTGAAAACCATCCTAGTAATTATTCATTTGTTTTAAGAAACATCAACATTTATTTTTTACTGTTGACAAAATTTTCTAAAATAAATAACATTAAACATTAAAAAATTACGTTTTTTCACTCTTTTTTACCAACAAATTCGAAAAAATAACCAACGAAAACATTAAAAATTAATGATAGTTCTGTTATTTTTACCAACAAATTTCAAAAAAATAACCTACGAAAACAATAAAAATTAATGATTTCGTAGGTAATTTTTTACAATTTTTTATTGAAATATCTTTTTAAAAATTTTTAATAAAATTTTTGGGGAATCGATCCCGCAATCAACTACATTCTGGCCAGACACTCTACCCATCGTGCCACTTGATACAAACATGTTTTTATATTTCTATAAATAATTTTTTGATTTTTTTTTTCTACAAAAAAATAACTGACTTGTGTAGGTAAAAACTAATGATATTTCATTAAAAAATACCAACAATTTAAAAAAAAATTACTTACAAAAATTATTAAAAATCAAAAGAATAATCAGTAGTTTTTACTTACAGAACAAAAATAAATGACTTTAAAAATTAAATGTTAATGAAAGTCTTTATTTTTTAGTGCGTTATTTTTGAAACAAAGGACTGAAGTAGTCATTAATAAAAACTGAACATCAAACAAATGTTTTTTCTTTTAAAAACGACTAAACGGAAAACTTTTTAAATAAACTACAAACAGTTAATGACATCATTTTTTGAGTGCAGGTTTGACTATTTTTCTCTAGTTTACCATTAAATTGCAATTAAAGTTTTTACTTAGGAAAATTCATGTAAAAATGGGTTTTTTAAAATTCTAAGCAGTGATCTCAAATTTTAGAAATTTTTTCTGTAGCTCCTCAAGTTAACAAATAAATTGCAATTACATTTGCTCCAGTTAACTAAAAATTAAAATAATTTTTTTTTTTTAAATTCATTTAAAAATGATTTTTTTTTGGATGTTTTAGCGATGATCCCTAATTTTTGCTATAACGCCTCTAGTTAATTTTAAAATTTTTTTAATTTAAGATTTTTTTTTATTAAAAGTAGTTTAAAAATGGAATTTTTGTTAATTTTTAAAGATGACTCTCAAATTTTGCCAGTTAATTTTTTTTTTTTTAGAAAAATTTATGTAAAAATGGATTTTATAATTTTTTATCAATGATCTCCAATTTTTGATGTTTTTCTATTTGTTGGTACTTTGAAGACAAAAAAAGTACGGAAAAAGGTACCAATGTATTAAATTTACCCTCCCTGCTTCAGAAAAAAAATACATAAACTTAAAATTAAATTCCCATTGAGTATTGAGTTCAATAAAGTTGAAAAGAGTTGGTTCATTTGTTTTAGCATGTTCCTCCTTCATATATTTTTTTTTCATTTTCCTTTGAAAGCGAATTGTATTAAAGCTCATGGGTATAGACGTCTACCACCAAATTGTGTTTATTTAGAAATTGCTATTTGTTTTGAAAATATTGAAAACTACATTTAAAATTGTATTTAAAAGAAAATACTAGGAAAATTTTAAAAGATTTAATTTTACAACTGAAATTTAGAAAAATTTCAATTGAAATTTTGAAAACTTTAATTAAAATTTAGAAAAAAATTAATTGATTTTCAAAAAAAAAACCTTGTAAAATTACAAGAACTTTTTTTACTACCTCCTATTTGATAAAAATTCCTAGTAATGTGACAAGCTTTTTACTAATAATTTTGTAATTTTACAAGGTTTTTACCAATAAAACTGTAAATTTAAAAATTTTTTGACACGATAAAATTTACAAGAAGGTTTCGTAACTTTACTAGATTTTTTGCTACCTCCTATTTTACGAGAATTCCTAGTAATTTAACAAGCTTTTTACCAATAATTTTGTAATTTTACAAACTTTTTACCAATAAAATTGTAAATTTACAGTTTTTTGGCGCAATTAAAATTACAAGGATTTTTTTTGAATTTACTACAACTCCTGAGATATCGGTCCTAAACATTTTAAAAAAATCTTGTAAAAAGCTTCGTAAAATATAATATTGGTAAAAAGTTTCTAAAATTACAAACAATTTACAAGCTTTTTACCAATAAAATTGTAAATGTACAACTTTTTTGAAGCGATAAAAATTAAAAGGATTTCTCATGATTACTAGATTTTGTGCTACCTCCTATTTAACGAATTTCTAGTAAAACTTACGAGATTTTTTTGTAATTTTACAAGTTTTTTACCAATAAAGTTGTAAATTTACAACCTTTTTTGATGCGATAATACTTACAAGGAATTCTCGTGATTTAACTAGATTTTTTTTTGTAAAATTACGTTGGAAATTTGTACGATTACAAAAAAAATTGTAAAATTACAAGGAAAAAATTAAATTTCGATCGAAATTTTATTGTTAAAAATCAAGGAAAACTGTTAAATATTAGTAAAATAGGATTACGGGATATTTTCTAGTAATTTGACAAGGTTTTTTTTTTAATGGACCGGTACACATGCGCTGGTACAAGTGGGGGAAAGGGGAAATTCATCCCAATCCCCCACACCCAGACCAAATTTCTAAAAGAAAAAGGGGAAAAGAAAGAAAAAAAAAAGAAAACTAGAACGAACAAAGAAGGAAATTTTTAAAAAATCTTATCCAAAAAATTTGTTATAGAAAAAAATCTGAACATTTTTATAGGAAAAATCTAAAAATTTTAATAGCGTGAAAATTTTTAAAGGAAAAATTTAACTAAATCTGAAATTTTTTTGTAAAAAAACATTTTTTCATCTGAAAGTTCTTATTGACAACTTTGGTATAAAGAAATATAAAGAAAGGAAAAATGTCTCAGAATCTGACACTTTTTTCTATAGAAAAAATGTCTCCGAGTCTGCGATTTTTTTATAGGAAAAATGTCTTAGAATCTGATAATCTTTTTCTATCGAAAAAAATGTCTCAGAATATTAGAGTTTTTCTATAGGAAAAATGTCTTAGAATCTGAGACTTTTGCTATAGAAAAATGTATCAGAATCTGAAACTCTTTTTCTATAGTAAAAATGTCTCAGAATCTGATTGCCTTTTTCTATAGAAAAAGTCTCTTTTTCTATAGGAAAAATGTTTTAGAATCTGAAATTATTATTCTATAGGAAAAATGTCTCAGAATCTGATAGTCTTCTTCTATCGAAAAAATGTCTCAGAATTTGAGAGTTTTTCCATATGAAAAATGTCTTAGAATCTGAGACTTTTTCTATCGGAAAAATGTCTAAGAATCTCTGACTTTTTCTATAGAAAAAATGTCTCAGACGCTGAGACATTTTCTATAGGGACAATGTTTTAGAATCTGAGTCTTTTTCTATAGGAAAAAGGTCTCAGAATCTGAGACTATTTCTATAGGAAAAATGTCTCCGAATCTGAGATTTTTTCTACAGGAAAAATGTCTCAAAATCGGAGACTTATAGAAGACTCTATAGAAAATTTTATTCAGAATCTTAGACTTTTTCTATAGGAAAATTGGAAAAAAGGTCTCAAAATTATAAATTTTTTCTTGTAGAAAAAAGTCGCAGTATTTTACAGGCAAAATGTCACAGGATCTGAAACTTCTTCAAAAGGAAGGATATCATAGAATTTTAGACTTTTTCTATAAGAAAAAGTTATCAGAATCTCTCAGATCTGTGACTTTTTCTGTTAAAAATGTTTTGGAGTGTGAGACTTTTTCTATAGTAAATGGTTTAAGAATCTGAGAGATTTGAGTCGGATTCTGAGATATTTTTTCTGTAGAAAAAGCAATTCTTTACGAAAAATGTCTCAGAAGCTTTTATTTTCTATGTACACACAAAAAAAAAACTTTGTCAAATTACTAGGAAAAGTCTCGTAATCCCATTTTATCAATATTTGACAGTTTTCCTTGTTTTTTAATCAAAATTTTAATTTTTTTTGTAATTTTACAATTTTTTTTTGTAATTTTACAAATTTAAAAGATAATTTTACAAAAAATTCACGAGAATTCCTTGTATATTTAATTGCGCCAAAAAACTGTAAATTTACAATTTTATTGGTAAAAAGCTTGTAAAATTACAAAATTATTGGTAAAAAGCTCGTAAAATTACTAGGAGTTTTCGTAAAATAGGAGGTAGCAAAAAATCTAGTAAAATTACGAAACCTCTTTGTAAATTTTATCGTGTCAAAAAATTTGTCAAAACAATTTTATTGGTAAAAACACTGTAAAATTACAATATTATTGGTAAAAATCTTATAAAATTACTAGGAAATTTTGTCAAATAGGAGGTAGCAAACAAAAAAAGTTACAAGTTTTTCTTGTAATTTTATAAGTTTTTTTTTTGAGTGTAGTAAGAATTTTTTCTATTGTAAAATTCTCAGATTTACCCCCAGTTTCTGTATGACGAACGTTTGACGAATGTCAAAAATTTACATGTGTTTTATTTTTGTAACAATAACCATACAGAAACTGGGGGTTAGACTTTTTTTACGACAAATGTGTCCAACAACGGGGAATTGATGATTTTTTTTTTATTCTATGTAAAAAAATTTCTCAAAAGTAGTACACTCAAAAAAAAAAACTTGTAAAATAACAAGAAAAATTTATAACTTTTATTTTTTGGTACCTCCTATTTGACAAAAATTCCTTGTAATTTTACAAGCTTTTTACCAAAAATTTTGTAATTTTACAAGATTTTTACCAATAAAATTGTTAATTTACAATTTTTTTTGACGCGATAAAACTTACAAGAAGGCTTCGTAACTTTACTAGATGTTTTGCTACCTCCTATGTTACGAGAATTCCTAATAAAAATTACTAGCTTTTTTGTAGTTTTACAAGTTTCTTACTAATAAAATTGTTAATTTACAACTTTTTTGGCGCAAAAAAT
Organism: Pegoplata infirma; assembly: GCA_963921195.1. Classification (NCBI taxonomy): domain Eukaryota; kingdom Metazoa; phylum Arthropoda; class Insecta; order Diptera; family Anthomyiidae; genus Pegoplata; species Pegoplata infirma. The sequence goes on along the minus strand of OY992539.1, from coordinate 67,493,411 downwards.
TCTCGTAAATTTACTAGATTTTATTTTTGTAAAAAACCATTGAAATTTGTAAAATTACAAAAAAAAAAATGTAAAATTACAAAAAAAAAAATGTAAATTTTGATTAAAAAAAAATTGTTAAAAAACTGTCAAATATTTGTAAAATGAGATCACGAAACTTTATTTAGTAATTTGACAATTTTTTTTTGTGTGTACCCGCCACTGCGATACTTAAGGAATTTTATCGTTTTTCAGGTGTTAGATTGTCATAAAATTGATCGTGGATCTAGCAATGTCTGCATGTCCGTCTGTCTGTTGTAATCACTCTAACTTTCGAAAGACAAGCTTAAGGTGGCTGAAGTTTAGCAAGTATATTTATTGTAGTTCCAATCGGGTTGGTATTGCGTTTCAGCGAAATCCATACAACAGTTACAGAGTTATGAGTAAAATTGTGAGACCACCTCGAAAATTTTAGTACATTGTTATGTGTTTCGTGTAGATAAATTCATTCTCGCTTATAAAAAAGTGCATCAAATTTTATGAAATTACATCCAAAATAATTTTTATTCGGGTTGTTAAATTTATAAATTTAAAACTCAATTATGAAAACTCCCACAAAATTAAAACAAAAACCTCTAACTACTTATTAACTTTCTTAACCCTTCTGCACTCCTTGGGTCAATTTGACCCAATTTTGGTTTTCAAACGCAAAATTTTTCCCTTTAGTTATAAGATATCAGCGTGAAACTTTAATTTATCCATCACAGGGACGAAAATTATGGTTTTAAAAGAAAATAATCAAATCTAAATTTTTCATCCCCCCTCCACATTTAAAAACACGATTTACACACATTTAATATCCTTTGGGTCAAAATGACCCAACAAGCGATAATGCAAGTTTAGTTACACTTTACCATTTTTTTTCTTCCGAATATAATTGAATTGGGTTCATTTTCATTCAGAATGACAGATCAATAATTTTGTCGGTCAAAGAATCAATAAAATCGCTTTCATTGAATAGTTTTTCATTCAAAATTTTATTATTCTCGTACTGTGGGTGGGATTTTGAGAAACCCGCAAAGGTCCCGCCAACCCAAAAAAAGGGTGAGGTAACAAACCCAGAAACTAACGCCCAATAGCAATTTTCTTTACGCTCTCGAAGGCCATGAAGAGCATGATCAATCACCACTTGGTAAATTATCTGGAGTCCGATTCACTCCTGTTTCGTAGAGTCGTTCTACAGGGGACTTGTTAGCATGATCTTACGACAATCTCCGAGTGGGGTCTTGCAAATAGGATAGATTTTAATGCTCGTAAGGCCCAATGTTATGTGTTGACCCTCAGATGGCTTGTGGAATCAGCATCATCTGTATCCATGGGTGGCAAAGCTAAATAGCTCAATATTGAGGAATCAGAAACTCTTGATGTTCTAGGCATGAAAATCCAATGTGATGTTCGTTGGAACAAACATGTTTTTCAAGTGTCGAAAGAAGCATTCAAGTTTCTTGGTTTCCTAAAACGGTGCAAGAATTTCTTCACTCCGTCTGATCTCACTATTTATGCCGCCTATATCCGACCGAAAATGGAATACAACTCGCATATCTGGGCAGGTGCTTCAAGGTCTATCTGATCAGGTGCAAAGGAGTGCGTTAAAGCTCATAAATGACACTAGGGTATCCAGCTCTATTGACTCATTGGAGCATATTCGGAATGAGTGTTGTGCGTCATTGTTATATAGAGATAACCACGGTAAGTGTTCAGCTGAGATTGGCGCCTTTCCAGCTGATCACATCCTTTCGTTGTCTACTGCCAATGTCTTGCACAACGAATTACAGAGAAAATTCGTTTCTCATCAGTCAAACTAGCCCTATGTGGAATTAAATCCCTGTAGAAGTCTACACTAAGAAAATTATGTCATTAACTGTTTGTAGGTTATTTTAAAAAGTAATCAGTAAAGTCATTTTAAAAGAAAAATCACTTATTTTATAAAGGATTTAATTTTTTTACTGTTTCTGTAGTTTAAAAAAAATAATTTACTGTATTAAAAACAAATTTTCTGTTACATTTAATTTCGGCAGTAAAAAATTTCTTCTATAGTTTTACTGTTTTTCAATACAAAATAACTGAATATTCACTAGTTTTTTAATGTTTTGGTTAGTCATTAAATTAACATTTAAAATTGACTGTAATGTGTTTTTATTTTAAATGAAAAAACAGTGGAATGGTTTTTAAATAAAATTTCATTTGTTTTAAGTGAATATTCACTGGAATTTACCTACATAATTCTTTGAGTGTACCCAGTTAGCTACACTCAAAAAAAAAAAATACCTTGTAAAATTACAAGAAAAAATTTTTACTTTTTTAGCTACCTCCTATTTTACAAGAATTCCTAGTAATTTTACAAGCTTTTAACCAAAAATTTTGTAATTTTACAAGGTTTTCACCAATAAAATTGTAAATTTACAAATTTTTGGACACGATAAAATTTACAAGGAGATTTCGTAACTTTACTAGATTTTTTGCTAATTCCTATTTTACGAGAATTTCTAGTAATTTTACAATATTTTACCAACTTTTTACCAATAAAATTGTAAATTTACAGTTTTTTGGCGCAATTAAAATTACAAGGAATTCTCGTGAATTTACTAGATTTTTTTTGTAAAATTTTTTTTGTAATTTGTAAAATTACAAAAAAAGATGTAAAATTTCAAAAAAAAAAAAATGTAAATTTTGATCCAAATTTGTTTGTTAAAAAACAAGGAAAACTGTCAAATATTGGTAAAATGTTAAAATTACGAGACTTTTCCTAGTAATTTGAAAAAGTTTTTCTTTGTATGTTTATAATTTGAAAAAATTTAAATTTAATGTCCACAAACACTATTTCCTCATTCCTTCGTCTCATAATCCATTTTCTAATACCAACGCAATGCATTGCATTAAGTGTTGGCTGAAAGTAAAAAAAGGTTGAATTTCAAATTTGATATTATTTTTTTTAATAATTGCTCTGGATGGGCTTATTTATTTTAGTTTTCTTATTTTTGATTATACTAAAACTCGGAATTTTGTTTACATTTTAATGTTGGGTCATATTGACCCAAAGGATCATAGGAAGGGCACATATACAAGGGATGCAGAAGGGTTAAAGAACAATTCCAGATTTTACTCAACATTGTTGTCAAGTAACAACTAATTGAAGTTAAGAAAAACAATTGCTTTCTTATTTTTTTGTAGGAATCCACTTCAAACGGGTACTGGTTTTTTCTTCTGGTATTTAATTGTATAAAAGCGGAAGTCAATTAGTGAAGAGATAAAAATGAGGAAAAACTTAATTTGTTACACTTTCAATTGGAAAACTTCAAATGGGAAAAGCAAACAAAAACTCAAGCAAAACACCAACAATCTTAAGAAATGTTGAAATTAAACAACCGTTTTAAACAAACAAAACATTTGAAAAAAAAAATTATTTTCTCCAAAAAACAAAAATGAAGAAAAATATGGAATAGAGGAGTTTTGCTTATGTTCAATAGAAGCAGTCAGGCCTTAAATGATGATGATGATGGTGGTTGTGGAGAAGTGGACGTTGAAGTAGAAAAACAGACCAAACAATACAAATTTGGTGGCTCATTAAAATTAACACCAAACGTCGGTCAACCGTATTACCTTGGTAGCTGCTGGTGGTGGTAGTGGTGTTGCTGATGGTTCAAATGGGAAAAACACCTACAACAAATATAATAATAAATAAAATGAAGACAATAAAATAGAAAACTGTTTGTAAAGAATTTATTTGAGATACTGGGTATATTGAATTTATTAAGAAGTTTGTAACATTTCACTTACGGGCCTACACTGGGGGGAAAACATATTTAAATCAAAATTGTTTCAATTTTATTTTGAACATGCAGCATTATACTTACAATTTTTTGAGTGACACAAAAAGTTTTTCTTTCGATTTTAAAAATCCGGGAAATTTTTTATTCTCCTAGGTTTAAAACTTATGTGCACAAAATAAAACTTGTCAACTTACTAGAAAAAGTTTCGTAATCCCATTTTACCAATATTTGACAGTTTTCCTAACAAAACATTTTCAATCGAAATTTAATTTTTATTTGTAATTTTACAAATTTCCAAGAAAATTTTACAAAAAAAAATCTATTAAATTCGCCAGAATTCCTTGTAAGTTTTATTGCTTCAAAAAATTTGTAAATTTACAATTTTATTGGTAAAAAGCTTGTAAAATTACAAAAAAGCTCTTCTTTTACTAGGAATTCTCGTAAAATAGGAGGTAGCAAAAAATCTAGTAAAGTCAAGAAAATTCCTTTTAAGTTTTATAGCGTCAAAAAAGTTGTAATTTACAGTTTTATTAGTAAAAAGCTTGTAAAATTACGAAATTATTGGTGAAAAGCTTGTAAAATAACTCTGAATTCTCGACAAATAGGCGGTAGAAAAAAAAATAAACTTTTCTTATCATTTAATATGTTTTTGAGTGTGGTACAAATTTGAGGCCAATCGGATTAAGTTAATTAATGGCGGCCGGCGATCAAAGTTTTACATTTTTGGATTATAAAAAAAAATGAAAACGAGAATTCCTAGTAAAAGTTACGAGCTTTTTTAAAATTTTTACAACTTTTTTGTCGCGATTAAACTTACAAAGAATTCTCGTAACTTTACTAATTTTTATAACCTACACCACTTTGTGGTACGGTATAATGAGTTTGCGCTGATGTTTGTAACTACCCGAAATATTGGCCCTAGACCTACCTTCAAGTATACCGATCGACTCAGAATTACTTTTTGAGCCGATTTAGCGATGTCCGTCCGTCTGTCCAACTATCGGTTTAAGTACGATACAGGTCGCAATTTTCCATAAATTGACTTGAAATTTGAAACTTAAGCTTCTGTTGGCCCAAGGACGAAGCCTGTTGAAATTGGAAAAAATCGGTCCATGTTAAGACCTAGCCCAAATACAAACGCCCCCTTTGAATATCACTTAAATGCCTCTGAAAACCATATTATAATAGATATCGTTTTGAAATTTAACAGGTAACAATATTTTATATGCATAAACTACCATACCAAACTTCAAAGGAATCGGTTCAGTCCTTCTGGTAGTCCCCATACAAACCACCCTCCCGATATTCACATAATTCCCTCAAAATTCATAAAAATTAAAATATTTGATTAACATTTTATTTGTATGTGTTAAACGTGTACTTTGGTAACCTTATCAAATCGGAATACATTTAGGACGTTTTTGGACTTAGTCCCCTATATAAAAATTTCGACCGATATTCAGTTAAATCGGTCTATTGGCAAAAAAATAAACCAATTTCACTAAAATTTGATCTGTGTGTGTTTTCTACACTAAATAAAGATCTAACAAAAGATAGGTAAAATCGGTCCATGTTTGTACTTGGGGCCCATTTTCTGGAAAACACTGGTGTAGGGTATCATATGGTCGGTCTTGACCGACTATAGCTTTCTTACTTGTTTTTGTTTGTAAAATTGCCTTGGAAATTTGGAAATTAACAAAAAAAATTGCAAAAAAAATTTAAATTTACAAAAAAATGTAAATCTACAAAAAAAAAAATTATTTTGATCAAAAATTTTTTGTTTAAAAACAAGAAAAACTTTCAAATTTTGCTAAAATGGGATTACAAGACTTTTTCTAGTAATTTTATAAATTTTTTTTAGAGTGTATTTTTGTACTTTATGGACTAAAACCAACCCAATTTTTTTAATGAGACCCCATTCATTGTCCTTAAACTTGAACATAAATAAGAGCAAAGATAAATAGAAGTTACCTGTTCTTAAAGAGATGATCACCAATTTTAGCTATTTTTGCTCTAGCACTTCTAGTTGACTAATTAATTGCAAATAAAGATTTTTTTAGAAAAATTCATGAAAAAAAGTTATTTTGTTAAAAAAAATTAAAATGAATACTTGGAAATTTTAAGCCATGATCACCAATTATGGATATTTTTGCTCTAGCTTACTAATAAATTGAAAAAAAAAATTTTTTTGAAAAATTTATATAAAAATGGATTTTGGAAATTTTTAGCAATTTAAGACTGACAAAAATTACTCAAAAGTACACAAAAAAAAAAACAAGTGAGAGTGTTACATTCGGCTGTGCCGAATCTTTTATACCCTCCAAAATTTAAAAAAAAAATCCAGGGGCGTATTTTTTTTGGGGGGGGGGGGTTGGTGGAGACGTTAGGGGGCACCTTCTCTTTGCGATTTTGAACTTCTTCTGAGATAAGAATGTTGCATTCGCTTACCAAAAGTACAAAAAACTCTGCAAAATATGCGGTTTTTCTTGGGTTGGTTTAGTTCTCCAAGGGGAAACTTTTTTCCCCTTTGTCCGATTTTGCCCATTTCCGAACTTAACCTGCCTAGGAATATAAAACATATTCGTGCCAAACTTCGGAAGTCTAGCTCTTTTATTTTGGACTGTATCGTGTCCTCTACAGACGGACAGACGGACAGACGGACGGACGGACGGACATCGCTAGAATGTCTTAGAATCGATCACTGATCAATAAAATATATACTTTATGGGGTCCTAGACCGATATTTCTATGCGTTACACACGGAATGACAAAGTGAGTATACCCCCATACTGTGGTTGGAGGGTATAAAAATTGAGTACATTTTTAATACTATTGAGTAAAAAATTAATCAATTTTGCACCAGTAAACGATTCAATAATAGTATTGAGTAAAATTTAACCATAAAGTATATATATTATTGATCAGTGATCCATTCTAAGCCATTCTAGCGATGTCCGTCTGTCCGTCCGTCTGTCCGTCCGTCTGTCCGTCCGTCCGTCTGTGGAAGACACGATACAGTCCAAAATAAAAATGCTAGACTCCTGAAATTTGGCACATATATGTCTAATGTTCATAGGCTGGTTAATTTCGCAGATGGGCAAAATCCGACTAGGGGGGAAAAAGTTCCCCCTTGACGAAGTAAACCAACCCATGAAAAAAGATAACTTTTTATAGGTTTTTTTGTATTTTTGTTAAACAAATGAAACATTTTTATGCCTGAAAAAGTTCAAAGTCTTGGACTTGGACCCAGGGGATTTGTTTTGGTCCGCCCCCTTTTGTTGGCGTGGATATTAGCAAATAATTTATATAACGATGAAATTGTATATCTTTTGTACAAAAAGCATAGTTATTAAATTTGTAAACATTTTTGACCGGAGGGAAGGTTTACCCAAGGATCCCCGACAAGCCCCCCCCAAAAAAAACGCCCCTGCAATTTTTTTTAAACGTTGGAGGGTATACAAGATTCGGCACAGCCGAATTTAACACTCTCACTTGTTTTTTTTAATTTTTGAGTAAATTTTTAATTGCGTCAATTAAAAAATTACTCAATTTTGTTTTACAAATTTAAACAAGTGATTACTCAAATTGTTTTTCTCAATATTACTTTCTGTGTAACAAGAGAGGGTTTCGCGTTTTTTTTTTTAACCCCTATAACGCCAAAGTGATATTCCCGAAAATACATTTCTCGCTTTGGCCTAATTTACATATCTCGGTGAATATTTCCGACACAAGATAAAGTCCAGCAGAATTTTTAAAGCCCTTGACTCGTAGAAAACCGAAAGCGCTTGGGGTTTTTAAGATTTTCAGGACTTCATTGTGAATGAATGATAGTTAGAAGATTAATATATTTTTAAAACAGAACATAAATTAACTTACATTATGTTCAAAACAGAACTTAAATAAAATTTTACTGAAGACATAAAACCATATTTTTAACTAACAAAGGAAGTATCTCAACCCTTATGAACCGATTTGCATAATTTGTAAGTAAGGAATAGATTTAATATAGTTTGATTTTAATTGAGTTAGTCGTATTAGCTTCTGAACAGCTTATATATCACCTGATGTAGGGTATTCATGATATGGTTGGTCTTGACTGACCATAAATTTCTTTTATATTTATTATTTTTTCGGTTTTGCTATGGCTTATGTACACAGAAAGAAATAAAAAAAAAATTTGAGTAAATTTTTAATACTATTGAGTAAAAAATTACTCAATTTTCCACCAGTAAACGATTTAATAGTATTGAGTAAATTTTTAATAAAAATTTATTAAATGTTTGCCAAAAAAATTTGAGTAAATTTTTAATTGACACTATTAAGTGCAGGAACAGAACAAGAAGCACCACCTTTTAAAAACAGAACAAGTTTTATTTCACATCGGCGCCGGCCACCGGTTTAATCTGCCAAACTGTATGGAAAAAGTCGTGCCGGGCTTATTCTGTTTCTACTCTAAAAAAAACAAAGTTTAAAAAAATTTCATATTTTTTTACAAAGAAAAAAAACATGTTTTTTCAAACTTTACCAAATATATTTTTGTCTTAAAGACATAAAAAAATTTTATAAATATGATTACAAACTTTCATGTATATATACAAAAAACTATAAACTAAACGAGAATTAAAAAAACTAAGAAAATTCCAAAAAAAAATTAAAAAAGCTATTAAATTCTTATTAAATTTTTTACTCAATTTGTTTTTAAATTTTTGAGTAAATTTTTAATTGCGTCAATTAAAAAATTACTCAAAACTTTTTTTAAATTTAAACAAGTGATTACTCAAATTGTTTTTCCCCATATTTTTTTCTGTGTATATCAAATGAAAGCGAAACAACAAATAATTCCCTAGTGAATTGTCTTGAAAAATAAATTTCCATAAAAAATGAAAACAAACAAAAAAAAAAAAAGGAAAATGAAATAAAAAAGAAAAACAACATCAATGAACATTTATTTTGACCATATTGTTGTATACAACAACACTCTATAATTCATCAAGGGATTTATTAGAAATGAAGCAAATAATCAATTTCGAAAATTATGAATAATGTCTGTCCTAAAGTTGTTGATATCACAGTCCGACAGGCAATATTAAACAAACACCACTTTTGGTGGTCCACTGTTACAGACTCTTTCAAAAATATGACTTGATTTCATAAAAATTGGACCACCTGATTCCAAATTGGCAATCAAAATTTGTCTATCATAATCCGTTTTCGAGATATTCGCGTTTGAGAATTTCGCGTGGAAAAATTTTCAAACGCGAATATTTCAAAAACGGAACATGCAGAAAAGAATCTGTAACAGTGGACCGCCAAAAGTGTGAATTTATTGGTTTTTTGAATTTTTAACAGCAAATATCTCAAAAACGGTACGAGCTAGAAAACAATGGATGACAGATTTAGAATCAGGAGAGCAAAATCTACAAAAACTAATTACTTAGCAATAACTCGAAAACAGGATCAGCTAGGATTTTCGTGCTAACGATTTTTAAAATTCAAAATTAAGAGGAGTGAAATTGCATTACTGGATTTTGTCACCATATTAACACAACCTAAAGTTGATTGAAGAGGGGTGTGACTTGTCTTATAATGTCACAATTGACGACATATCAAACAATTTTAAATCGGTCAAACGGTTTTCGAGATATCGCCATTTGACATTTGTAAAAAATGGCGTTTTTATCCTACGTTTAAGAAATTTAAAAAAAGTCTCAAAGTTCCTTTGCCTTGACCCTTTCATACACTCAAAATATTTTGTAAGTAAATTCAACTGAAAAAACGTTTAAAACAATCGTTTTTCCTTTTAAAAAACGGACTACTTATATTTCATTTGAAACAACATAATTTTTCAGTTATTTTTAAACGTTAATAAATGACTAGACATTCCGTAAAAACAAACGATATTTCAGTTATTTTAACTGTTTACATTATTTTATTTTGTGAAGTAAAAATAAAATTTTTTGAATAACAAACTACAAAAACCGTACTTCTGTAAAATTATACGAAATAATCAGTCACAAATAATTTAACTGATAAAAATATTTTTCCGTAACTTTTGTAGTTTATTGTTTTTACAACTGTATAAATCATTCAATATTTTATTTTCCTTGAAAAACAAACGATTAAACGTTTAAAATAACTTTAACTAAAAACTTTTTGAATAACCGCAAATAGTTACTGTAAAACTTTTCTGGGTGTAGAGCTTGAGACAATCTTTCATTCAAACTTAATTTGAACCAAATCCGATTATTTTAACCTATGGCGCCCATCGTTCAAAGTTTTTGCTTTATAAAAAACTGTTCACGAAAAACAATAATATTTTGAGGATGTTTTTTCTGGCTCGAGGTCATTATTTTCTTTACTAATTAAATCCATGATATTCTCATAGCATAATTTTCAAGAAAATTATTTTCATTGTCAAGATTATTTCCATTGTCAAGATTATTTAGCAAAAATAGAAACGATTTACTACAAAGTAGCAAACGAGTCTAATGGCAAATCGTTTGTGCACAAACTAAAATATTAATACATATTCGCCTCTATTCACAACGAGAATTAGAAAGACGAAGAAATTGTACCATACTAATATGGCAACGATTGTCAATAACCAACAAAAATATTTAAAACAATTTTACATACGATAGTCCATTGGACTACAACAATAGCTCCATTCGATTACTTTTTTTGTAGTAAAAGTAGTAAAAGGGAGACATTTTAAAATTTTACTCATTGAGAGAAAAAACCAAAAAAGTAAAAAATGAAAAGTAGTAAAATAATAGTAAAAATATATTTGTCATTTTAATTTTTGTTTTTATATATTTTGTTATCTGAAATATGTATTAAATTTTAATAATCCTCAAAACTTTTCCCAAATAAGTTTCTTAAAAAAAAAACTTCTGCTAACTTTGGGATGATGTTCTTTAGAGCAATCCTAAATTTTATATCGCGAGCCTTTATTTAGATTTGCAGAACTTTTTCCAATGGAAAAAACGTCTGCATCCAAAGAATTGCTCCTTTACAAACCCTTTTGAAAAATTTAAAATTAAGATTGTTTTGAAATTCAAAATTTGAATATAAAAGCCGCAAGAATCTTATATCCAGGACTTTTTTACGTATCAGCACATATTTTGGAATCTTTTCCTTGCCGGCTTTCCCTTGAACTAAAACGTCCCTTCTGAGACATATTTAATATACAAAAAAATCTCAGATTCTTTCTCTATGAAAAGCCTCAGATTCTGTTACATTTTTCAAATAGAAAAAAGGTCTCAGATTCTGTTACATTTTTTAAATAGAAAAAGTCTCAGATTCTGAAACATTTTTCTTAAGAAAAGTCTCAGATTTTGAAAAATTTTTCCTATAGAAAAAGTCTCAGACTTTGAGACATTTTTCCTATACAAAAAATATGTATAGAAAAATATGTATTTTGAGACATTTTTCCTATACAAAAAATATGTATAGAAAAATATGTATTTTGAGACATTTTTCTATAGTAAAAGTCTAAGATTCTGAGACATTTTTCCTATAGAAAAAGTCTCAGATTCTGAGACATTTTTCCTATAGAAAAAGTCTCAGATTCTGAGACATTTTTCCTATAGAAAAAGTCTCAGATTCTGAGACATTTTTCCTATAGAAAAATTCTCAGATTCTGAGACATTTTTCCTATAGAAAAATTCTCAGATTCTGAGACATTTTTCCTATAGAAAAGGCTCAGATTCTGATGCATTTTTCCTACAGAAAAAGTCTAAGATTCTGAGACATTTTTCCTATAGAAAAAGTCTCAGATTCTGAGTGATTTTTCCTATAGAAAAAGTCTCAGATTCTAAGACATTTTTCCTATAAAAAAAATTCTCAGATTCTGAGACATTTTTCCTACAGAAAAAGTCTCAGATTCTGAGACATTTTTTCTATATAAAAAGTCTCAGATTCTGATACATTTTTCCTATAGAAAAAGTCTCAGATTCTAAGACATTTTTCCTATAGAAAAAGACTCAGATTCTGACAGATTTTTCCTATAAAAAAGTCTCAGATTCTGAGACATTTTTCCTATGGAAAAAGTCTTAGATTTTGACACATTTTTCCTATAGAAAAAGTCTCAGATTCTGAGACATTTTTCCTATAGAAAAAGTCTCAGATTCTGAGACATTTTTCCTATAGAAAAAGTCTCAGATTCTGAGACATTTTTCCAATAGAAAAAGTCTCAGATTCCTAGGCAAAAAGTCTCAGATTCTGATACATTTTTCCTATAGAAAAAGTCTCAGATTCTAAGACATTTTTCCTATAGAGAAAGACTCAGATTCTGACAGATTTTTCCTATATAAAAGTCTCAGACATTTTTCCTTTGGAAAAAGTCTTAGATTCTGACACATTTTAACTATAGAAAAAGTTTTAGATTCTGAGACATTTTTCCTATAGAAAAAGTCTCAGATTCCCAGACAAAAAGTCTCAGAACCTGAGACTTTCTATAGAAAAAATATCTCAGAATCTGAGACGTTTTCTACACAAATGTTATCTTAGATTCTGAGACTTTTCTATACAAAAAATGTTTTTTTTTTTATAGAAAGTCTCAGATTCTGAAATATTTTTTCTGTAGAAAAAGTCTCAGATTCTAACAGTTTTTGTATAGAAAAAGTGTCAGATTCTGAGACATTTTTTCTATAGAAAAAGTCTCAGATTCTGAGACATTAGTTTCAGATGATGAGACATTTTTTTTTATAGAAAAAGTTTCAGATTCTGAGACATTTTTTCTATAGAAAAAAGTTTTAGATTCTGAGACATTTTTTCTATAGAAAAAGTTTCAGATTCTGATACATTTTTTCTATAGAAAAAGTTTCAGATTCTGAGACATTTTTTCTATAGAAAAAGTTTCAGATTCTGAGACATTAGTTTAAGATTGTGAGACATTTTTTCTATAGAAAAAGTATCAGATTCTGAGACATTTTTTCTATAAAAAAAAAGTCTCAGATTCTGAGACGTTTTTTTTATAGAAAAAGTCTCAGATTCTGAGACATTTTTTCCATAGAAAGTCTCAGATTCTGAGAGATTTTTCCAACAGAAAAAGTCACAGATTTTGAAAGATTTTTCCTATAGAAAAAGTATACGCCACTAATCAGAACCTTTACAATGTTTCCTATAAGCCAATACTCTCAGAATCTGAGGATTTTTCTTATTTTTTCCATCTTTGATAAATAAGAAAAAACTTAACTAAGGTATATTCTCAATAGAGAAACCCTCAAAATTAATAATTTGAATATTTTTTAAAGAAAACATTCCACAGTTTCTTTAAAATCTTGAAGATTTGAAAACTCTTTGAAAAAAAGACCACAGCCGACGGACAGATCAAAAATGTTTCTGGTCCTAAGAAAAATATCCCTATTCCTACGAAATTCCACGCTCTGGCGGTGTTTATTTTATTTTTATGTTCTTCCTAGAGATTTTCACTTATTTAAACTTTCTTTTGCCATTCGTTTTGGAAAACATGCATCCCAGTGCATTTAAATTCTTTTTTATGGAGATTTTTTTATCTTAAATAACAAATTTGCAGACAAAATAGCCATTTATTTTATTTATTTTTTTTGTAATTAAATAAAAACAATTTGTCAATAATTTTTTTTTTTGACACAAATTTTCTATTTACTTATTGAAATTTTCCTGGTAAATTGTAGCAAGGAGTATTAATACTAAAGAGATCTGAACTCGCTCTTCTTCTGTTAAAGCCGCTCTTAAATTCCCTTTGCTAAGTCCGCCATCGAACTGGACGTTTGATCAAACCAAAAAAAATCCCTTAAGTTCGATATAAACAAAAAAAAAGTGTTGCAGTTTGGTGATTTTCAGACTAAAGCTAGCGTTTTTTTTCATCTAGCTGTAAAAAAAAGTTTTTTTTGTGGATTATCGGGAAATCCAATGACTTTTTATTTGCTGACAATTTGTTTTAAACACTTTTAAAGGTATTTCCTAAATAATATTAACATAAAAATTATAAATTGATACATTTTTTTTAAATTTATTAAGCGCTTTTTCGATATAAAAAGTTAGCATTATTTGTCAAACCAACAATGTTAATTTAACATTATCGTATTTTCCTCGTCTAACAGTTTTCGTACCTTCTGTTAAAAAGTTCCAAAATATTAAGAGCGGGAGACAAAGAGCTTGATTGTAGTAAAATTTTAGTAAAAGAGAAATACATTTTCTCTTAAATTGCTTACGACATTTACTATTTTTATGTGTACTCGAACGGTTTTTGAGCAAAAATAGTAAATTGAGTAAATACTAGTAAATTGTAGTAGGTAATCGAATGGAGCTAATATGTTATTTGTGTTGTTGTTGTGAGTAATACCATTATGTTTAAATTCTGATTAATTTTTATTAAAAAAATAAAAATTGTTTTATTCGACCTTTAAAATATAATATTTTGAGGATGTTTATTCTGGCTCGAGGTCATTATTTTCTTTACTAATTAAAACCATGATAATAGCATAATTTTCAAGAAAATTATTTTTTTGTTTTAAATTTATTTATGTTGGTAATTTTTGCAAGACTTAATCGACACGTAAAAGTAATTTTCTTGAAAATTATGCTATGAGAATATCATGGTTTTAATTAGTAAAGAAAATAATGACCTCGAGTTCACGAAAAACTTTAAACTTTGATCGAAAGGCTCCACGCGTTAAAATAATCGGATTTGGCTCAAATTAGACTTAAATCAAAGATTGTTTCAAACTCTATGAAGGGGTCAAGGGAAGGAAATTTTGAGATTTTTTTTTAAAAATTTCTTGAACGCAGAAAAAATCGCCATTTTTGCAAATTTTTTTTTGACAAACTTTAAATGGCGATATCTCGAAAACCGTTTGACCGATTTTAGAATTTTTTCGATATTCGTATTCAGCATGCCAAAAGTAATTCAAATACTGCATCACGAGATATTTTTTATATTTTTCATTTTTAAAAATTGAAAATTTTGGTGGAAATTTTCCAAAAGTCCTAAACTTTGGTTAAAATGATCGGATTTGACTCAAAATTGTTTTAAATGAAAATTGTTTTAAATGCCTTAAACTCTATAAAACGGTCAATGGAATTGAATTTTGAGATTTTTTTTTTACAAAATTTCTTAAACGTAGAAAAAACAAGTGAGAGTGTTACATTCGGCTGTGCCGAATCTTTTATACCCTCCAAAATGTAAAAAAAATCCAGGGGCGTATTTTTTTTGGGGGGGGGGGGGGGGTTGGTGAGAGACGTTAGGGGCACCTTCCCTTTGCGATTTTGAACTTCTTTTGAGATAAGAATGTTGCATTTGCGTAGCAAAAGTACAAAAAACCCTTCAAAAAATGCGGTTTTCTTGGGTTGGTTTAGTTTTCCAAGGGAATACTTTTTTCCCCTTGGTCCGATTTTGCCCATTTCCGAACTTAACCTGCCTAGGAATATAAGACATATTCGTGCCAAACTTCGGAAGTCTAGCTCTTTTATTTTGGACTGTATCGTGTCTTCTACAGATGGACAGACGGACGGACGGACATCGCTAGAATGTCTTAGAATCGATCACTGATCAAAAAAATATATACTTTATGGGGTCCTAGACCGATATTTCGATGCGTTACACACGGAATGACAAAGTGAGTATACCCCCATACTGTGGTTGGAGGGTATAAAAACCGCCATTTTTTGCAAATTTCAAATTGCGATATCTCGAAAACCGTTTGACCGATTTTAAAACTTTTTTGATATTCGAGTTCAGCGCATCAAAATTAACAAATATGATGTGTCGAAAGATATATGTATTTATTTCTTATTTTATTTATGTTTTTTAATTTTTCAAAAATCCAAAACTTTGACTGCCGAGCACCACGGGTTAGTTTAATCCGATTGACCTCAAATTGGTACCACATAAGTTTGAGGCCGTGAAGAATAAAAAAATGCCCGGACTTTGAAAATCGGAGAAAAACCATTTTTGCTATACAGAAAAATGTCAAAATTCCTTGACTGGCTGCAATTTTCTAAAATATTAAAATGTCTACTCAAGGACTACTTCCTGGTAAGTAAATTTTAGTTTTAATCTATTTTTTTTGTTACCTTCACATGAGTTTCACGCAACAATTGTGTAAAAGTATATTACAGAACCTTATCACAAAATTATGAATACGTACGAACAAGAGCAACATTTTCTAAACAAAATTTCAATTTTGGTCTTGCTCTGAGGAATGGTTAGTAAAAATTAATAGAATTTTGTAACAACTCAAAAAAAAAATACTAAAAATTTCGGAAACTTGGAACCTAGAGACAACATTTTTCTTAGCAAAATCCATCGAAACACGTCTTTACAAACAAAAAAAAATTCGAATGAACGACTTTCATAGTATTTATGAACAAATTCATACAATTTATTAACTTTTTCAAAATATTTATAAACTTTTTCAGAGTATTTATGAATAAATCATAATATGTGAAATTTAAGAACTATTTAACATTTTTCATAAATACTATGAAAAAGTTTATAAGTATTATGAAAATTTAATAAATTGTATGAATTAGTTTATAACTACTATAAAAATCGTTCATTGGAATTTTTTTTTGTGTGTGCTGCAGTTTTGATCTTTTTTGTGGAATATTTTAAATTATTTTTTATAATATTATGATTGATTTTGTTGTAATGGATTTTTTAAACCAATTTATCCTTGAAGCCAAAAAAATTCTATACCATTGTGTGTTTTTGTTTTTGGCATTTTATTTATACATCACTTATGTAAATTACAATGACCAGGTACTCCAATTTCCCATAATAAATAGTACAATAAGTATATAACAATTGTAGCCATTGTTTCATATTTGTTTGTTTTTTATTCAAAATTCATACACTTAAAGAAAAACGTTTGATTATATATAAAATACTAGCATATTCGCCCGGTACTTCATTACCGGTACTGGATAAAAAACTTATACAGTTGGCACAACCGTAAATATTCCAACCTTATTTTAGAGGTTACCGCTACCGGGCAAGCGGATGCCACAACCTCATTGCAGTTGTCACATCCATATTCAGGTTGACATAAACTAATAAAGGTTGTGACAACCACAAAACTGGTAATGACAACCTCAATATGAGGTTGGAATAACGGTTGTAGCAACTGGAATTGCTATGTGAGAAATGTTTTTGAAAGTTTTAGAGCACTTTATTTGGTAATAATCAATGACAGGTACTTCGTGTACTAAAAAAATTTGTTTTAATCGCCTAAAATATGCAATAAAAATCTTTATCTTAGCAGTACTATTTAGCCCTACTTTTACCAACATTTTAAACATTTTGTCCTTAAAATTCAGATTTTTTTGTTGACTAATTCAAGTTTCGAATTTCTTTTTTAAAAGACCAATATTTTAGGATATCGGAAAAGTACCAAAGTACACTTTTTATTCCATTTCACCATCTTAGAATAAAAAAGTTCTTTTCATGATATTTCAAGTTTTTATGACCATTATTTCAGTAGATCGAAAAAGGACCAAAGTACTATTTTTAAACCTTTTAGCATCGAAACTTTTTTTATTTCTATTTGAAGAACCATTTGTACAGGAGAAAGCAAATGTAAAAAAGCACATTTCATTACATGACTTTACTAGATTTTTTGGTACCTCCTGTTTTACGAGAATTCCTAGTAACCATTACGAACTTTTTTGTAATTTTACAAGATTTTTACTAATAAAATTGTTAATTTACAGCTTCTTTTTCTCAATAAAACTTACAAGGAATTTTGTAAAATTACGAAAAAAAATAAAAATTACAAAAAAATTTAAATTTCCAACCACATTTTTTTGATAAAGAACTGTCAAATATTTGTAAAATGGGATTACAAGACTTTTTCTAGTAATTTGACAAAGTTTTAAAATAATGTTTTTAGGCTGGTGCCTAATTTTAAAAAAGTTGCAGGACGCTACCTCAGTTTGACTATATAAGCTAACAATTAACGAAAAAGAAAACAAGAATTACTATTTTCATATTCTTAAAACCAAAAATTTTAATAACTTGGGTTTGTAACTTGGATAATAATTCACCTCGTGGTGAATAAAACCGTTTTTCACCAGCTGGTGAATAAAAAATTACATAATTATTTTTAAACAAAAAAAAATTTTTTTCATCAATTTTTTTTTCATCATTTTTTTGTTTCGTCCATTTTTTTTTTCATCAAATTTTTTTTTCATAATTTTTTTTCATCAAATTTTTTTTTATCAAATTTTTTTTTTCATCAAATTTTTTTTTTCATAAATTTTTTTTTTATCAATTTTTATTTTCATAAATTTTTTTTTTCATAATTTTTTTTCCTTTTTTTTTATTAATTTTTTTTTTCTTTTCATCAATTTTTTTTTTTCTTTCATAATTTTTTTTTCCATAAAATTTTTTTTTTCCATCAAATTTTTTTTCATAATTTTTTTTTTTTTTCATCAAATTTTTTTTTATAATTTTTTTTTTTCATCAGATTTTTTGTTCATCAATTTTTTTTTCATATTTTTTTTATCAATTTTTTTTTCATCAAATTTTTTGTTTTCATAATTTTTTTTTCATCAATTTTTTTTTCATTGATTTTTTTTTTCATCAAATTTTTTTTTGCATCAAAATTTTTTTTTCATAAATTTTTTTTTCATCAATTTTTTTTCATCAAATTTTTTTATCAAATTTTTTATTATCAATTTTTTTCTTACCAAAAAGTTTTTTTCCATATTTTTTTTCATCAATTTTTTTTTACATCAAAAAATTTTTCTTTTTATCAAAAAAATTCATCAAAAACTTTTTTTCATCAAATTTTTTTTTCACTAAAAATTTTGGGTTCATTAATTTTTTTTAACATAATTTTGTTTTTCGTGAAAAAAATATTTTTTTTTACCAAAACTACTTTGCACCAAGTCTAAGCTTTTCGCATAAAAATTTTCCATTTGTTTATCAAATGTACATAAAACAAGTGAAAGTGTTATATTCTTTGGTGCCGAATCTTATTCTCCAAAATGTAAAAACACTTTTTTTCACTTATTTTTGCACTCACTTACGAAATGTACAGCTCTTTTGGTTTTTTAATGGGGTCCTCAACTGATATTTCAATTTGTTTTGCATGGAATAGCAAAGTAATATAACATTATTTTTTCTAAAAAAACGTTGCTTTGGCATTTACACCCAAATCTTCCGCAAAACATTATCATGATTTAATGTTTTGGGCAAGAGTACAAAATTCGCAGGCATTTTTTGTGTAAGTTCTTAACATGCATTGAAAAAAAAAATAACTAATTAATGGGAAATTAACTAAATTCAGGGAAAGTTATTTGAACCAACAGAAGTTAAGTTGATAAAAACAAATTTCGGTAATCGCAACTGAAAAATTCGGTTGTTGCAGTTGCACCATTCAATTGACTCTAAATTCTGCTGGCACACCTGAACTGCTTTCTCTGTCTACTAATCATATAAAAAATAAGCTTGATGCAAATGAAGCGGCACGTAATATACATGATTGCAATTATGTTCCTGGTCATAAATCCGGTCTTCAAACTTTTCCATTATATCAAATTTTTGAGATATTTTAAATTCAAAAAAATAGGAGTTTTGGACATATTTTGACAACGTATAGCGAATAAACCCGATGTACTGACGACTTAAGAACAAATAAAGGGCAAATCTTAAACATTGCTCTTTAATACGCATAACTCATTTGATCAGTCGCTCTACCCGTTGGAGCACCAAGTGTCTTTTAATGAGGTCTTTTCCCCAAAAACTTTTTTTTTGATACTGGGGAAAAAGACATCACTAAAAAACAATTGGTACCCTAAGAATTAATGCGACTGACCAAATAAGTTCTGTATCTTATAGAGAGAGAAATGTTTAAACTTTACCGTCGACTTATTTTTAAATCGCTAGCACAACTGCGATTTTTTTGAAGTTTGACCTCAATTTATTTAAAAATCTGATGTGATGGAAAAGTTTGGAGACCGGTCGTTTGACCAGCATGACAGGTTTAATGAAGTGTATAAGTTCGCGTCCTAGTCGCATTTTCGATGTTTAGTAGTGTTAAAATTGTTAATTGCTAATAACCAAAGTTTGGTGTTGATTTTTTTTTCAGTGTACATATTTTATATTTTTGTTATTTTTTAGAAACACTCTTGTACCTGTGGGCGTATGTTTTTCCATAGAAACTTTTTAATAACTTTTTTTTAGTGCTATTTTTTTATTGAACATTAGAAAATACAATAAAACATTTGTATAGTCAAATTCGAATTTAGATTTTACGTTTCCTAGCAAAGTGTTGCCTTAATTGCTTTCAGTTTTTGCCAATCATAGATGGCGGTGGTATTGGCACAGTTTTGATTGTAAATGTTTTTTTTTGTCCTTGTGAGTTGGAGCAATTACTTTTAAATATTTAAAAACAAATTAGTTTAAAAGCAATATTTTCTGAAATATTTTAAAACAAATTTAGGGAATTCACATGGGTATCGTATTTGGTGTTGTATGTTGTATGTCCTATCTAAAAACAGGGTTGGTTAAACTTTAAATTAATAATACGACACTTACACGATATGACGATACAACATTTATACCTCTGTTTTGTGTGCTATTTTCAAGTATGCTAACAAGAAGAGAATATAAGAGAAAATTATCAAATGAGCGATAAATAATTTTTACCAACCCTGTTTTTAGATAGGACATACAACATATACAACAAATACGATACCCATGTGAATTCCCTAATTGTATTTGAAATATACAATGGTTACAGTTAATCCGAATGGGAGTTTATTAGTAGAAATCCCATCTCTGCAGTTTTATAAACTACTACATGTTGTAACATTTGTAATATATTAATTAAATTTTAGTAGTTAGCTTATCTTTGATTTTAATTTTGATGGGAACTGACATTTTTAAAAATTTTTAAAACCAAATAAATAATTTTTGGCGCCCATCTTAGGGCTTTTAGAATATACTCTGAATGTCACGAAACTTAAGCAAGATAAAAATAAATGGGGGAATATCTTACTAAACTAGTATTCACTTTTGACTTTATATAATCCCCACGGATCTGAATATCAATGACCAACACTTTGTTAAAATCTTTCAGAAGAGAAATTTGATAAAATTTTTACAAGATTTTTATTTACCTGTTTCATGCTACTTCTATGTTTTAAATATTTGAGGAATTCTGAAAAGATAAAAAAAATATAAAAATAAATATAAAATGTTTAATTTTATTTTTATGGTTATAAACAGGGAAACCAAAAATATGCAGTATCATGTTTTTTCCTGTGCATTTTATTGATAAATGGGTAAGGTATTTATCCGTTTCTGAAGTTTTTAAGAAATCTGGCATCGATTTGTTAGAGCATATTTTTGCATATTTTAGCCTTAAGAGCATATTTTTGCATATTTTAGGCTTAAGAGCATATTTTAGAGCATATTTTCGATTTTTAGAGCATTTTTCCACTTTTTACAGCATTTTTTTACATTTTTAGAGCATATTTTTTTCAATTTTTAGATCATTCTTTTCCATTTTTTTTATGACAACATTTATTTTTAAATTTTTTATCCAACAAGGATGTTTTTTCCAACAATAACGGAATTGTGACGATTGATTCCCCTTTGGCCAGTTCTTGCTTCATATCGGTATATGAAACTATGTTTTCTTTAGATTCAGCAACTTGGTAGAAAATATTAAGGCAAATATTTCTGTAGAACATATTTAACCCTCTAACTACCGCACATAACGGTATTTGGAGGGTCTATTCTCTAACAAATTGAAAAAAAAAACACCACAAAAAAAGGGACATAGTTTTTTTAAGAGCATATTTTTATTGTTTTTAGAGCATATTTTCCGTTTTTAAGGGCATTTTTTAAGCGCATAAAACGTGTTTTTTAGAGCATATTTTTGGTTTCCCTGGTTATAAACATAATTTCAAATCATATATTTTACCCAACAGATTAACTAAAAAATATACCCTTCAGTAAGAGTTGAACCAATGACTCCAACATTGCAAAGTGGAAGAAATGTCAAATTTTTTTCGAAATAATTCAGTCATTCAATAAATACTGGACCAGTAGCCATGTAATTTTATATGGTCATAGCTAGTACTTTCGAGCTTAACTTTGTAGCCCAGTGGTTAAAGGGAGGAGGGAGCAACACACCCAAAAAGGCACCTTTTGCATATGAATACTTTAAACGTTTGCCATTTTTTGTTATCAGATTTCTAAAACAAATTATATGTGGATAATGTAATAGCATAGGATTAAAAAACCTGCTTAGTGGGTGTGGCTTCCTCCAATACTTTCCGAGATAGAGCCATTTTACAAAGTAAAATGGGTTTTATTGAACCAGGGGAACTAAAAATATATATTCCAAGCTTCAGCAGCCTCAGAATTGTCTTTCGAAGGTTAGCAAAGGTTTTATATCGTAAATTCGCAAAAAACCTTTGCCGAATTTCACTATTTTGCTTATAACCGTTGAACCACCGAACCGATTTAGCTGAATTGCAATAATGACCTGACTAGGCAAAGGGACAATATATGTGCCAAACTTCAGAGGCCTCAGTAAAGCTTTTAAAAATTTCGCGTGTTTTAACATACATACAGACAGACGGACGGACATCGCTAGATCGTCTTAAAATTGATCGAGGCTCATTAATATAAATAGTTTGTGGGGTGCTAGATCAATATTACAAGGTGTTAATAACAAACTTATATATGGGGCATTTCATGTCAAATCGAACACGTTGAAATTTTTTTTTTTTTAGATTTTCCCAATTTGTCTCACTAATGACCCCTCTCGGACGCACCATTGGACCGGTAGAAGCTGATTAAATAAAACAAATTTACAAAATATAAAAAAAATTGTATGGGGACCGCCTTAACAGTTAAAGATAGAGGGTAGGCGTGTTCAGAGAAAATGTTTGGACTAAAAAAATATTGTGGGTAGGTCATACATTTTGTTACTCTAAGGGCACTATTAGGGCAGTTGGAGCGGTTGGAGCAAATTTTAAAAAATTGCGTTTTGTGTGGGAGCCCCCTTAGAAATTGGAGATAGGGCATTAGTTTGTTCCAAAGAAATGTTAAGACGTAAAAATTAATGGGGGTCGGTCTTATGAAGGACCCCTCTATGACGCACCATTCGAGCAGTAGAAATGATTTCAAGATTGGAAAATTACAACAAAATTTTTTCAAAAAATTTTAAAAAATAGTAATTATCGTTATCCCACGATCCTCCTGGGCAAAAAAATTGTAGAATTGATAGAAGTTTTACAAAAAAAAATTTCAAAAAAATCGAAGAGTACAAACATTTTTAAAAATGAGATTTTGGTTTTAAAACTTAAAAATCGCATACTAGAGCGCTTTTAAGATTTTTTTTGGATTTTTTTTTTAAAGTACGTAAAAAAACAAAAATTTTGAAAAAAAAACAATTTGAAATTTGGACGATTATTGAAGAAGTTATGATTAAAAGAAGTTTGAGTAAAGGAGCAAACTACCAATTTTTCAAAATTCGATATCTTTTGAACGGGTTATCAAAAAAAATCTGAAAATTTACCACAAAGGAGTTTTCGAGGGGTACTAAAAACTGTTAACAAATTAGGAAAATCTAAAAAAAAAAATTTTCAAAGTGTCCGATTTGACATGGAATGCCCCATATACATAATTAATCAGTGATCGATTTTAAGACATTCTAGAGATGTCCGCCTGTCCGTCTGTCTCTCTGTCTGTATGTCTGTGGAAATGGTGATCACGGTCAAAATATTACACCGAGATGACTGAAACTTAACATACTTATTGAAAGTTTTCAATAAGATTGTTCAGTTTCGTGTTGCATTTGAGCAATATCGGTTCAGCGGTTCAAAAGTTATGAACGAAAATGTAAGGACACCTTAAAAAATTTTTGTACATTCAACATAACCTAAAAATACAAAATGCTTTAATTCGGCTGTTGGTTGACATACATATGTGCACATAATTGAAAACCGAATGGTACTTAAAAAAAGTACAAACATATATTTCGACAAAAAAATAAAAAAATCGCGGATTTTTTTACCACAATTTTTTCCGCGGAGATTTTTTTTTTAAATTTTTTTTTTTTAAATTTTTTTTTTTTAAATTTTTTTTTTCAAAAGTAATTTCCTTTTAAATAAAACTTTTTGCAATAATCTTTTTGAAATTGTGAAGGGTATCAATACATTCGGCAAGACCGAATTTAATTTTTTACTTGTTTTAATTTTAATGTATGTTGGAGGGTATAAAAGATTTGGCACATCTGAATTTAACACATTTTATATAATTAGTAGCAAAAATATATGAACTAAGACATCATTAAAAGGCAATTGGTGACATAAAGGTTAAAGCAGTTGACTAAATGTGAACTGCATCCTTAAGTGACATGTTTAACCTTTATTCTCGACTTATTTTAATGTCACTATCACTTCGGGGTCATCCGCTATGAGTTGTCAAAAATTTCCAAAACGCTAAATTTTTTGAACTTTGATTTCAATTTTCTTAAAAACCTGATGGGATGATGGAAAAGTTTGGAGACCAGATTTGTGATAACTAAAAAAAATGCAATTAACTGTGTTAGGTCGCGTCTCAGGCGCATCAAGTTTTTTTCAAATGTTCGGTAGTGTTGTTTAACAAATGGCGCCCAACATGGGTCTGGTTTACCTCTCTTTTGTTTACCTCCCTTTTAACAGCAAACAATGAAAAATAATTATTTTATGGTATTGTTAATAGGGGCGCATGTCTAAAATCTATATTATAGTTTTTAAAGATGTGACTGAGGGGTGCGTAATCAAATTCAATTGAATTATTAGAGAATCCTGGAGAAATAATGGAAGCTTTCAACAAATCTGTGAACGGCCCAAAAAAAATTAATGTTATTAAATTGTATTAATATTTATTCTTTATCCCAGAAAAGATTTATAAACAAACTTTAAAGAACTTAAACCAGAACGAAGTTTTTTTCCGGTCTGATGCGTTTTAAAAAGCCAGTTAAATTCTTATACACATTAAACTGTTAGCCACTCATACTAAAGAATTAGTTTTTTTTAAAGATCAACTGTAAATTTGTTTTCATATGAATGATTTTATACACTCAAAAAAAACCTTGTAAAATTACAAGAAAATTTTGTAATTTTTTTTTTACTCCTCCTATTTAACAATAATTACTTTTATTTTACCAGCTTTTTACCAATAATTTTGTAATTTTACAAGCTTTTTACCAAAAAAATTGTAAATTTACAATTTTTTTGACGCCATAATTTTACTAGATTTTTTGCAACCTCCTATTTTACGAAATCTCCTACTAAAAATTACGAACTTTTTTGCAGTTTTACAAAATTTTTACCAATAAAATTGTAAATTTACAACTTTTTTAACGAAATAAAACTTACAACAAATTCTCGTTAATTTACTAGATTTTTTTTTTTTTGTAAAAAATCTTGGAAATTTGTAAAATTACAAGAAAAACTGTAAAATTACAAACAAAAAATTAAATTTCGATTGAAAATTATTTGTTAAAAAACAAGGAAAAATGTCAAATGTTGGTAAAATGGGATTACGAGACTTTTCCAGTAAATTGACAAGGTTTTTTTTGTGAGTGTACTACAATTTTTAAAAGTTAGAAAAGAAAACAAATTAAGAAAAATAAAAACAAAAAAAGCGTGATCATATCACGTGCTGTTCACTGCTGTTGCTGGTTAAATGACAAACAATAGTGGTTTTGTGGATGATCATATGGCGTCACGGTGTCAAATTACTAAACAACAACAGCAACGACCAGAAGAAATCAATGTTGAAATAGGAAGTGAACTTAAGAGGCAGGCAATAACAACAGTTTTCCAAGAGTGCAGAAACTTAACAAGACTTAAAAAAATTTTAAATGTGACAGTGACATGCAAAAGCTAAATAAACTAATACTAATACGACAGTCTCTGTGCTTAAAGAGAGAAAACATAAGATCACATTATTGTTGACTGACAGAACACAATAACCCAGTGAATATTAATTTGGAATTTGGAAATCTAATGAAAAGTTCTAGTACAATTGATCTTTTACGAATTACAATTGTTCTTTTACGAATTACAATTGAACTTTTACGAATTAAAATTGATAATTTTCGATTAACAATTGATCTTTTACGAATTACAATTAATCTTTTTCGAATTACAATTGATCTTTTACGAATTACAATTGATCTTTTACGAATTAAAATTGATCTTTTTCGAATTACAATTGATCTTTTACGAATTACAATTGATCTTTTTCGAATTACAATTGATCTTTTACGAATTACAATTGATCTTTTTCGAAATACAATTGATCTTTCATGAATTACAATTGATCTTTTACGAATTTTAAATGGAATCTTCGAATTACAATTGATCTTTTACGAATTACAATTGATCTTATTCGAATTACAGTTGATCTTTTTCGAATTACAATTGATCTTTTTCGAATTACAATTGATCTTTTTCGAATTACAATTGATCTTTTTCAAATTTCAAATGATCTTTTACGAATTAAAATTGATCTTTTACGAATTACAAATGGAATCTTTGAATTACAATTGATCTTTAACGAATTACAATTGATCTTTTACGAATTACAATTGATCTTTTTCGAATTACAATTGATCTTTTTCGAATAACAATTGATCTTTTTCGAATAACAATTGATCTTTAACGAATTGCAATTGATCTTTTACGAATTACAATTGATCGTTTACGAATTACAATTGATCTTTTACGATTTACAATTGATCTTTTACGAATTACAATTGGAATATTCGAATTACAAATAGAATCTTCGAATGACAAATGGAATCTTCGAATTACAATTGATCTTTTACGAACTACATCTGTAAATGGTGTAGTAAGTCCCAACATGCATATCAAATTTCATGAAATTCGGGTGGATCCTGGTCAAAAATTAAATTTTTTTTGCTATGTCGATATGGGTAAACTCTAACTCTGAAAAAGTGTCAGTTTTTTCATTACATGCCCCATATATAGGATGATGAAACTTCTTTAAATGTAGTTGTTGAATTGTTTTCTTGGTTATTTTATTCCATACCTATTGCTATGGAAAATACTACGAAAAGAAAATCCACGAGAATTTACCTTCAGCTGCCAGACTTCGGGACTTTTTCTAAATATTGGGGATTTCTTGCGAACAAAAAAGGCAAACCATTTAATTTTCAAAAAGTATTTAGCACTAAAATTGTGATTTTTGTAGCATTTTTCTCAGTTTTTAACGCCCTTTCATGACGTGTGGTAAAAAATCAAATTAATTTTTTTTTTAAAAATCATCGATTTATTCCGCGCCCAATTACCACTTTTTGACAACATCTGGAAGCTTGCAGAAAACGTCATGACACTAATTTTAGCTGTAGAATCGAATGGGGAAATAAAATGTGGAATAAGTTCAGCCGTTTTCGTTCCGCAGGAGAATGGGGTCAAAAACCGGGGTTTTAACCGCGGAGAGGCACTGGAAGAGTTGGAAATTTTTCCAAAAAACTACGCCTACATTTGTATATGTTCGTGAATATATTGCACGGATAATAGAGGTAAAGCACGGTTAATAGAGGTAAAAACAATAACAAAAAAAGACAATATGTACGTCGACATGTATGAATTGCACGGATAGTAGAGGTAAAGCACGGTTAATAGAGGTAAAAAACAAACACATAGCATGCCGGTTAATAGAGGCAGCCGGTTAATAGAGAGCCGGATAGTCGAGGTTCAACTGTAATTAAAATTTTAATTATTTTTTTTTAATTTTAATAATTTTTTTTTAATTTATAATATTAAGTTTTTAATCAATTAAATATTCAGTTATTTTTAATAAATATACAAATATTTTTAATTTATATGCGCATTTTAGTGATTGGTCCGGATTTAATTAATTTTTTAATTAAATCTATTAATTTTTTAATTCAATTTTTTTTTCTGTGTAGGTAATAATTTTTTTTGCATGGGTATTTTTAAGGATATTTTGTTATTTTTTTTTTTTTGGTACAGCGGTTAAACGAATCTGGCAACGTTGTCCAACTGCATGCACAAGAATAATTCATGATGACGACAACAACGATGATGTTGACGATGATAATGAAAATGATGAACAAGTGATGCACGCGATATGATAGTGATGATTGTTGCATGTCAAATAAATGACTGACTAAGTGAATGAATACTTAAATAGATGAATGGGAATAAAAAAAGTGCACGGTGTTATACCGTTATAATCTGGGGATGCTACAATTATAATGTAGATGTGTTCAAATCAAAAAAATTAAATGAAAATGTTAGAGGAGTGATATTTTTTTTTTGGAATACATGATTGTATAAATGGCATGGAAAGATAATAAATCAAAGAATAATTTCTGTAATGATAAATAAGAGTTTAATATCGAAGGCAAATATTTAAAACTAGCTATCTGCAATATTTTCGAAAGAAAGTTTTCGATAGAAATGTGTTCACTGAATCAGTTGTCATCTATAAAAGTAATTTTTAACTGAAATATTATTTCAAAAACAATTTTAGATATATTGTAGAAAAAGGATTAATAATAACTCTTAGAAGTACCTACAAAATTTTCATTATGCAGATAGCAAGTTTTCAATATTCGCCCTCGATATGTTGGAATGTAGCATGATTAACATCATTTTAAACTGTATTTCAACAAGAAACCACGAGTAACTCTAGAGAAAGAAAAATAGCTAGCAGGACTCCCCTGCGCCAACCTTGATTTTCTTCGAAAGGAACTTGTCATCAATATGATAAATTTTTTCGCATGACTTCCACCGCAGAAACAAAATCATTTCCTTTAGTGTGACTCTAAGAAATTATTAGCATATTAAAAATTAAAATTTGGGACGTAATTCCTCTTTCTCATTTGCATACATATGTCTACAGTTTTCATGATAACATAAATATTATAAAGACTTTAAAAATTTCCATTTACTTAATTAAATTTTAAATTTGTTATCTTCATAATTAACCAACTAATATTATTAAACATAAATATGAACACAAAAAATATCTAATATTTACATAATAAAATCTAAGGATCCCAAACGAAGAACACAAGGAAACAGAATAATGGAAATATTTGGAAAAAGATTACAACTAAGAAATTTCAAATACATCAATTGAATTTCTTCAATTAAACAAGTTTAGCATGCATCGCCACAATAATTTGGGTTCAGTTTAGATAAGAGATGGGCGTATGAGTAACTTTTAACTCACACTCACGAAACACATTTTCCAATCACGCACTCTCACACACGAGCTCATTTTTTTTAATCACACTCACTCACAATCACGTGAGTAAATTTAAGACAACTCACACTGCGGTGTACTCACACAAGCTTCACTTACACTCCCGTTGACTTACACTACTGAAACTTTTTTTTACGAAAAAAAAAAAAAAATTTTTCAAAATCTGTCAAAATTTTTAACAAAATTTGAAGTTTTAACAGATTTGAAAAAAAATTTTTCTTGCTTTTTTCAGGATATTTTTTCCAAATTCTTCGTCTGTCACGTTTGTCTTGAAAAAGGGGTAAATCTTACTTCAGTATTTACCATTCCAACTAGAGTAGCCCTGTGTAATGTTTTGTTAACATATTTGCATATAAAATCTTTATTAGCTTAGTACCATTGGCACAAAAAAAGGAAACCTATACCTAATTTTTGAATTATAAGCTTTTCAAATTGTATTTAAATCAAATAGAAAATCATTAATAAACATATGTTCAACATTAGAGATTTCATACATCATACATAAATAAATTGGACAAAAAAAGGAAAGCTCAACCCTTTTTTTCTTTCGGGGGATTGTTTTTGTCAATAACACTCAAACATGCATAATAACTACCCAGTTGGCCAAGAAGTTATAACTATCACCCAGTTGGAAATGTGTCATTGAGGAAATTGACATAGTGATTCCTTCACTCAAAAAATTATGTACTTAAATTCCAGTGAATATTCACTTAAAACAAATGAAATTTTATTTAAAAACCATTCCACTGTTTTTTCATTTAAAATAAAATCATATAACAGTCAATTTTTAATGTTAATTTAATGACTAACTAAAACATTAAAAAACTAATGAATATTTACTTATTTACTTTGTATTGAAAAAAATTAAAACTATTGAAGAAATTTTTTACTGCCAAAACTTAATGTATAAATTATTTTTTTTAAACAACAGAAATAGTAGAAAACAAGAAATCCTTTAAAAAATAAATGAATTTTCTTTTAAAATAACTTTACTGATTACATTTTAAAATAACCTACCGACAGTTAATGACATAATTTTCTTAGTGTTGAGGAAATGTCTTCAGGTTCGGACACATCATAGGGAAACCTTGATAACATGTCCTAACATTGTCATCAATGAATTTTTATTTAAAGACATCCATACACTCAAAAAATTATGTCATTAACTGTTTGTAGTTTATTTAAAAAGTTTTCCGTTTAGTCGTTTTTAAAGAAAAAACATTTGTTTCGTGTTCAGTTTTTATTAATGACTACTTCTGTCCTTTGTTTCAAAAAGAACACATTAAAAAATAAAGACTTTCATTAACATCTAATCTTTAAAGTCATTTATTTTTGTTCTGTAAGTAAAAACTACTGATTATTCTTTAAATTTTTAATGATTTGTGTTAGTAATTTTTTTTTTAAATTGTTGGTATTTTTTAATGAGATATCATTAGTTTTTACCTACACAAGAAGTTTATTTTTTTGTAGAAAAAAAAATTAAAAAAATAATTTTTAGAAATATAAAAACATGTTTGTATCAAGTGACTTTGGCACGATGGGTAGAGTGTCTGGCCAGAATGTAGTTGATTGCGGGATCGATTCCCCAAAATTTTATTAAAAATTTTTAAAAAAATATTTCAATAGAAAATTGTAAAAAATAACAGAACTATCATTAATTTTTAATGTTTTCGTAGGTTATTTTTTTCGAATATGTTAGTAAAAAAGAGTGAAAAAAAATAATTTTTTAATGTTTAATGTTATTTATTTTAAAAAATTTTGTCAACAGTAAAAAATAAATGTTGATGTTTGTTAAAATAAATGAATAATTACTGGGATGGTTTTCAATTGTTTATTCACTAGTTTTAAGTGTGTTTTTCATTTGTTTTTGCCTACAAAATATTTTGAATGTAAGGAAATATCTACACAATAGCAGAACATTAAATAAAAATTTTAAATTTGGGAAACCTTTCAATTTCCAAGAAAATCATGGCAACATTATCGATTTCTTTCAAATAAAATCAAATTCTTACAAGTTGTATACAATAAATAGATATTTAGTTTTGAAAATAAAGTTGGGATGAAGTAGAAGGGTTTTGGACTAATAAACTAAAGGTTCAGGTTCAAGTCCAGTTGGAACTAAAAAAAGTTTTTTCTTAATACACTCAAAATATTTTGTAGGCAAAAACAAATGAAAAAAAATAATTAAAACAAGTGATAAAACATCTGAAAACCATCCTAGTAATTATTCATTTGTTTCAACAAATATTAACATTTATTTTTTACTGTTAATAAAATTTTCTAAAATAAATTACGAAAACATTAAAAATTAATAAGTGTTGTGTTATTTTTACCAAAAAATTAAAAAAAAAAAAAAAATACCTACGAAAACATTAAATATTAATGATTTCGTAGGTTACTTTTACAATTTTTCTATTGAATTTTATTTTAAAAAAAATTTTAATAAAATTTTTGGGGAATCGATCCCGCAACTAAAATTTATGAAAAAATGTCTTTGAAAATTTGTCATAAATTTTCCTCAAATTTAGTTAAATTTAACTTAAAAATGAGAAATTTTCTTAACTATGAGGAAAAAATTTTAGTTCATTTACTTATAATTAGTGCATAGTTTTCTTTAAATGGATTTTTTAAATATTAGGAAAAAAATTCTTGCTGCCAAAGAAATTTTCCACAAATCTAAGAATTGTATCTTTATTTTTAAGACATATTTCTTAAAAAACAATTTAGTTCAAGTTTAGTTAAGATTTACTAAAAAAACATCATCGTATTTCTCTTCTTTGAATTGAGAAAGTGTACTTATTAGAATTTAGTTAATGACTTCTGAGAATTTAGTTAAAAGTTCAAAATGGCGATATCTCGAAAACTAAGCGAGATAGAGCGAAACGGATGAAATTTTCAAAAGAAAGACTACAAAGAAAATGTGGAATAGCCTAGCTCTGCATATCTGTCGGGGTCTCAAGACCCTAATTTAAGATCTAAAATTTGAAATTCCCGAAATTTTATATATACACATATCTCGGTAAATACTGCCAACATAAGAAAAAGTCCAACGGCATTTTTGTAGCTCTTGACTTGTAGAACACTTTCGCAAAATACCCAAAAGCCCTCCGATTAATAGTTTTTGAGTTATCCGGCTTTTAAGATTCTCAAGACCCTATCAGGCCCCTTATTACCGTATCTCAAAAACTAAGCAAGTTAGATTGAAACGGACACAAGTTTTGGTTCAAAATCTATGGGGAGCCTTAAAGGACCCAACGGGGTCTCGAGTTAAATGGGATCCGAACCCATGGGTCCAGGATCTAGACCCAATCTATTTCTAAAATGTGAAGTATAATTTTTCCCATTTTCTAATTAAAATTGGCTTAAAATTAAATGACTTTGTTTTCCTTATTTTTGGGAAAATTATGAACTAAAACCAAGAAAAAAAATCTTTGGAGCAAAATCATTCTCTCTTTTTCTCAAAATTGAGTTAATTTTCCCAGATTTTAGTTCACTTTTTTTTGAGTGTAGGGTAATTTTTGTCCTTTTTCCAAATATCCTCTTATAACACGACTAAAACGTGCATTTAAAGGGTTAAAATCTTCCACAAACATTGTTTGCATCAAATTTTACAACGGGTCGTCAAAGGTCAGAAGTTCGTGCGAAAAGCAGACAAGGAAAAACTCCGTACTTTATTAAAATAATGTTTAAATTATTCAAATTTAGTTATGTTTTGAAATAAAACTCTTAAAAATGTTGGTGTTTTATAATTTCAAAAAATAAAACTCTTAAAAATTTTGGAGTTTTATAATTTCAAAAATAAAACTCTCTCAAAAAAAAGAGTTTTATTTTACCTTAAAAATAAAAAGAAATTTGTTTTGGTATTATTTTTGAAAATAATATGAATATATGTATAGTAGAGTTTAGATAAAAATAATGTATCTCATCTTAAATATTATATTAGGTTTAAGGGGGGTATAAAGGAAAAAATTAGTGTTAACATGAGCAATTTTTAAACAGCTATAAAAATATCAATACGCAATATTTTTTAATTCTGTTTTTTTATTTGCAAGATGAATTATTGTAATATTTTTAAAACTTTATTACACAAAATTTGGTCAACAAGAATTTACAGGGTTGCCACTCATTTCTTTTTTAAAAGAGAAAATCGATTTGTAGATATTTAAATTCTCTAGTACTTACCGTAGCCATTTTTGAAAAATATTGATTTTTGTTGAAATTATGCTAATATAAACTTAAAAAATTTACTTTTCTTCTTTCAAAAAATCATAATTAGGTCAAAATTTTAAAAAATTTCCACGAATAAGTACTAGAGAATTTAATAATCTACAAATCAAAAATATTTCATCAAAATCGGTCCAGTACTTTTAGCTGTACAACTGCAGCCGATTTTGTCCTTTAAAAAAACATTCTACAATTAAGTGGAAATTTCAGTTCATCATCTTTTATGTTATTAAATTTTAAAAATATTACAATAAATTATTTTTCAAATCAAACACCGAATCTTTTATACCCTCCAAAATGTAAAAAAACTATATAAAAAAATCCAGGGGCGTCTTTTTTTTTGGGGGGGAGACGTTAGGGGGCACCTTCCCCCTACGATTTTTAACTTCTTCTGAGATAAGAATGTTGCATTTAGCATAAGTACAAAAAACCCTGCAAAAAATGCGGTTTTTCTTGGGTTGGTTTAGTTCTCCAAGGGGGAACTTTTTTCCCCTTGGTCCGATTTTGCCCATTTCCGAACTTAACCTGCCTAGGAATATAAGACATATTCGTGCCAAACTTCGGAAGTCTAGCTCGTTTAGTTTGGACTGTATCGTGTCTTCTACAGACGGACAGACGGATGGACGGACATCGCTAGAATGTCTTAGAATCGATCACTGATCAATAATATATATACTTTATGGGGTCCTAGACCGATATTTCGATGCGTTACACACGGAATGACAAAGTGAGTATACCCCCATACTGGGTTGGAGGGATAAAAACTGAATAAAAAAATATTGCGTATTTATTTTTTATCGCTGCTTAAAAAATCACATGAAGACTATTTATTTTTTATTTAAACACCCCTTAAGAAAAAGTATATTATTTAAATCTTCCTTTTATTGGTTTTGGAACAGTTACACATGCTGAGCCTTTTGCTCAAAATTAGCGAGTTCTTAGATATTACAGAAACGGTGCGTCTGTATCCATTACTTTTCTCACTAGTTGTTATTGATTAGAGATGTGCGCGTGACACGAATTGTTCGTGATTCACGCGTGAATCACGCGTGGTCGTGAGTGAAATTTATTTTAACTCACGTGATCGTGAGTGCGCGTGATCAGAAAAAATTGTTTCGTGCGTGAGCGTGCGTGAGTAATTTTTTTTCGTGAGTTTGCGTGATTATTTTGTGCTGTTTGAAACAAAAAAAAGTTAAAAAATCGTCATTATATTGAAGTAAGAGGGTAATTAATACAAAATTGTGATTTAAATAAATTTTTATTATTGTTTTAAGGAAAATCAATACTTTTTGTGCAAGAAATCGACAAAAGTAAAATAAAAATTTTATTAGTTACAATTTCGTGAGTCTGTGTGAGCGTGATTATTTCGTGAGCGTGAGAAAAATGTTAGTTACTCACGTGAGCGTGAGTGAACGTGAGCTGAAAAAATAATTTCGTGCGTGATCGTGCGTAAGCAATATTTTTATTTCGTGAGCGTGAGCGTGCGTGAGTCAAAATTCACTCACGCGCCCATCTCTGTTATTGATGCTTAAATTTGTTTACAGTATTTATTTCCAGTCTCGAATATTTTGAAAATGGATCGAAATAATCTGGGTTCACGAGGTCTATTACTACCCATAAAATTTTCTGGTTCCAATTTTCGAATAAGTAAGATTGGAACTACAGAAAGTACTAAATAAGCGGTTATTCGAATCTTCAAACGCGAATATCTTAAAAACGGTAAACGCAAGAAATATTTATAGCAGATTTGGAATTAGGAGGGCAATATCTATTTAGTTCATACATTTAATTTTGCAGAGTGTTCATTTTTTATTTCTTAAAGTTTATACGCGATTTTTGCAAAAATATTTTTTATGCAAAAAGCCAACAAAATATTAATAACACTTTTTTAGTGCAATATTTCGTTAATAGAAAGTTTTTTTCACAAATAAGAGTTCTATTAGGATTATTAAAAAATTTAAATAAGATGAATTTAATTTCAACTCATTTTACTATTTCGTGAGGTCATATTTTATCATATTATCAACTATTTTACATAAAAATGTTAAAATCCAAAAACATTTTTTGTTTACTTAAAATAAAATTAATTGTATGAAAATAAAACTCTTTTTATTTCGGAGTTTTATTTTTAAAACTCGGTACCGAGTTTTATTTTAAAATTGTAGGAAATTTATTTAAAAATTGAATTAAATTTTTTTGAAAAAAATACTTTTGGTTTTTTTTCATTGAAGAGTTTTAAGTTTTACACTTTTCCCTTGTCTGGCGAAAAGTGCAAAATGCTTTAAAAAGTAAAAATATAAAGTAGTTTAGAGATAAATAATTTAAATAATTATGATAACTTAAAATTTTCCTCTTTTTAACCATTTTGCCTATGTCGCACGAACTTTTGACCATCGACAACCCCTAGTAAAATTTAATGCAGAAAATGTTTGAACAACATTTGAACCCTTTAAATGCACGTTTTAGTCGTATTCTGAGAAAATATTTGAATAAAAGGGCCAAAATGACCTCTAAAAATGGGAGAGAGGTTTAAAATGTTCTAAGAAAAGAACCACCATCAAATTTCACTGCCGACATCTATTGTCGTAATTTACAGTGACGAGCAAAAGTGTAACAGAGTTCACATTGCTTAGATAATCTGCTCTATATTTTAAACTACACAAGATAAAGTATTGAAGTTTTTTGATAATTTTATTAGTTAATTGATCAGAATTTATAAACATTATCGAAATATGCTGTAAAATTTTTTATAAAAAAAATATAGTAAAAATTACATAAAAAGGCAAGTGTTACATTATTGCACTCATGATTTTTCTACATAAATCTTTAGGACAACTTTTATATTTCGCGCATATAGACCCGGGTTTTGCAATTTTTTTATAAAACTTAATAAATAACATAAAAATAATTCATTTGTTGAAAAGAAATTTTGGGTAAACATTATTTTTAACTCAAAAGTCCGTCCTTTTTACGTTTTTTGGGGAACCACGCATATTTATCAAGCTAAGAATTTGCAGAAATTATTTTTTTTGAATGGTGTTTATATCAGGCGATAATAGAGACCATTTATAAAAAATTTCGTAAATGGATTGTTGCTTTTGCAATTAGTAAAAAAAAAGTTGTTGTGTACTGGGGTTGGGTTTCTGGAGGAATTTCAAATATTTTTGTCGAAATTCGACATTTTTCGGCTGAATAAAGGCCAATTTTGCCACAAGAAGTGTTTTCTTAATTCAGCCGCAAATAAATCAACAAGTTATATCACCAGTTGATCATAAATTTTGTTAAGAATGGGTTTATGCCATTTGAAACCACTATCACATTTCGTGGTTTTGGACATTATCCTCGGGGTAGTGCCATAGTGTCAAATTATAGAATCAGAACGCAATCTTTGGAGTTAATTTTTTCAGAAAGAACAAAAATAAATAATGTTTAATAAATAAAAGTCTTTTGCTGCTCTTCTCATTGGACGAAATTCACTAATTCAATTTAGGTACCCCAAACAATAATTTTAAATAGGGATTTAATAATAACTACATTCTTTATAACAATATTGTCAATCTACTGATGATTTTAATTGACGATATATTTAAGACCGAATATAGAAAAAACATCATCGGCCAGAATTGGCTCGTATTCATCCGAAAAATGTTGAATATCTGCAAAAATATTTGAAATTCCGCCAAAAACCCAAATTGAGTACCCAATAAAAAAATTGTATTAATTGCAAAATAAACAAACCACTTATGAATTTGATTATAAATGGGCTCTAATATCGCCGGATATAAACGCCATTCCAAAAAAATAATGTCTGTATATTCTAAGCTTGAGTAATACGTGTGGCTCTCCTAAAATCGTTAAAAGGACGGACTTTTGAGTTAAAAAAAATGTTTAGCCAAAATTTCTTTTTAACAAATGAATTATTTCTATGTTATTTATTAAGTTTTATAAAAAAATTGCAAAATCCGGGTCTATATGCGCGAAATATAAAAGTTGTCCTAAAGATTTATGTAGAAAAATCATGAGTGCAATAATGTAACACTTGCCTTTTTATGGAATTTTTACTATATTTTTTTTAAAAAAAATTTTACAGCATATTTCGATAATGTTTATAAATTCTGATCAATTAACTAATAAAATTATCAAAAAAACTTCAATACTTTATCTTGTGTAGTTTAAAATATAGAGCAGATTATCTAAGCAATGTGAACCCTGTTACACTTTTGCTCGTCACTGTATGTCAGAAGCAGATTTATAAAATTTTTTCGAATTATTTTACACGACTTTGATGAAACCCAATTTAGTAGTGTGTTTTGTTTACAATTTTACTTTTTTAATAATTTTGCACTTTTCCCACGAACTTTTGATCTTCGGCAACTCCTAGTGGGACATAAAAAAAGAACTCGAGTAAAGTTTTCAAAACCCTTCAGGGATTTTGGTCTTCTATTGGTATACTCAATTATTTCTGGTCCCGTTCAAGATACACTCGAAGACCCCAAATTTGTTGCACAGTGTAATGAACGTTCAATACATACCAATTTTAAAATTAGTGTCCATCATTTTGAATCGGCCATTTTGAATTCAAAATATTTGATTTCATATTCGTAATCAAAGACGCCATTTGCTTCATAACGACGTTTTTAAGCATTTGTCAGCTAAATCACACGATGATAACTTTTATTTAAGATATCTTGAAAATATAATGAAGACTTTGCCCAACTGGGTATTAAAAATTCAAATCTACACAGTCAACACAAATTCCAAAAACAAATACATTAACAAAGATTTGTTAATTTATGTAGAAATGTTGATAATAATGTGTTTAGACTAAATACTTAAAGTTTGAAAAAAAAATTAAAATCGGATTAGTAGCTTGTCAGATATCTGTATGTTTCTACAAATCACTAAAATTTTAACAAAAAACCTACAGGCGAAGAACAAAATTCCGACTAAAATTTAGTTATTGCAATCACCACAAAATTGGTTATCGATTATCTCAACTGCATACCAGTTGTGCCAACATTATATTCTATTATAAAATTTCATTGGCCATGCTCAAATGTAAACGCTTTATAAATATGAAATGCAAGGAATTTATTAAGATTCCTTTTTAGAATGTTGTATATACATGAAAAAGGGATGTTGATATTTGAATGAACTTGTTCTTTGAATATTCAAAGCACGTTAATGTTGTTTTGTGTAACCCAAATAATGACAGAGATCCTTTGTCAATATGAACAGAAAATAAATACATTCATACATACATATTTTACGGCTTTATATTTACATACACATTCATCATATAATACAATAGTTCTTTATATCAAAAGTGATTTTTCTAAGAAAATTAAGTTTTTCTTAAAAAAAAAACATTTTTTTTTTTTTTTATTTATTTATTTATTTCTGCAAAAAAAAAAAAAACATTTAATAAAACAAGTAAGAGTTTTAAATTCGGCTGTGCCGAATCTTTGATGCCCTCACTCAAAATATATTGTCATTACCTGTTTGTAGTTTATTTAAAAAGTTTTACGTTTTGTCGTTTTTAAAAGAAAAAACATTTTTTCAATGTTCACTTTTATTAAATGACTATTTCTGTTCTTTGTTTCAAAAATAACACACTAAAAAATAAAGACTAATTAACATTAAATTTTTAAAGTCATTTATTTTGGTTCTGTAAGTAAAACCTACTGATTATTCTTTAAATTTTTAATGATTTGTGTAAGTAATTTTTTTTTTTTAAATTGTTGGTATTTTTTAATGAGATATCATTAGTTTTTACCTACACAAGTAGGTTTTTTTTTTTTTAAGAAAAAAAAATTCAAAAAATTATTTATAGAAATATAAAAACATATTTGTATCAAGTGACTTTGGCATGATGGGTAGAGTGTCTGGCCAGAACGTAGTTGATTGCGGGATCGATTCCCCAAAATTTTATTAAAAATTTTTAAAAAAATATTTCAATAGAAAATTGTAAAAAATAACCTACGAAATCAATAATTTTTAATGTCTTCGTAGGTTATTTTTTTTGAATTTTTTGGTAAAAATAACAGAACTATTATTAATTTTTAATGTTTTCGTAGGATATTTTTTTCGAATTTGTTGGTAAAAACGAATGAAAAAACTGAATTTTTTAATGTTTAATGTTATTTATTTTAGAAAATTTTGTCAACAGTAAAAAATAAATGTTGATGTTTATTAAAACAAATGAATAATTACTGGGATGGTTTTCGATTGTTTATTCACTGGTTTTAAATATGTTTTTCATTTGTTTTTGCCTACAAAATATTTTGACTGTATATGCCGTCGTTGAAAAAGAAAACCCCACAAATGAATATTTTGCAGCCTGTCGCTTTAATTGTAAATCCTTATTTGAAAGTGTATGTGTGTGTGTATTTAAAATAAGCATTATTACCAAATGAAATGAAACAATAAATTTCAATTTAAATTGAAATAAACAAATACATCTAAATGTTTTTCCAAACAAATTTATATAATTTACAACATGCATGTGTGTGTTGTGTGTGTTTGTGTTTCGGTTAATCCGTGTGTAGACGAATTACATTCACACATGGAAAGTATTTTTTATATTTACGAACATGTATTGTATTTGTAAAATTTAGTCATGTGTAAAGGCATGTTCTTTGTACACAACTAAAAAATATATAACAACAACAGCAACAAAAAAAGTGTATTTTTACCTTTTTCTTCCATTACAATTAAATTGAATTTTCCATTAAATTTAAACTTTATTCAATCAAATTGAGTTATTCAATAAACATCACATTCCCATACTTACACACGTATACACATACATTCATACGTAAGTATTACGTTCACATATTTATGAATGTGGTACGTGTTTAGTAGGATGACATTTAGATTGTCATAACTAAAATTTTAGTTCTATCTGACTGCAAAAATGCAGTCAGATCCAGAGAAGAAGCGTTCCGTAATTTTGTCGTTACTGATTTGCATCGCACAGTACCGTTTTAACCATTAGGATACACTGGGAACGTGCCAAGGTCCTCGACCTTACCGGGGCACGAGAGGCCAATTAATATTTTGCATTCGTGTAGTACATTTTACATAAAGAAAAAGTCTTAGATTCTGAAACATTTTTCGTATCCCTCCTGCTACACCTTCCATAATTATGTAAACATAAAGCAACAAACACACACAAAACAACAACAACAAACAAAAATTTGTTATTATTTTGTGTGTGTTTGTTGCTTTATGTCTACATAATTATGGAAGGTGTAGCAGGAGGGTATAGAAAAAGTGTAAGATTCTGAGACATTTTTTGTATAGAAAAAGTCTCAGATTCTGAAACATTTTTCTTATAGAAAATTCTCAGATTCTGAGATATTTTTCGTATAGAAAAATTTTCAGATTCTGAGACAATTTTATTATAGAAAAATTCTCAATTCTGAGACATTTTTGGTATAAAAAAAGTTTAAGATTCTGAGACATTTTTGAATAGAAAAATTCTCAGACTCTGAGACATTTTTCGTATAGAAAAAGTCTCAGATTCTGAAATATTTTTTGAATAGAAAATGTCTCAAATTCTGAGAAATTTTTCGTATAGAAAAATTCTCAGAATTTGAGACATTTTTCGTATAGAAAAAGTCTCAGATTCTGAGAAATTTTTTGTGTAGAAAAAGTCTCAAGTTCTGAGAAATTTTTCGTATAGAAAAATTCTCAGAATCTGAGTAATTTTTCGTATAGAAAAAGTATCAGATTGTGAGATAGTTTTTGTAAAGTCTCATACAACAACAAACAAAAATTTGTTATTATTTTGTGTGTGTTTGTTGCTTTATGTCTACATAATTATGGAAGGTGTAGCAGGAGGGTATAGAAAAAGTGTAAGATTCTGAGACATTTTTTGTATAGAAAAAGTCTCAGATTCTGAAACATTTTTCTTATAGAAAATTCTCAGATTCTGAGATATTTTTCGTATAGAAAAATTTTCAGATTCTGAGACAATTTTATTATAGAAAAATTCTCAATTCTGAGACATTTTTGGTATAAAAAAAGTTTAAGATTCTGAGACATTTTTGAATAGAAAAATTCTCAGACTCTGAGACATTTTTCGTATAGAAAAAGTCTCAGATTCTGAAATATTTTTTGAATAGAAAATGTCTCAAATTCTGAGAAATTTTTCGTATAGAAAAATTCTCAGAATTTGAGACATTTTTCGTATAGAAAAAGTCTCAGATTCTGAGAAATTTTTTGTGTAGAAAAAGTCTCAAGTTCTGAGAAATTTTTCGTATAGAAAAATTCTCAGAATCTGAGTAATTTTTCGTATAGAAAAAGTATCAGATTGTGAGATAGTTTTTGTAAAGTCTCATATTCAGAAAAATATCTCAGATTCTGAAACATTTTTCGTAAAGTAAAAATTTTATATTCTGAGACATTTTTAGTATAGAAAAAGT
Source organism: Pegoplata infirma (assembly GCA_963921195.1). Taxonomy (NCBI): domain Eukaryota; kingdom Metazoa; phylum Arthropoda; class Insecta; order Diptera; family Anthomyiidae; genus Pegoplata; species Pegoplata infirma. The sequence continues at coordinate 67,451,688 of OY992539.1, read as the reverse complement.
CTCAGACTTTTACACATTTTATGTATAGAAAAAGTCTCAGATTCGGAGACATTTTTTTTATAGAAAAAGTCACAGATTCTGAGAAATTGTTCGTAAAGAAAAAGTCTCACATTCTGATACAATTTTGGTAAAGGAAGAAATTTCAGATTCTAAGACATTTTTCGTAAAGAAAAACTTGTAAATCGGAAAGAGGGGAAGAAAGTAATTTAGGGGGTCAAAGGGGGGAAATTTGTCAATTCGTATGTAACGCATCGAAATATCGGTTTAGGACCCCATAAAGTATATATTTTATTGATGAGTGATCGATTCTAAGACATTGTAGCGATGTCCGTCCGTCCGACCGTCTGTAGAGGACACGATACAATCCAAAATAAAAGAGCTAGACTTCCGTTTGGCACAAATATATATTATGGTCATAGGCTGGTTGAGTTCGAATTTAGGCCAAATCGGACCAAGAGAAAAAAAGGTCCACTTGGAGAACTAAACCAACCTCAGAAAATCCACTTTATTTTCAGGGTTTTTGTACTCCAGAGTAAAAAAAAACTTTTTAATATCTAATTTGATCTCAAAATTGGCTGTATTAAGTTGTATCAAATAATTATCTAATTGTATTATTTCAGATACACAAATATAAAAAATTATACAATTAGATCCGAATTTTGGTCACATCCAAATAAATAAAGTTGATCTTATTTTATATAAATAAATACAGATTTATACAATTATATGAAGTCATATATATTTATGTATAACCTCAGATAAAGAAATGGAGCCATATTAAATCTTTTATATAATTAGATCTGAACATATAAAAACTAATATATATTTTAATATGATTGTATCAAATTATATATTATTACATCAAAACTTTTTTATTAGGGCTTTTGTTTAGCAAATGCAACATTTTGTTTTTTTTCGTGAATAATGGGACTGTAAAGTAATAAAAAATCGCGAAATCGTAACTTCATTAGCAATTTCTCCGAGTTATGCTTTAAGAAATTATACTATGGTGAAAAACCATCTTCTAGTATTGCAAATGCCTCCCCCAAATTCACATAAAAATACAAAAAAAAATATTTGGGCATCTCCATCGCGGATTAAATCAAAATCCCCAAAAAAATGTTCTATACGAGTACAATAGGTGGTATCGATTTTACTTTTTATAGCCTCCAACCACAGTATGGGGGTATACTCACTTTGTCATTCCGCGTGTAACGCATCGAAATACCGATCTAGGACCCCATAAAGTATATATATTATTGATCAGTGATCGATTCTAAGACATTCTAGCGATGTCTATCCGTCCGTATGTACAGGACACGATTCAGTGCAAAATAATAGAGCTTGATTTCCGAAGTTTGGCTCGAATATGTCTTATGGTCATAGGCTGGTTAAATTCGGAAATACGTTAAATCGGACCAAGGGGAAAAAAGTTCCCCATTAGAGAACTAAACTAACCTCAGAAAAGTGGAGTTTTTTCCTTTTTTATTTTGTACTTTTGTTTGTACTATCGCAAGGGGCAGGTGTCCCCGAACGTCTACCACCATACCCCGTCAAAAACGCCAATGATTTTTTTTATTTTTTTTTTAACATGATAATGTTTTTAGGCTGGGGTCTAATTTTAAAAAAGTTGCAGGACGCCACCTCAGTTTGACTATATAAGCTAACGACTAACAAAAAAGAAAATTGGAATTACTGTTTTCATTTTCTTAAAACCAAAAATTTTACTAACTTGGGTTTGTAACTTGGATAATAATTCACCTCGTGGTGAATAACAAAAATATTCACCAGCTGGTGAATAAAACGTAAAATAATTATTTTTCATCAATATTTTTTTTCATCAATATTTTTTTTTCATCAATATTTTTTTTTCATCAATATTTTTTTTTTCATCAATATTTTTTTTTTCATCAATATTTTTTTTTCATCAATATTTTTTTTTTTCATCAATATTTTTTTTTTTTTCATTAATATTTTTTTTTTTTCATCAATATTTTTTTTTCATCAATAATTTTTTTTTTCATGAATATTTTTTTTTTCATCAATATATTTTTTTTTTCATCAATATTTTTTTTTCATCAATATTTTTTTTTTCATCAATATATTTTTTTTTCATCAGTATTTTTTTTTTCATCAATATTTTTTTTTTTTTCAACAATATTTTTTTTTTTCATCAATATTTTTTTTTTTCATCAATATTTTTTTTTTTTTCATCAATATTTTTTTTTTTTTTCATAAATATTTTTTTTTTTTTTTTTCATCAATATTTTTTTTTTTTTTCATCAACATTTTTTTTTTTTTCATCAATATTTTTTTTTTCATCAATATTTTTTTATCATCAATATTTTTTTTTTATCAATATTTTTTTTTTCATCAATATTTTTTTAATCAATATTTTTTTTTCATAAATTTTTTTTCATAAAATTTTTTTTTTTTCATTCAATATTTATTTTTATCAATAAAATTTTTTCATTAAAACCCTTTTTTCCATCAAAAACTTTTTGTTATCGACAAACATAGACAAACAGATAGATGGATATCACTAGAATGTCTAAGAAAGCTTTACACATCAATAATATATAAACATAATGGGGTCCAAACAAATAAATATAGCGTTATGTTTCCTAGAAAAATTTTGCTTTGAAAAGAACACCTACTTATACAGCAAAACATTATCATGATTCAATGGTTTGGGCACGAGTACAAACTTCGCAGACATTTTTACATGTTGGAGGGCATAAAGGATTCGGCACAGCCGAATCACTTGTTTTGAGCTGAAATGGGTCCAGAAAGTATCTATTTTGAATGAAAATGACTCTATTAAAATTTCGTGAAAATCAATCATTTCTTTCTGCTTCCGCATCGCGGTTGAAGTATGGCTTTTTTTTGAAATTTTTACTTAATACGCGATGTGCACTCTTAAAAACGCATGTAAACTTACTATTATAAATTAGGTAAATTTTAGTTGAATAGCACGCATTTTGTGTTAATATCAGCACAAAATGCGTAAAATACTTTTAAACTAATTAAACACAGCAAATTATAAATATTATCCGTTAATTCAAATATTGTACACACAAATGTGTAAATAAAATTGTCAACCAACATACATACGCACATGCTAAATAACTGAAACGCCAGTTAAAAGTATAAGCTTCCGTAGCGTAGTGGTTAAGAAGTGTACTTTCAAATCGGAAGGTGTCGAGTTCGATGCTGGCTGGCTCCGAATGTTTTTTTTTTATATTTATTCACCTCTTTTTTATTTAAATTAACCACTAATGGTGAATTTATTCAATTTACACATTCAGAGTAAAATTACCCAATTTATAGTAGGAGTCCAGTGTCCTACTACACTCAAAAAATTATGTTAGTAAAATCAACTGAAAATGTCAGTTAAAATAACTACTTTGTAAGTTGTTTTGGGGTCAACTACTTTTTCAGTTAAATCAACTAACAATGTTAGTTATTTTAACTAACAAAAAACAACTGACTTATGTAGTAAAAACTACTTACATTTGTAGTTAAAACAACTAAAATGTAGTAAAAATAGAATAATCAAAATATAACTTTTTTTTTTTTTAATTTTCAGAAAAAAAAATTGAAGACCAAATTTTTTCCAAGTTTTCTTTTTTTTAAGTTGTGAAAAATAAAAAAACAAAAATTTATTTTTTGGAAAAAAAGTTTGAAAATTTTTCAGAGACAAAAAAAATAAAATTAACTACTTTAAATAACTGTTACTACATCACAGTACTTTTTTGTTAGTTGATCAAAAAATCGACTTAAAATAACTAACAGAAATAGTTGTTTCATATTTTTCATACAAAAACAACTGACTTTGTAGTTGAAAACAACTAACTACTGTAAAATATACAAATAACTAACATGTAGTAACTTACATAATTTTCTGAGTGTATAAATTGGGTAAATTTCAACAAATTTTCATTAGAGTGTGGGTTAAGGGTGTTCTTAACAGTAAGGGAAAAATTTAAAATGTTTTAATTGCTTGGCACTGGGCAGAATTTTGTTCCTTTGTAATAAAAAATTAATAATAAAAAATTTGGAGTTAATCCGATAACTTTAAGTGGACGCGGAAACGACCTGAAGTTTGAATAACGGATTACAAGGGGAAAAAATTACTTTTTACTCATTTTCTCAATTTTTTCGATATTTTAAGTTTAGTTTGAATTCAAATGGTTACAGAATTGTGATGTGGAGTACATTACCTTTGTAATAAGGCAATAAAAACTAAGATCGGTTAAAAATCAGCCAAGTTATTACAACTGCCCCAGGCAACTAGCGTGTGGCAGACCACTTGATCAAAGATTTCGAGTTCAATTTTTGAAATTGTTTGAAATTATCTACTATACCAACATTTTTTTATTCTTTACTTGCCAATGTACTAAGGTGATAGGTATTTTTCATATTGTGTTATGTTGACTTGTTTTTAATTAATGGTAAAAAGGTGTAAATTTTTCAACACTGTTTTCAAATCTCCAATTTTAAATTTTATTTTTTTTGGCAAATAAAATTTTAAAAATCGACTATTGGACTATCGTTAAGCACATATAAGGGAATAAAAATTACAAAAATTGTAGACATTCCATTTCTCATTCGGCTAGTTTAGCGATTTTATTTCGGCGGATTTCGAGATAATAGTGATTTTGGTAGCTTTTTTAGCTTTTAGTTAATTTTTTTATTTTTTTTTAACAAACTTCATATAATTTCTACCGAATTACTACAGAATAATATAGAATACTTCAATTCCTTTAATCAGGGCAAAATTGAGATATGAAAAATTGACCCATTTAAAGGTCAAAGGTCAAATTTGAGAACAATTTGAATTTTTAAAGATTAACAATTTTTTTTAACGGATATTTATGAAACTCCTTGATGTAATTTTAATATGACTAAACGTAAATGGTTTATTATTAAAATTTGCAAAATTAACCCATAAGTGCTATTGGGGTCTATATTTTTTTTATTAAATGGAGAAAATATAAGTATATTATTTCATAGGGTCATATAGACCCCAACAGCACTTAAGGGTTAAGGTTCTGAATTTTTATAAGCCATTAATTTTTAAATGTTATTAAAATAACATTTAGGAGTTTCAATAATATCCGCTCGAAAAATCTGTAAATCTTTAAAAATTCAAATTCTTCTAAAATTTGACCTTTGACTTATAACTGGGTCAATTTTTCATATCTCAATTTTGCCCTGATTAAAGGAATTGAAGTATTCTATATTATTCTGTAGTAATGCGGTAGAAAACATATGAAGTTTGTTAAAAAAAATAAAAAAATTAACTAAAAGCTAAAAAAGTTACCAAAATCACTATTATCTCGAAATCCGCCGAATTAAAATCGCTAAACCAGACGAATGAAAAAAGGAATGTCTACCATTTTTGTAATTTTTTTTCCCTTATATGTGCTTAACAAAATCCTATGGTCCAATGGTCGATTTTTTAAATTTTATATGCCTAAAAAAATTAAAATTTAAAATTGGAGATTTGAAAACAGGTCTGAAAAATTTAGACCTTTTTACCATTAATTAAAAACTAGTTAGCATAACACAATATGAAAAATACTTATCACCTTAGTACATTGGCATGTAAAGAATAAAAAAATGTTGCTATAGTAGATAATTTCAATCAATTTAAAAAATTGAACTCGAAATCTTTGATCAAGTGGTCTGCCACACGTTAGTTGCCTGGGGCAGTTGTAATAACTTGGCTGATTTTTAACCGATTTTAGTTTTTATTGCCTTATTACAAAGGTAATGTACTCCACATCACAATTCTGTAACTATTTGAATTCAAACTTAACTTTAAATATCGAAAAAATTAAGAAAATGAGTAAAAAGTCATTTTTTCCCCTTGTAATCCGTTATTCAAACTTCAGGTCGTTTCCGCGTCCACTTAAAGTTATCGGATTAACTCCAAATTTTTTATTATTAAGTTTTTAGTACAAAGGAACAAAATTCTGCCCAGTGCAACACAAAAATCCGAAATAAAAAAATAAGAACACCCTTAGTGTGGGTGCTCAAAGATTTTTCTGGTTCTTATGAGACTTCTAGGGAAGCATTTAGAGTTCCTGCAGAAGGTTTCCCACCATAGAATTATTTTTTAAAGTGGCTTAACTCGGAGAAATCGCTAATGAAGTAACAATTTCGCTATTTTTTTTTACTTGAAAGTCCCACAATTCGCCAAATTTTTTTTTTGGAATATTTTTTAATGTGGTCTTGTCTAGACAGGGAAGACTTATTTTTCTACATAGATAACATACCAAATAGAAACTTTTTGGACCAGTTTTAGCTCAAAAAAAAAATAAAAGTTAAAATCGATATGGCCTAATACACACGAAATATTTTTGTTTTTTTCGTTTTATGTATAAATTTTTTTTTTAAATATGTTTCTAAACTTCCTTCTCCTGCAATATTTTTACTTAAAAATAAATGCCATCCTTTTAAAATATAATGAAATTTAAATTGATATTAGTAGCTTTGTAGTAAGTAGTGCGAGTATGTATAGTAGGGAGAGAATTTTTTGTAAAACGGGTATGAGTTGGAATGCTTTTTATTATTTTCTAATAGAAACCTTGTGGTTTGTTTATCTAATTTGTGAAGAATTCTGTAAGAAGATCAAATTTGTTATTAAGTTGTTTTTCAAGTAAATATTTATTTTGGATACATTTTCCTTTTTTTTTGATATTGAAATTAAGAAAACAAACGCAAAACAATCTGTTTAATATTATGTTTGTATTCGCTTGAATCGTATACACTTCATTAGAGATTTTTTAATTTTCTTTTGTTGTCTGCTGCTGTCATTGTCTGTCTATACCGTACATAATATAAATATATTTATGTTTGTTTGCTGTTTTATTTTTGTTGTTTTTATGTATATGTTGCTTTAATTAATTGTTAGAAAATCAAACAAACAACGATATCCATGCGAAAATTATAGTGTAATTTTTTATACGCAGGAGTACATATCCTTCGTCTTGGCTCACAAGAGGACATTTCAATTTATTGTTAGTATATTAAGAAACTATAATCCATATTAAATAAATACATCATTGGTTTATATTTGGGAATGTTTACACTAAAAATATATAAACATACAAGGGAAGTATTCCAACTGTTACCAACCGATTTGCCTAAAACTTAAAATATATGGGGCATTCCATGTCAAATCGGACACTTTGAAATTTTTTTTTTTAGATTTTCCCAAGTTGTTTACAGTACCCTTCGAAAACTCTTTTGAATTAAATTTTCAGATTTTTTTGATGAACTGTTCAAAAGATTTCGAATTTTTAAAAATTGGTAGTTTGTTCCTTTACTCAAACTTCTTTTACTCATACCTTCTTCAATAATGGTCCAAATTTAAATTTTTTTTTCAAAATTTTTGTTTTTTTACGTACTTTTTTAAAAAATCCCAAAAAATTCTTAAAAGCGCTCTAGTATGCGATTTTTAAGTTTTAAAATTTAAATCTCATTTTTGAAAATGTTTGTAGTCTTCGATTTTTTTTGAAATGTTATTGTGTAAAACTTCTATCTATTCTACCAATTTTTTGCCCAGGAGGATCGTGGGATAACGATTATTACTATGTTTTAAAATTTTTTGAATAAATTTTATTGTAATTTTCCAATCTTAAATCATTTCTACTGCTCCAATGGTGCGTCATAGAGGGGTCCTTTATAAGACCGACCCCTATTAATTTTTACGTCTTAACATTTCTTTGGAACAAACTAATACCCTATCTCCAATTTCTAAGGGGGCTCCCACACAAAATGACATTTTTTAAAATTTGTTCCAACCGCTCTAACTGCCCTAATAGTGCCCTTAGAGCAACAAAATGTATGACCGACCCACAATATTTTTTTAGTCTAAACATTTTCTCTGAACACACCTACCCTCTATCTTTAACTGTTAAGGCGGCCCCATACAGTTTTTTATTTTTTGTAAATTTGCTTAATTTAATCAGCTTCTACCGCTCCAATGGTGCGTCCGAGAGGGGTCATTAGTGAGACCGATTCCCATTTATTTTTACTCTACAACATTTTTTCAAAACATACGTACGCCCTATCTCAACTCCCTAAGTAGGCTCCCATACAAATAACAGTTGGAGCAAATTTTATAAAAATTTAATTTTGTATGGGAGCCTACTTAGGGAGTTGAGATAGGGCGTAGGTATATTTTGAAAAAATGTTGTACGGTAAAACTAAATGGGGGTCGGTCTCACTAATGACCCCTCTCGGACGCACCAATGGACCGGTAGAAGCTGATTTAATAAAACAAATTTACAAAAAATAAAAAAAATTGTATGGGGACCGCCTTAACAGTTAAAGATAGAGGGTAGGTGTATTCAGAGAAAATGTTTGGACTAAAAAAATATTGTGAGTCGGTCATACATTTTGTTGCACTAAGGGCACTATTACGGCAGTTAGAGCGGTTGGAGCTAATTTTAAAAAATGTCGTTTTGTGCGGGAGCCCCCTTAGAAATTGGAGATAGGGTATTAGTTTGTTCCAAAGAAATGTTAAAACGTAAAAATTAAGGTACTGCGCAATAACTCCCAAATAAAATAACTGCCAAAAAAAAATTAAACAACTCCCAAAAATTTTACATACGATTTGGGACTTATTTCATTATGAAATTAGTCCCAGTGTAGTGGGACTTATTGCACAAATTTTGTTGGGATTTATTTCATTATGAAATAACTTCCAAATGAAAAAAACCCCAACAAAAAATAGATTGGGAGTTATTTCATTTCTTGTTAAGCATTGGGAGTTATTTCATCAATGGTGGGACTTATTTCATTTTAATTGAAAACAATATGCACCTCTGTTCAATTGTTTTTTATACCCTCCACTTAGTGATAGAGGGTATATATAAGTTTGTCATTCTGTTTGTAACTCATCGAAATATCGATCTGGGACCCCATAAAGTATATATATTCATGATGCCCGATCGATTTTAAGACATTCTAGCGATGTCCGTCTGTCCGTCTGTCCGTCTGTCCGTCTGTCCGTCTGTCCGTCTGTCCGTCTGTCCGTCTGTCCGTCTGTCCGTCTGTCCGTCTGTCCGTCTGTCCGTCTGTCCGTCTGTCCGTCTGTCCGTCTGTCCGTCTGTCCGTCTGTCCGTCTGTCCGTCTGTCTGTCTGTCTGTTGAAAATGCTCTCGCGGACAAAATATTGCACACAGATGACTGAAACTTAACATATTTATTGGAAGTTCTCCCGAGAAGTTTGGTATTGCATTTGAGCGATATCGGTTCAGCGGTTCAAAAGTTATGAACGAAAATGTAAGCACACCTCAAAAATTTCAGTACATTCAACATAACCTAAAAATACAAAATGCTTTATTTCGGCTTCTGGTTGACATATGTGAATATATTTGAACTCCAAATGGTATTTAAACAAGTACAAACATATTTTTTGACAAAAAAAGAAAAAAATCGCGGATTTTTTTTTACCAAAATTTTTTTTTGCGGAATTTTTTTTTTTAAAATTTTTTTTTTTTCAAAAGTAATTTTCTTTTAAATAAAGTTTTTTGCAATAATCTTTTTGAAGTTGTGGAGGGTATCACTACATTCGACAAGGCCGAATTTAACTTTTTTACATGTTTTTTTTTTGCTTAAAATTTTTTCTGCGTAGCCGGCCTTCGGCCGGGCTTAGGGATTACAAAATCCGTGCATGAAACCCACCCTCTCCGCAAAGTAAAGTTTTATAGGGTAGCAGGCCTTTACGCTATCAAATTTGTTATGCCTCAAAAAGGCCTGATAACCAAAATAGCTTTGGTTTGCAAAGAGGGTGGGTTTAATGCAGTGGCGTATACGTATACACAAATTTCAGTATTTTGTATTAAATATTATGTACAATGTAAAAAAACTTCTTAAAAAAAATGTAAAAACATTTCAGAATCTGAAATTTTTCTGAAGGAAAATATCTCGAATCTGAAAATTTTTCTGCCAGAAAATGTCTCAAAATCTGAAAATTTTTCAATAAGAATTTGGAAAGTTTCAACTTAAAATTCTAATGGAAAATTGTCTCAGAAACTGAAGTTTTATGTATACAAAAATGGGATCTAATTTTAAGTAATTTTTAGTAATAACACTCAAAATAATCCTACAGTAAAAAATACAGTAAAAGTGTTGTAACTCTAACTATACTACTTTTCTAGTAATTTACAGTATAAATTTAGCTTTACAGTATAAATTTAGTTATTTTTTTGAAATTGGAATACTTTGAACTTTACTGAATACTGATTTTTTACCGATTTTTTAATAATTTTTGTTAGTAATTTTAAAAAATTTGGAAAATTATTTTTGACACCTAATATAATAAAATTTACATTTTTGAATTTTTTTTTTTTTCAAACGCACATAGCAAATTTTCGTTAAAAAAAAAAAAAAAATAAATTTTTTTTTAAAAAATTCCGAAATAGATCATTGCCAGCTATCAAGCTCAATAATTATATATTTTTGAAACAATTTTTTTTGTTAAAAAATTTTTCAAAATCGATTTTGGATAGGTTTTCGCTTTTAAATTTGTTTACCGTTTTTTTATAACTGCGTTAGTACTTAAAAATTGACTAACGGGTTGAAGGGCCCTTTAATACTAACAATTAGTAATAACTACCAACTTTTTAGTAAGGAATACTGTAGGATTTCTATGAGTGAACTTAAAAATTTATTATTAGTTCATATAACAATCTTCTCAGAAGCTGGTATTTATTCTGACTTTTTCTACAGAAAAAATTTCTTAGAATGTAAGACTTTGCCTTTGAAAAAATGTTCCAGATTCTGAGACTTTTTAGTATAGTATCTATGTATATAATGTCTCAAAAAATTAGACTTTTACTCAGAATCTAAGATTCTTTAGGAAAAGTCAGAGAAATCAGAGATTTTTTCTATATAAAAATATCTCAGAATCAGAGGCCTTTTTGAAAAAAATATCTCAAAATCAGACACTTATGCTATCTAAAACTTTTTTTATTTTAAAATGTCTTAGAATCTGAGACTTTTTCTTAGGAAAATGCCTAAAATTCTGAGACTTTTTCATAAGAAAAATGTCTCAAAATCTGAGAATTTTTCTATATGAAAAATGTCTTAGAATCTGAGAAATTTTCTATAAAAAAAATGTCTCAGAATCTGAGACAAATGTCTCAGAATCTGAGAATTTTTCTATATGAAAAATGTCTCAGAATATGAGAATTTTTCTGTAGGAAAAATGTGTCAGAATCAGATAATTTTTAAATAGGAAAAATTGTCTCAGAATCTTAGAATGTTTCTTCAGGAAAAATGTCTCAGAATCTGAGCTTTAAAAAAAAAACTCAGAATATGAGACGTTTTAATAGGAACAATTTCTGGGAATCTGATACTTTTTCTTTAGAACCTGATAGTTTTTCTTTAGGAAAAATGTATCAGAATCCGATACTTTTATAGGAATAGGATTGTATTAGAATCCAAGACTTTTTTCTATAGAAAAAAATACTTTTTCGATGGGAAAAATGTACCGGAATCTGAAAATTGTTCTATAGGAAAAATGTCTTAGAATCTAAGACTTTTTCTATTTGGAACATATCTTAGAATCTAAACTTTTTATAGGCAAAATGTCTCAAAATCTAAGACTTTTTCTATAGAATAAATGTCTGAGAACCTGATACTTTTTCTAAAGGAAAATGTCTCAGAACCTGATACTTTATCTTTAGAAAAAAATGTCTCAGAATCTGATACTTTTTCTTTAGGAAAAATGTGTTAGAATCTAAGACTTTTTCTATGGGAAAAAACCTGAGACTTTTTCTATAATTTTTTTTTTTCAGAATCTGAGACTTTTTCTAACGAAAAAATGTTTCAGAATCTGAGACTTTTTCTATATGATAAATATCTTAGAATCTAAGACTATTTCTACTTGAAAAATGTTTCAGAATCTGAGACTTTTCCTATAGAAAAAATGTCTCAGAAACTGAGAAGTTTTCTATAGAAAAAATGTCTCAGAATCTGATGCTTTTTTCATAGGAAAAATTTTTCAGAATCTGAGGCTTGTTCTATAGGAAAACTGTATCAGATTCCGAGACATGTTCCATAGGAAAAATGCCCCAGAAACTGTGATTTATTCTATAGGAAAAATGTCTCAGAAGCTTGGACTTTTTTTATAGGAAAAATGTCTGGGAATTTGAGACTTTTTCTATTGAAAAAATTTCTGAAAATCTGCGACTTTTCTATAGAAAAAATGTCTTAGAATCTGGCACTTTTTCTATAGAAAAATGTCTTAAGTACATACATATCTTAAAAAATTTAAAATTTTTGAAAGAAAAATTATCAGAATTTGGTTTCTCTTAAACAGTTACATTTTGTTTCAAGGAAAAGACGACGGAAGAAAAAGATATGTAAACAAAAAAAAATTTTGGGCCCCCTGCGAAATAAAATCCTGGATACGCCCCTGGTTTAATGCATGGAGTATGTAATCCCTAAGCCCGGCTACGCAGAAAACCTTTGTAACAAAAAAACAATGGGAACTTATTTCATTTTCTTTGGCACTTATTTCATTGGGAGTTCTTTCATTTTTTTTTGGGAGTTATTATTTTGATTTTAAATAACTCCCAAATATTGGGACATATTTCATTTTTTCTTTGGGAGTTATTTCATTTTTTAAAGTGTTGAGTTAATTCATTTTTCTTGGAACTTATTTCATTGGGAATTATTTCATTGGGACTTATTTCATTTGGGAGTTATTGCGCAGTACCAAAAATTAATGGAGGTCGGTCTTATAAATGACCCCTCTATGACGCGCCATTGGAACAGTAGAAATGATTTTAAGATTGGAAAATTACAATAAATTTTTTTCAAAAAATTTTAAAAAATTGTAATAATCGTTACCCCACGATCCTCCTGGGCAAAAAATATGTAGAATCGATAGAAGTTTTACACAAAAAAATTAAAAAAAAATCGGAGAGTACAAACATTTTCAAAAATGAAATTTAAATTTTAAAACTTAAAAATCGCATACTAAGCGCTTTTAACAATTTTTTTGGATTATTTTTTTTAAAAAGTACGTAAAAAAAACAAAAATTTTGAAAAAAAAAAGTTTTAAGTTTGGACCATTGTTAAAGAAGTTACCCAGCAAAATTTTCTGTTCCAAATAATCGGTTCCAGAACCCATCAAACTACCCTACAACCTGTTCTACTTAACATTCCAGAATCAATGATTTTTGTTTGAAATTGTCCCGAAAGCAATCGTTTTTTAGAGCAAGTAGTTTTTTTGAAAAATAATTTTACATAGAAAATTTTGTTGTGATTACCGTAGAATGTATTCAAGAATCTGTTGAACCAGGAATTTGTTCCAAAAAATTTTCCTGGGTTATAAAAGTAAAAGAAGTTTGAGTAAAGGAACAAACTACCAATTTTTAAAAATTCGGTATCTTTTGAACGGGTCATCAAAAAAATCTGAAAATTTACCACGAAATAGTTTTCGAAAGGTATTAAAAACCGATTTGACATGGAATGCCCCTATAAAAGAGACGATGTTTTGTTTGGGGTCTCTCGGCTTATCGGCAATAACAGTATTAAATAATTTCGTTGCCCCCTAATGAAACAATATGGACCTTAGTTCAAATTCCGATAACTCCCGAAATAACAGGAATATCGTCTAGAGCAGCGGTTACCAACCTATGGTACGCGTACCAGTCCGCGGGGGTACGCAAAATTTTAGTAATTTGGACATTCGTTTTAGATTAACCTTTCAATGCTGGTTCCGCATCTGGCTTCCAAAATTTTAAATAACGTCAGGTTTTTAAGAAATTTAAGGTCAAAGTTACCAAAAAACGTATTTTTGTGCAATTTAGAGAGCATTTTTTTGCGATATTTTGTGATCTGACCTCTTGTTTTCGATTATCCGTTTGATGCTGATTCCGAATATGGTTCCCAAATTTTTCTATGATGTCAGGTTTTTGAGAAAATATATATCAAAGTTCTCAAAAAACGTGTTTTTGGGCATTTTTGAGACGGGTTGTGATAGAGTGTAAATTTTGGTACAATTTTGTTAAGCTCAAAATGCCCTTTCATTGTATATACGAGGGTGTTTCATTCGAAAAGTCACGGAATTGTTGATCTGCCCTTGTATTAAAAAAAAACATTTAAAAAAATTAAAAAAAAACATTATATTTCCCCCTCTGTGATGTGTTTTTGGAACGTTTTTTAAGAGTTCAAAAAACGTCCGTTGTTTACATTTTTGGTGTAGAAACGACTGGTGAAATCAGATTTGCAATATTTTCAGATGTTTTTACTTTGCAGAAAAATCAGCTCAAAATCCGCGTTTTCAGATGTATTGAGACCCCAAGGAGCGAAAATTTTTCCAAAAAAAATACCGCCATTGTTTTGATCTCCCCTAAATCCTTCAAAAAAAAAATATAATACCCGCAAATCAAAAATTTCAAAATTAACTCTAATATTTACATGAGATGTTTTTTTAACGAAACAAAAAACTCGTTAGGGGGTACGCGGCTGACAAAATTTAAAATTAGGGGTACGCGAGCCAAAAAGGTTGGTAACCGCTGGTCTAGAGCAAAAATACGTGTCGATTTAAATTTTTTAAAGATTATTTCGTATTTATTGGTATATCGTAGGTCTAATCAAGGCAACTCGACACAAATTTTACAATTTTTTCAATATTTAGTCACGCCTCCAAGCCCAGGTTTTGAAAAATTTAAACACCAAAAGCGCAATATTCTTAGTACCATATAGGGCTATTGTTACCACCTATTCAGAAATTCCTGGCAAAATGCTTTTTTTTCGCAAGACATTTGGTGTGGAATACCTCATATGAAGCATTCCACACCAAATGTCCAGCAAAAAAAAAAAATGTGTACCCTAAACTTCTGAATAGGTTGTATGGATAGCCCTATATGGAACTTAGAAAATTGCGTTTTTCGTTTTTCAAAAACTGGGCTTAGGAGGCGTGGTCAAATATTGGAAAAATTGTAAAATTTGTGGCGAGTTGCCTTGATTAAATATTTATCACATTAAAAGGGAATGCACTGCAATCTCAAAAATTTATATTCTTATATAGTTTTGTATGGGCTATAGATTAAAAAAATTTTTTTTGGAAAATTTTCTGAACCCGTTCTGAAATTTTTCATTTTTTAAAAAAGTCATTTTATCAAAAATCCGGTCACTTTTTTTTTAAAAAGGTTAGATGTTTGTCCATCCACTCAAAAAATTCAGAAACACGTTCTTCGTTTTTTTCGAGAAAATTGCATTTGAATTTTAAATTTCATAACAATTTTGTAATTTGCTTGTATTTTCTTGTTTTAACGTTGCGAATGAGTAA
The DNA here is from genome assembly GCA_963921195.1 of Pegoplata infirma. Lineage (NCBI taxonomy): Eukaryota > Metazoa > Arthropoda > Insecta > Diptera > Anthomyiidae > Pegoplata > Pegoplata infirma. The sequence continues at coordinate 67,436,364 of OY992539.1, read as the reverse complement.
TATTAATTGCATAAATCTTTCTCATACGCTCTGTTGAACCAAGAAAGTACAAGCAAATTACAAAATTGTTATGAAATTTAAAATTCAAATGCGATTTTCTCGAAAAAAAACAAAGAACGTGTTTCTGATTTTTTTGTGCAGATGGACAAACATCTAAACTTAAAAAAAAAATAAAAAAAAGTGGCCGGATTTTTGATAAATTGACTTTTTAAAAAAAATGGAAAATTTCAGAACGGGTTCTGAAAATTAAAAAAAATAAAAAAATTAATCGATAGCCCATACAAAACTAAATAAGAATGTAAATTTTTGAGATTGTGGTGCATTCCGTTCTAATGTGATAAATATGTAATCAAGGCAACTCGCCACAAATTTGACCATTTTTCCAATATTTTACCACGCCTCCTAAGCCCAGTTTTTGAAAATTTGAAAAACCAAAAACGCAATTTTCTTAGTTCCATATAGGGCTATCCAAACAACCTATTAAGAAATTTACAGGACACATGTTTTTCTGTAGCGGGACATTTGGTGTGGAATGCCTCATATAAGAGACGATGTTATGTTTGGGGCCTCTCGGCTTATCGGCCATAACAGTGTTAAATAATTTCGTTAAATAATTTGGTTAAATAATTTCGTTGCCCCCTAATGAAACAATATGGACCTTAGTTAAAATTCCGATAACTCCCGAACTAACAGAAATATTGTCTAGAGCAAAAATACGTGTCGATTAAAATTTATTAAAATTTATTAATAAAATTAATTTAGTCATTTAAGTTCTTTCCACTCTGTGTAATTATAATGTTATAGAATTAAGGAATACCATTTCTGTAAATTGAGCGATCTACCAAAAAAAAATTATGTACACTATTTTACTACTTCAATAAAGACAATTTCAATTTCAAAAATTTATTAAAGATTATTTCGTATTTATTGGGATATCGTAGGTCTAATCAAGGCAACTCGAAATAAATTTTACAATTTTTACAATATTTAGTCACGCCTCCAAGCTCAGGTTTTGAAAAATTTAAACACCAAAAACGAAATATTCTTAGTTCTATATAGGGCTATTGATACCACCTATTCAGAAATTCTTGGGCAAAATGTTTTTTTTTTTCGCAAGACATTTGGTGTGGAATACCTCATATGTGGCTTTGAATTACAGAAATTGTGAAGGAAAAATTTAATTTTTCTAAAAATTTAAGACATTCTGGTTCGTTTTTAGTAGTTTCATAAAATATAGTTATCATCAGAAAACTTGTAATGTCAAATTTATTCAGTTAAAAGTCAATTGTACTCTACACAAAAAAAAAAGCAATTGTTATATTGACCCCCATATTTGTGAATACAATTAATTTTTTTACTAAAAGTACTCCTTTACAGAAATTTGCAATATCAACAAACGTTTGTAAATTTTGATGGTTGAAAAAATATTTTTTTTTTCAACAAAAAAAAATTTATTAAACACTAACACAATTTGTTGATCTGACAAAAGCAAAAAAATCTTAATTTTTTTTCAACAAAGAAATTCAACAAACACAATTTGTTGACCTGACAAATGAATTTTTTTTTCAACAAAGACATTTAACAAACACTTTTTATTGACAAACTGAGGTGGGGTCTTGTGGAACTTTTAAAATTTGACACCAGCCTAAAAACATTATTTTGATAAAAAATTGGCAAATAGATCCCAGGGACACATTGACGTTTTCATTAAAGGAGAAAAGATGTATTATTTGTCTTCTTAGAGATACTTACGAGTTATGGATCCCAATAATTTAATTATGTAGTTCTCTTACCTAAAAAGAAAAAAAAAAATGGAAATAGGTATTAATAAATTGCATTCAGCTATTGTTTAAAACAGTTTAAGAAATAGGAAGGCTGATAAAGCAGTCCCCTAATTTAAAAAAAAAAAAACTTTCCAACGTTTAAATCAGAATTTTCTATTCAAGTCGTGGATTTCAAGCGAAATTTTTAATAAAAAAATTATTTTAAACACAACTTTGTCAGTATTTTTACCTGTTTTTATTCATTCAATAAAAATTGCATTAAATATATAAAAAAAATAAAACTTCTTTTGTTTATATTCACGCTTGTATTGGCAGACAAGGTTAAATGTTTTTAACTTGAATAAAAAAAAAATTAAAGAAATAAAATCAACTCAACTAAATTTTTTTGTTTCCATAAAATGAACTTGAATAAATTTATGTCGTGCCAGTAAATATAAATTGTGAACACATACGCAGGAGTATAGTGAATACGACAATAAAGCTAATTAAAAACAAGTGAGAGCATTATATGTATTCGGCTATGCCGAATCAAAAATACCCTCAATATTTTTCTTTTTTTTTATATCCTTCACCACTCTGTGGTAAAGGTTATAATTAGTTGGTGCTGATGTTTGTAACAACCCGAAATATTAGTTTTAGACCCACTTTAAAGTAAAATTTCCAATGAAAAGTGACGTCAATGCCAAGGTTTTTATATGTATACGGTCTTTGTATGTGCATTAGGGTGGGTCGATGAAATGCATATTTGCAAATCTCGTGTACTAATAGCAAAAACTCGACGCGCATTTTCGAGCTGATAACGGGAAAAATCATGAAAAAATTTTAGGAGGGTACTTTTAGGCCTCTACAAGCGGTTTTAGTTCGCGGTTTTTGGAAAAAAAATATTTTTTTTGATTTTTTTAAATATATTTTAAAAATTAAGTAAAATAATGCTTATTACAAAACAATATCCAAACAAAATTTATCTCGCCAATTTTTGCCCGTGGATGCGTATTTATACCCAGAAAAGTTCGATTTATATATAGAAAAAAAAAATATTTTTTATTTCATAATAGCACTCAAATGGTGCATAAGGCCAATTTAAGAACATGAATGATAAAAATTAAAAAAATTGCGGGTATTTGTAGCAATCCACAAGTGCAAAAAATTCGCAAATTAAAAAAAAAATTAAAAATGGGTATCAAAATTTTGGTAAAATAAAGCGTTTTAAGAAAATGATAAAAAAACAAAACAAATTGGCGGCTATTTATAACAATTCGCAAGCGCAAAAAATTCGCAAGTACCAAAAAAAATTAAAAAATGGAAAAATGGGTATCAAATTTTTGGTAAAAAAAAGCGTTTTCAGAAAAAAAATAAAAAATATATATTTCCATTTTTAAATTTTTTTTGGTACTTGCGAATTTTTTGCGCTTGCGAATTGTTATAAATAGCCGCCAATTTGTTTTGTTTTTTTATCATTTTCTTAAAACGCTTTATTTTACCAAAATTTTGATACCCATTTTTAATTTTTTTTGAATTTGCGAATTTTTTGCACTTGTGGATTGCTATAAATACCCGCAATTTTTTAATTTTTATCATTCATGTTCTTAAATTGGCCTTATGCACCATTTGAGTGCTATTATGAAATAAAAAATATTTTTTTTTTCTATATATAAATCGAACTTTTCTGGGTATAAAAACGCATCCACGGGCTAAAATTGGCGAGATAAATTTTGTTTGGATATTGTTTTGTAATAAGCATTATTTTACTTAATTTTTAAAATATTTTTAAAAAATCAAAAAAAATATTTTTTTTCCAAAAACCGCGAACTAAAACCGCTTGTAGAGGCCTAAAAGTACCCTCCTAAAATTTTTTCATGATTTTTCCCGTTATCAGCTCGAAAATGCGCGTCGAGTTTTTGCTATTAGTACACGAGATTCGCAAATATGCATTTCATCGACCCACCCTAATGTGCATTGGTTCATAAGTTACATGCATGCTAGTACACATACCTGTACGTTTGCGTAAATCATAGCTGTATGCTATGATTGAAATAACGAAATGAATAAATAACAATATTTTTTCAAAAATAATCAAATAACAGATTATTTAAATATTTGAAAATGAATAATATTTATTTTGATTTTATTTGAATAACGAAAAATCGAATAATTTTTTCTGATTTTTTTTATTCAAACAAACAAAATATAATTTTTCAAAATAATCAACAAAAATTTGTGATTTTTTTTGGTTATTCACAAAAATTCAAATAAATAACGTATTATTCAATCAACAAAAAATAAATATTCTTGAAAATTTTGTGTTTGAAAAAAAAACTATTTTATTTATTTTGTACAGTTTAACAAAAAATTATTCTTACAAAACAGTTTTGTTTTAATATCAGGTTCTTATAAATTGTAATTTATAAAAAGTCCATTTGAATTCAGAAAAGTTAAGTTGTGATTTAGGAAATTCCAAGTGCAGAGCTATAAACTTATGCAAATATTTACTTAACAAAACTTTTTTTTTAAAGAAAAGTACAAAAATCTGTAAAAATTGGCGGCTTTCATAGGAGTATACTCACTTTGTCATTCCGTGTGTAAGCATCGAAATATCTATCTAACAAACCATAAAATATATATTATTTATTAGTGATCGATTGTTACACATTCTACAGATGTCCGTCCGTTCGTCTGTGGAAGACATGATACAATCCAAAATAAAAGAGCTAGACTGCGAAAATTTGGCAGAAATATATCTTATGGTCTGAGGCTGGTTAAGTACGGAAATGGGCCAAATCGGATCATATTTAAAAATTTGAAAAAAGGCAGAAGCAAATGAAATATTTCTATGGCAGAAGAACTTCAACGTCCTGCAGTTGAATCCAGGCGACTAGAAAATGAAATTTTATGATAAAATTTAGCGGTCATATAACCAAATTTAAAAACATGCGATTTGCGAAATATAATGATATCTGATAATAATGATAAATACCGAAATGTTTATTTATTACATACACTCAAAATATTATGTCAGTAAATTCAACAGAAAATTTCAAATATTTTTATTGAAACATACAACAGAAACAGAAGAAATTTTTTGTAACGTTGACGTAAGTGAACCAAAACTACATATCGTTGCCTGGCCATCAGTATGATTATATAGTTTTAAGAAATTTCGAAAAGTCTTCGTGGGCGTATTTATGTAATATAGGACCACTTTGGCATCAGACAAACAAACCAACCGGCTTAAAAGCCGGCCATTATGTTTTCCAAAAAAAAAAATAAAAAATTGAGCCGCATCCGAGCAAAATTGGTCAGGCCGATGCCAATTTCTCTCCAGCTTGATTAACTATTGGCATAATGGGATAGTTAAAAAAAAAATATGAAAAGTCACAGTCAACGATATACATATTTTTTTTTTACCTGACCTTGTTTCTGCAGAAGCAAGGAAGAGAAAAACTAAGGAAATTAAGAGCTTAAAAGTCTAAGCAATACCTGTTAGGATTCTAAAAAATCAACACTTCATTTCCCATTTAAGGTGTTAGGACTCTTACAAGAAATCAACAATTAATTTCCATTTTCCCTTTTTTAAAAGAAATGCCTAAAAGTATTTAAATTTTCAGAGTACGTTTTGACCATTAAGGTCTAATTGTAAGTAGTTAGTCTAAAAACGTAAACGTACCGCATACTCTATGAAATATGCAATTTCTCTATAGCTTCTCGTTTTCGAGATATTCGGAATAGAAATTTAAAAAATGTTATTTATAAGCGTTTTTGTAGCACCACTGTTAGACATTATTGCGTTAATGTCAAAAACTAAGAGTGGATTTTATATAATACTAGCTGAAGCGCCCGGCGTTACCCGGGTTGACTTAGCTATGAATATATAAGTAGGTTCTCCCCGGCGCCATCTTTATGGTCCATTCATACACACTAATTTTCTCATTACGAAACATTCATACATTCTGAACTGCTGTTAAATTTCACTGAAATGAAGAATTTTGTTAATAACTTTACCCCAGCGCCATCTACCGAGCCCAAATTTTATCAGGAAACGTATCTTTGTTTAAAAAATACATTTTGTGAATTTCAGCCAAATCGTACCATAAATACCAAAAATTCAAATATTGCGACAACAGCGCCACCTATTGGGATTAAACTTAAGAGAAACCTGGCCCTGGACTAAACAAATATACTGTCCAAGTTTGGTGTCAATCGGTTCAGCGGTTCTTAAGTTTTAGTAACACGTACCCCGCACAAACGTTTTTATATAATAAGATGGACCTGTAGAATCCAAATCTGTCATCTAAAATGCTGTAGCTTGTTTCGTTTTTGTGTTTTTCGCGCTTAAAAATGTGCCCAATTCCATACCATATAAAATACATTCAAAATAATTATGTTTATTTTTGACCGTTTGAATACTGCAATGTAAATTTTTTTGAATACTTTATATAAATGCACTAGCTTACCATCCCGGTACTTCGTTACCGGTTGTGTTGAATACTGGATAATAGAAGGATCAGGATTACTCTATCGATTTCCAAAAAATTCCCCTACGTATCTTTGTTTTATTTATTTGTGGACGATTAAGTCTTCCATTAAAAAATTTTTCAATGAATAATTTAAACAACAAAATTTGAATAACTTCGCTGGCATGTTATCACGTTCGTTCCGGGGGAAAAATATATTGACAATTTTCGAGCCTTATGTCGGGATTTTGGATTTTGAGTGAATAAATATTTCAGTGAAAAAAGAAATTGGAATAAAAAAAATAAGTATGAGTGAAAAATTATATATAGTGGAAAAATATGGAGAAAAAAGCTAAACACGAAAAATTTGAGTAAAAAATATCATTCCATATTTTTCCCTGCTCTATTTCATTTTGTTCCCTGTTCTACTCCATTTCATTTAAAATTCCATCTCCTTTTTCTAAGGTCATTATTATAGGAACAAAAAAAGTACATTTTATTAAGTACCTCTTCCAGAATCTTTTTTCTTCACCGAAGTATCCTATACTCCATATTTCAATTATATAGGATCATTGTTTCAGCAAATATTAAAAGTACTTTTTATCCCCGTTAAGAAACGGAATTTCCAAAAAGTACTTTTCCAAATCTTTTTTTTCACCGAAGGATTTTACATTCCTAATTTTAAGTCTATGTGACCATTATATTTTTTGGAACCTTTACCAATTTCAAGTTTCTAGGATTATTATTTCAGGAAATAAAAAAGTACCAAAAAGTGTACTTTCGGTACTTTTAACAAAACGTACTTTTTATAAAATATACTTTTTATAAAAGGTACTTGTTATAAAAGGTACTTTTAATAAAAGGTACTTTTTATAAAAGGTACTTTTTATAAAAGGTACTTTTTATAAAAGGTACTTTTCATAAAAGGTACTTTTTATAAAAGGTACTTTTTATAAAAGGTACTTTTTATAAAAGGTACTTTTTATAAAAGGTACTTTTTATAAAAGGTACTTTTTATAAAAGGTACTTTTTATAAAAGGTACTTTTTATAAAAGGTACTTTTTATAAAAGGTACTTTTTATAAAAGGTACTTTTTATAAAAGGTACTTTTTATAAAAGGTACTTTTTATAAAAGGTACTTTTTATAAAAGGTACTTTTTATAAAAGGTACTTTTTATAAAAGGTACTTTTTATAAAAGGTACTTTTTATAAAAGCTACTTTTTATAAAAGGTACTTTTTATAAAAGGTACTTTTTATAAAAGGTACTTTTTATAAAAGGTACTTTTTATAAAAGGTACTTTTTATAAAAGGTACTTTTTATAAAAGGTACTTTTTATAAAAGGTACTTTTAATAAAAGGTACTATTATTTCAGTAAATTAAAAAAAGTACCAAAAGTACACTTTTTTCCATTCTACCCCATAGAGTCAACATTGGCAAAAACCCAGCCTTGGTAAATAATTTTTCCGGGAGGTGAACCTACATTGCAAATTTTAAGTTTCTAGGACCATTATTTAAGAAAATATAAAAGGTACCAAAATTATAGTTTTTTACCCCTTAGAATCAACATTGGCAAAATCCAGCCTTAGTAGATTTATATTCCGGGAGCAGAACCTACATTTTTATAAAAGGTACTTTTTATAAAAGGTACTTTTTATAAAAGGTACTTTTTATAAAAGGTACTCTTTATAAAAGGTACTTTTTATAAAATGTACTTTTTATAAAAGGTACTTTTTATAAAAGGTACTTTTTATAAAAGGTACTTTTTATAAAAGGTACTTTTTATAAAAGGTACTTTTTATAAAATGTACTTTTTATAAAAGGTACTTTTTATAAAAGGTACTTTTTATAAATGTACTTTTTATAAATGGTACTTTTTATAAAAGGTACTTTTTACAAAAGGTACTTTTTATAAAAGGTACTTTTTATAAAAGGTAGTTTTTATAAAAGGTACTTTTTATAAAAAGTACTTTTTATAAAAGGTACTTTTTATAAAAGGTACTTTTTATAAAAGGTACTTTTTATAAAAGGTACTTTTTATAAAAGGTACTTTTTATAAAAGGTACTTTTTATAAAAGGTACTTTTTATAAAAGGTACTTTTTATAAAAGGTACTTTTTATAAAAGGTACTTTTTATAAAAGGTACTTTTTATAAAAGGTACTTTTTATAAAAGGTACTTTTTATAAAAGGTACTTTTTATAAAAGGTACTTTTAATAAAAGGTACTATTATTTCAGTAAATTAAAAAAAGTACCAAAAGTACACTTTTTTCCATTCTACCCCATAGAGTCAACATTGGCAAAAACCCAGCCTTGGTAAATAATTTTTCCGGGAGGTGAACCTACATTGCAAATTTTAAGTTTCTAGGACCATTATTTAAGAAAATATAAAAGGTACCAAAATTATAGTTTTTTACCCCTTAGAATCAACATTGGCAAAATCCAGCCTTAGTAGATTTATATTCCGGGAGCAGAACCTACATTTTTATAAAAGGTACTTTTTATAAAAGGTACTTTTTATAAAAGGTACTTTTTATAAAAGGTACTTTTTATAAAAGGTACTTTTTATAAAAGGTACTCTTTATAAAAGGTACTTTTTATAAAATGTACTTTTTATAAAAGGTACTTTTTATAAAAGGTACTTTTTATAAAAGGTACTTTTTATAAAAGGTACTTTTTATAAAAGGTACTTTTTATAAAATGTACTTTTTATAAAAGGTACTTTTTATAAAAGGTACTTTTTATAAATGTACTTTTTATAAATGGTACTTTTTATAAAAGGTACTTTTTACAAAAGGTACTTTTTATAAAAGGTACTTTTTATAAAAGGTAGTTTTTATAAAAGGTACTTTTTATAAAAAGTACTTTTTATAAAAGGTACTTTTTATAAAAGGTACTTTTTATAAAAGGTACTTTTTATAAAAGGTACTTTTTATAAAAGGTATTTTTTATAAAAGGTACTTTTTATAAAAGGTACTATTATTTCAGTAAATTAAAAAAAGTACCAAAAGTACACTTTTTTCCATTCTACCCCGTAGAGTCAACATTGGCAAAAACCCAGCCTTGGTAAATATTTTTTCCGGGAGGTGAACCTACATTGCAAATTTTAAGTTTCTAGGACCATTATTTAAGAAAATACAAAAGGTACCAAAAGTATAGTTTTTTACCCCTTAGAATCAACATTGGCAAAATCCAGCCTTAGTAGATTTATATTCCGGGAGCTGAACCTACGTTCAAAATTTCAAGTGTCTAGGACCATTATTTAAGGAAATATAAAAGGTACCAAAGGTACATTTTTTTTACCCTTTTTACCCCCTTAGAATCAACATTGGCAAAAATCCAGCCTTACTGGATCTATATTCCGGGAGGTGAACATACAGTCCAAATTTCAAGTATCTATGGCCATTATTTCAAGAGATATAAAAAGTACCAAAAGTACAGTTTTTTACCATTTTTACCCCCTTAGAATCAACATTGGCAAAAATCCGGCCTTACTGGATCTATATTCCGGGAGGTGAACATACAGTAGAAATTTCAAGTCTTTGTGAGCCTTATTTCAGAAGATATAAAAAGTACCAAAAGTACAGTTTTTTACCCCTTCTACCCCCTTAGAATCAACATTGGCAAAAATCCAGCCTTACTGGACCTATATGCCGGGAGGTAAACATACAGTCCAAATTTCAAGTCTCTATGACCATTATTTCAAGAGATATAAAAAGTACCAAAAGTACAGTTTTTTACCCTTTTTACCCCCTTAGAATCAACATTGGCAAAAATCCAGCCTTAGTGGATCTATATTCCGGGAGGTGGACCTACAGTCCAAATTTCAAGTCTCTAGCTTCAGCGGTTTGGGCTGGGCGATGATGAATGAGTATGTCAGTCAGTCAGTCAGTCAGTCAGTCAGTCACATTACTCTTTTATATATATAGATAATTCCAAATAATATTTGTTTTTTTTGATATCTCTAGTTTTCGAGAAAATTCGAATATAATAATCTTTTGCAATTCAACCGCGATTTTTGAAAAAAGTGCTCGATCGATGTTTTGGTTTTTGTTCCTATATTATTCTTAGACATTCCAAATACGTATTCAAAAAAGAAAATATAGTATTCGCACTTTTAGGCAAAAACTGTTTCCAACCACCCGTGTTTTACTTGGTTGGTCAAAGTCACAAATTTTACCTGGCCTATGTGATATAGTTATAAAGTAAATTTGAAACATTATTATTTTAATTATTTTCAATATGATACTTCCCCAGTGAAATTTCATGCACTAATTCGTAGAATATTTTTTCCCTTTTGGTAGACTTCAATGTATCTCGCTTAAAAAATATAACAGTTAATCCGTAAAATGAGGGATAGAAGGATAGATCGTTATGTGCTAGAGAATCACAATAAATTACATCATCAGTACAACATCAGTTTTACCTCAAAAGTAGTCAAAAATAAAAAAATATTATAAGCAAATATGCATTTAAATTTTAAAAATAGAATAATGCATTTTCTATTGCAAAAATGTTCAATTGTATAAAGAATGAAATTTTTTTCGATTAAAATAATTTTTGTGTAGTAGAAACATTTCACAGTTAATACTAAAGAATATTTTCTTAAAAATGTCACCAAAGCAAAAACCCTTAAAAATCTCAATGTTTTGCAAAATAAACCTTTACAATTAAGGGTATTTAAGTAATTATACATCCTTTCACGACTTTTTATTGTTTAAGAAAAATATCGAAAAGTCTAATCAACTAGAGTATTTTCCATAAGAAAATGTTTTAAGAACATTTTTTAATCAGTAAAAGTCAATTTGGGAAAAAATTAAAAATAATCTAATTAATGTTTTAGTAAAGAAAACCTTAAATATGTAAAACAATAGTGGTTTGTAAGAATAATTGTGTGTTTTACTGTATAATAAAATTCAAAATAAATAAAAAAAAAATTATTTTTCAAACACAAAATTTTCAAGAATATTTCTTTTTTTTGTTTAAATAATACGTTATTTATTTGAATTTTTGTGAATAACCAAAAAAAATCACAAATTTTTGTTGATTATTTTGAAAAATTCTATTTTGTTTGTTTGAATAAGCAATCAGAAAAAATTATTTGATTTTTTTGGAAAGAAATATTATTTCATTTTTATGAATTTGAATAAAATAAAATTTTATTTTATTCAAACCAAAATAAATAAAATAACAAAACATTTTATTTTTTGATAGCCAACTAAAATATCAAAGTATTTTATTTTTTTCCAAAAAATCCAAATAAAAAAAATCAATAATACAGCTATGGCGTAAATGTTGTATATGGGAAAAAAATTGGAATGTTAATTTAGAGGGTGAAATTGGGTACACAACTGTACTTTAGTTGTTTTCGAAGTTTGAATTTCGAACACTTATTCCCTATGAGGCAAAGTCTAAAAGTTTGATATGGCACACACGATATAGCAAGCATATAACAATCTATTTTTTATGGAGGGTATTAAAAATGGTTAAGATTAAATTGTATTCTCGGAATTGAATTAAGCAGATATAATTGCATATAAAATTGTTTTTGTGAAAGAGAGGCTGCAACAAAGTCAAAAAAAAAAAAAAGAAAAATTTAAAAAATAGAAAAATAAATTCTGTTAAATCTTTTGAAAAAAAGAAGAAACATTTATAATCCCAGCAAAAGTTGGCGTTGCTTAGAGTTCAACTCTTTAAAAGGGAAACATTTTTATGTCAGAAAAAGTTAAAAGTCTTGCACTAGGACATAGGAAATATAAAAAATGCCAGCGAATTTTGTACTCTTGCCCAAAACATTAAATCATGATAATGTTTTGCGGAAGATTTGCGTGTACTTGCCAAAGCAAAGTTTTTTTAGAAAAAATAATCCCAGCAAAACTTTGGTAATGGGTAGTGATTATATAACACATTACCAGGTAATGTATATACCTTATTTGTAGCATTATTTTAGGATGTCTTACCAAAAATTTGTTCCACAACGTATTATTTTCAAGTGAAAAATAATGCATTACTAATAATTTGCTACGTAATGCATGATTATTGGAAAAAATGTATTTCATATTTATTATTTCTAAACATTAAATCATGGATGACTTATATTTGGTTACATTATGTATTATTTGAAAGTTTGAAATAATGCATTATTTATAATTGGACTCATAATGCATTACAATAACATAAAAAATAATTATTTTATAAAAAAATGCATAAGTTTAAACTAGAGATGGGCTTACCACAGGAAATTTCTAACGACACACACTCTCGAGCATATTTTATCTACTTACACTCACTTACAATCACGTGAGTAAATTTAATACAAAATTACTTTTTCACTACTCGTAACACTATATATTATCTTCTGGTATGCTATATTATTTCATTTCTCGTAACCTATAAAATATCATATATTTTACACCTTACTCGTATTCTTCGTTATAAATTTATGACTTATTTTATACCTTACTGGTATTCTTTGTGATAATGTGGATGCATTACTTTGAGTCTCATCGCCTGTTAAAATCATCAATGCTGCAATGTATAAAATAAGAGATCCTTTACCTTATTTTATACCTTATTTGGTAATCTAAGTTTTGCTGGGATGTTATATTACTTTGCTATTCCATGCAAAACGAATTGAAATATCAGTCGAGGACCCCATTAAAAAACCAAAAGAGCTGTACATTTCGTAAGTGAGTGCAAAAATAAGTGCAAAAAATGTTTTTACATTTTGGAGAGTATGAAAAATTCGGCACCAAAGAATATAACACTCTCACTTGTATTATGTACATTTGATAAACAAATGGAAAATTTTTATACGAAAAGCTTAGACTTGTTGAAAAAGTAGTTTTAGTAAAAAAAATTATTTTTTTTTTTCACGAAAAACAAAATTATGTTAAAAAAAATTTAATGAACCCAAAATTTTTGGTGAAAAAAAATTTTGATGAAAAAAGTTTTTGATGAATTTTTTTGATGAAAAGAAAAATTTTTTGATGTAAAAAAAAATTGATGAGAAAAAATATGAAAAAAAAAATTTTTTGGTGAAAAAAAAATTGATAATAAAAAATTTGATGAAAAAAAAAATTTGATAAAAAAAAATTGATAAAAAAATTTGATGAAAAAATTTGATGAAAAAAAAAATTGATAAACATAAAATTTGAAAAAAAAATTATGAAAAAATGAAAAAAATATGATAAAATAAATTTATGAAAAAAAAAATTTGATGAAAAAATAAAATTTGATGACAAAAAAAAATTAATGAAAAAAAAATTTATAAAAAAAAATGATGAAAAAACAAAAAAATTTATAAAAAAAAAATGTTGATGAAAAAAAAATTAATGAAAAAAAAAAAAATGATAAAAAAAAAATTTGATAAAAAAATAATTTGATGAAAAAAAAAATTTGATAAAAAAATATTGATAAAAAAAAAAAATTATGAAAAAAAAAATTGATAAACTTAAAATTTGAAAAAAAAAGATTATGAAAAAAAATTTTGTGAAAAAAAATTAATTAATGAAAAAAAAAAATTGACGAAAAAAAAAATTGTTAAAAAAAAAAATTTGATGAAAAAAAAAATTTGATGAAAAAAAAATTTGATGAAAAAAAAAAATTTGATGAAAAAAAAATTTTTTTTTTGTTGAAAAATAATTGTTACTTTTTTTTCACCAGCTGGTGAAAAACAGTTTTATTTACCACAAGGTAAATTATTATCCAAGTTACAAACCCAAGTTATTAAAATTTTTGGTTTTAAGAAAATGAAAATAGTAATTCTTGTTTTCTTTTTCGTTAATTGTTAGCTTATAAGTAAGTCAAACTGAGGTGGCGTCCTGCAACTTTTTTAAAATTAGACACCAGCCTAAAAACATTATCATGTTAAAAAAATAGTATTTTTGCGGCCCGCCTTATGTGCGGGTCATTTTTGACCCCCTACCAAGAAGGGTTAACGATTTTTTTAAAGATAATATAATAATACGAAATAATAGTTGGGCTAAAAAATACAAAAACCGTTTTATACTTGTTTATAGCACAAAAAATTAGCTCTAAACTTCAAATTTTCCGCGGGGGTCATTTTTGACCCCCAGCCAATGTGGGTTTAAGACGTCCTAGATCTGTAAGATTTCATGACAGACTTAAAGTTATATAATAGAATGCCACGACACCAAAAAACCGTTAATTTGCACAAAAATGAAATTTATAAAATTTTATTAATCCAAATTATTGCTAAAACCAACATTTCTTTGAAATCCGCTAACTTCCCCCGTGATTCCCGAAAAGTGTCTCGACGGATATCCGCCATATTTCACACTTTTCTTCTCCAAGGTGTTCTTAATGAATTCAGAAGGAAAAAATGGTATATTTAAAATTTTTTTTAAATAAAATTTTCAAATTTTGAAAAAAGGTGTTTTAAGAAGGCCCCCAAAATCATGCCATTTTTTTGGTATCAAGTTTGAACGGGTTAATGATACCGTAAAATCTTTAAATTTCATATTTAAGTATTAACAATCAAATATTATACAAAAATATTTTTTTAATTATTTTAATAAAAAACCTTAAATTTTTTTTATTTTTTTTTTTTTAAAAAGTCCTTTTTTGCGAAAACCCTAATTTTGAGGCTCAAAGTGGAGACAGAAGATAAACTCCGATCGGAGTGATATTTTGCATGTGAGTTACCCTTAGGGGACCGACACTTTTTGCGGGTATTAGAATTTGATCCGAAAGAAAAGCCCAAAAACGAGCCATCCTAATATTCCCAAACCCGTAGTAATTTAGTGCAAAAATTATAAAAAAATATTTTTTAACACATGAAAAATAAGTCTCCCAATTTCCCCAGCTGATTAAAAAATAAAATAGGCACAGCCGAATTTAATACTCGCACTTGTTTATAGTTTAAATATTTATCTCAAAATGCTCTCCCCCAAGTCTTAAAAATTTACTTTAGTGACTTTTGATTAAATTTTTTTCACATAGAGCAATGGTTCCCAACCAATGATTCTCGCCCCACTGGGGGGCAATTTGAATGCTTCAGGGGGCAACGAGCAAATTTTTAAGACTTTTTTTATCAAATAAACTAAAAAAATTGTAATTTTGTTAAATTATTAAAAAGATTATTGAAAACTTTTTCTAAAAACTTAGTTTAAACGATGATTTTAACAAAAAGCTTGCTTAACCACAAGTAAATTTTGAATTTTGATACAAATTTACAAATTTTTCTTGAGTGTAGTTTTTTTAACTTAATAGTGGGGCATGGCGCAAAAAAGGTTGGGAACCAACAATAGCAGATTTTTATTATACCCTAATGCATACTTCTTATGTAGCACCACACTAGGGAATAAAAGGTAAACACTTGTACATAATAGCTTTTGTGTAGGTGTTGCCAACACCTGAACACTTGTAACACTATGTATTATTGTGTGCACTTATATGTATAAATATAAGGATGACACTTAATACAAAGAACAGGTGGGTATACTCACATTGTGAGTATAGCCACGCTGGAACCTCTTAAATGGACAAACCCAGACCTGGGCACACTTGATAGATTCCAAGACATTCTTACAATCAGATTACTAGAAAAAGTCTTGTAATCCCATTTTACTAATATTTGACAGTTTTTCTTGTTTTTTAACAAATAATTTTCGATCGAAATTTACATCTTTTTTGTAATTTTATATTTTTTCTTGTAATTTTACAAATTTCCAAGGTTTTTTACAAAAAAAAAATCTTTTAAATTCACGAGAATTCCTTTTAAGTTTAATTGTGACAAAAAAGTTGTAAATTTAAAAATTTTTTGGTAAAAAGCTTGTAAAATTACAAAAAAGTTTGTAATTTTTACTAGGAATTCTCATAAAATAGAAGGTAGCAAAAAATCTAGTAAAATTACAAAACCTACTTCTAAGTTTTGTAAGTATGTTAGTAGTTTTGATAAAAAACGATATTTTTGTTTTAAAGTTTCCTACACACAAAAAAATCTTGCGAAATTACTAGAAAAAGTCTCGTAATCCCATTTTACCAATATTTGACAGTTTTTTTTTTGTTTTTAAACAAAAAAAATTCCAGCGAAATTAGCTTCTTTTTAATTTTACATTTTTTTTTGTAATTTTACAAATTTCCAAGGTTTTTTTTACAAAAAAAATCTAGTAAATTCACGAGAATTCCTTGTAAGTTTTTTTGCTCCATAAAAATTGTAAATTTACAATTTTATTGGTAAAAATCTAGTAAAATTACTAAAAAGTTCATATTTTTTACTACGAATTCTCGTAAAATTGGAGGTAGCAAATATCTAGTAAAATCACAAAACCTACTTGTAAGTTTTATCGCTTTGGATCGAATATGGGTAAAATCGTACCAGCAACTTATCAATTGTCTCCATTTTTATAGGATCTATATCACCATGTTTATTCTATACATAGAGGAGAGAAAAATAACACTTCTTATATATAAAAACAACCTTCAATTAAATGCAGTGTTTTTTGTAGAATTATAAACGCACGTACATAAAACTTCATACGTACGCACTGTTACGATTGTTGTTGTTTGTCACAATCAACTAACAAAAACAACAGACAAACAAACAAACAACCCACATCCACCCATCCGCCCACAAGTATTAAAACAGTGAGTTTGGTTTAATATTTCATGCTACTGTCAATAAAATTTACAACTTAATTAAGTTGTTTGTAGTTGTTACAATTTTTGCATATTTGTTCGTTGGTAGGGGATTTTTTTTTTTTTTTTTGCCCTATAGTAGAAAGTCATGCAACACAAACTTTTTCTATAGCAAAAATATTTCAGAATCTAAGAAATTGTCTATAGGAAAAGAATCTGAGACTTGTAGACAAATTTCTCAGAATCTAAGAATTTTTCTATAAAAAATATGTCTTAGAATCTGAATTTTTTTCTAAAAGAAAAATGTCTCAGAATCTATGAATTTTTCTATATGAAAAATGTCTCCGAATCTATTAATTTTTCCATAAGAATTTTTCTATAAGAAAAATATATCAGAATATATCAGTTTTTCTATCAAAAAAATGTCTCAGAATCTGAGACTTTTTCTATGAGAAAAATGTTTAACAATCTGAGACTTTTTCTATAAAAAAAATGTCTCAGAATCTGTAAATTTTTCTATACGAAAAATTTCTCAGAATCTGAGACTTTTTCTCTGAATCTGAGACATTTTTCTTATAGAAACAGTCTCAGATTCTGAGATTTTTTCTCTAAGAAAAATGTCTCAGATTCTGAGACTTTTTCTATAAGAAAAATGTCTTAGAATCTGGGACTTTTTTGATAAGAAAAATGTCTCAGAATCTGAGACTTTTTCTATAAGAAAAATGTCTCAGAATCTGAGACTTTTTCTATAAGAAAAATGTCTCAGAATCTGAGACTTTTTCTATAAGAAAAATGTCTCAGAATCTGAGACTTTTTCTATAAGAAAAATGTCTCAGAATCTGAGACTTTTTCTATAAGAAAAATGTCTCAGAATCTGAGACTTTTTCTATAAGAAAAATGTCTCAGAATCTGAGACTTTTTCTATAAGAAAAATGTCTTAGAATCTGAGACGTTTTCTATAAGAAAAATGTCTCAGAATCTGAGACTTTTTCTATAAGAAAAATGTCTCAGAATCTGAGACTTTTTCTATAAGAAAAATGTCTCAGAATCTGAGACTTTTTCTATAAGAAAAATGTCTCAGAATCTGAGACTTTTTCTATAAGAAAAATGTCTCAGAATCTGAGACTTTTTCTATAAGAAAAATGTCTCAGAATCTGAGACTTTTTCTATAAGAAAAATGTCTCAGAATCTGAGACTTTTTCTATAAGAAAAATGTCTCAGAATCTGAGACTTTTTCTATAAGAAAAATGTCTCAGAATCTGAGACTTTTTCTATAAGAAAAATGTCTCAGAATCTGAGACTTTTTCTATAAGAAAAATGTCTCAGAATCTGAGACTTTTTCTATAAGAAAAATGTCTCAGAATCTGAGACTTTTTCTATAAGAAAAATGTCTCAGAATCTGAGACTTTTTCTATAAAAAAAAAATGTCTCAGAATCTGAGACTTTTTCTATAAGAAAAATGTCTCAGACTTTTTCTATAAGAAAATGTCTCAGAATCTGAGACTTTTTCTATAAGAAAAATGTCTCAGAATCTGAGACTTTTTCTATAAGAAAAATGTCTCAGAATCTGAGACTTTTTCTATAAGAAAAATGTCTCAGAATCTGAGACTTTTTCTATAAGAAAAATGTCTCAGAATCTGAGACTTTTTCTATAAGAAAAATGTCTCAGAATCTGAGACTTTTTCTATAAGAAAAATGTCTCAGAATCTGAGACTTTTTCTATAAGAAAAATGTCTCAGAATCTGAGACTTTTTCTATAAGAAAAATGTCTCAGAATCTGAGACTTTTTCTATAAGAAAAATGTCTCAGAATCTGAGACTTTTTCTATAAGAAAAATGTCTCAGAATCTGAGACTTTTTCTATAAGAAAAATGTCTCAGAATCTGAGACTTTTTCTATAAGAAAAATGTCTCAGAATCTGAGACTTTTTCTATAAGAAAAATGTCTCAGAATCTGAGACTTTTTCTATAAGAAAAATGTCTCAGAATCTGAGACTTTTTCTATAAGAAAAATGTCTCAGAATCTGAGACTTTTTCTATAAGAAAAATTCTTATAGAAAAAGTCTCAGATTCTGAGACATTTTTCTTATAGAAAAAGTCTCAGATTCTGAGACATTTTTCTTATAGAAAAAGTCTCAGATTCTGAGACATTTTTCTTATAGAAAAAGTTTTAGATTCTGAGACATTTTTCTTATAGAAAAAGTCTCAGATTCTGAGACATTTTTCTTATAGAAAAAGTCTCAGATTCTGAGACATTTTTCTTATAGAAAAAGTCTCAGATTCTGAGACATTTTTCTTATAGAAAAAGTCTCAGATTCTGAGACATTTTTCTTATAGAAAAAGTCTCAGATTCTGAGACATTTTTCTTATAGAAAAAGTCTCAGATTCTGAGACATTTTTCTTATAGAAAAAGTCTCAGATTCTGAGACATTTTTCTTATAGAAAAAGTCTCAGATTCTGAGACATTTTTCTTATAGAAAAAGTCTCAGATTCTGAGACATTTTTCTTATAGAAAAAGTCTCAGATTCTGAGACATTTTTCTTATAGAAAATGTCTCAGATTCTGAGACATTTTTCTTATAGAAAAAGTCTCAGATTCTGAGACATTTTTCTTATAGAAAAAGTCTCAGATTCTGAGACATTTTTCTTATAGAAAAAGTCTCAGATTCTGAGACATTTTTCTTATAGAAAAAGTCTCAGATTCTGAGACATTTTTCTTATAGAAAAAGTCTCAGATTCTGAGACATTTTTCTTATACACTAAAAAAAAAAGCTTCGTGAAAGTAATGAAAATTGACATTAGATTAATGAAAAATGACTCACGTTTTCAACCGAAGCCATGTTTCATTTGATCAATGAAACTGGTGTCATAAAATTTTTGTCAATGGTATCAATGAAAACATACATGGAAATTATGAAAATGTTCATAGAATATATTTTTAAAATTTCACACGTTTTATAAAGTATTTCATAAAATGAATGAAAGTATTTATTGATTAAAGGTTCAATAGCAGTGGGTAGGTTGATTTACATGGTAAATTTACATGATCACCCTTATCTACTATTTCCCAGTATTGGGTATAATACGGCATTCACACTAGCTGTTTTGAAGTGTTTAAGAGTGAGATGTTTAAAAAAGTCTTTGTTCCGTGTCCATTACGTTTTTATTCTGCTACTGGTGTTTTGTTAAACAACATGTTTAAGGCCGCTAGTGTGAATGCCATATAACAATCGTCAAATTTAAATAATTGTTTATAGAAAATTATTTAAACCCGGCAAATCGTATCTCCTTAACTGGGAAAGAGTAGATAAGAGTGGTAAAAGGTAGTTAACATGTAAATCAACCATGAAGGAAAATCGCCACCTTAATTTTGAGTTGCGACCATAGCAAATAGTTGGCTATAATATTACATGTATCACCATTTTTTGATAAGTGTAATCTTCACTGAACGTAACAATCACTGGGATAGAAAAATGCACTTCCAATTTTTTTTTTTATAAATTTCACTTTAATTTTCTTACACAAAACTTTAATCTAAACAACTTCGGAACAAGTCAAGTTTACGTCCACAAAAAAAAAATTAGGGATTACAAACTCCATGCATGAAACTCATCCTCTCTGCCTTATAAAGTTTTTCAGCGTAAAAAGTTTTCGGTCCTATGTTTTTCAGTGCAAAACTTTAAACTTTAAAGTCGCACCAACTCCCATGCTGGCTTTTGCCCCCGATAAAAGTGGTACCACTGGACTCAGGAGGAGGTCCTTAGTGGATGCACAATGTTTTATCAGATTTGGAAGGGTGGACGTAAACTTGACTTAAGCCACAATATTTGATACATTAGTAAAAACACGAAACAACACGAATTTTAGTATAAATACATGTATGTAATTAATAATTTATGTTTCACTTTAAGTTTCGTAAAATTCTAAAAAAAAACTAGAAAAATACACTCTCACATTTTTATTTATATATTTTATTCAGTTCATATAGTTTTACTTAATCCTTAAATGTTAATTAGAACACATAAAAAACGAAATAATACAAAACAACACAAATTTTATTAAATATTTAATTAATAAATTTGATTTTAAATTTAATATAAAAAGTCTAAAAAAATCACAAAAAAAAATCGTGCCGATATGAACAGCTGTTTTGTTTTTTTTTTATTTGGCGCGTTTTACTAAAATAAACAAATGACACTTGTGACAGGTGTCAAAAAACGACATGTTTATAAACAAAATTTAATGAAAATTTTGAATGAAACTACGAAATCTAATGAAACAAATTTCATTAAATTTGTTCACAATATGCATGATTTTTTAATAACGTTATGAATTCCTTCATTGATTAAATGAAAACAAAATAATGAATCTGTTTCATTTATATCACGAAGGTTTTTTTTTTCAGTGTAGAAAAAGTCTCAGATTCTGAGACATTTTTCTTATAGAAAAAGTCTCAGATTCTGAGACATTTTTCTTATAGTAAAAGTCTCAGATTCTGAGACATTTTTCTTATAGTAAAAGTCTCAGATTCTGAGACATTTTTCTTATAGAAAAAGTCTCAGATTCTGAGACATTTTTCTTATCTGAGACTTTTTCTATAAGAAAAATGTCTCAGAATCTGAGACTTTTTCTTATAGCAAAAGTCTTAGATTCTGAGACATTTTTCTTATAGAAAAAGTCTCAGATTCTGAGACATTTTTCTTATAGTAAAAGTCTCAGATTCTGAGACATTATAGAAAAAGTCTCAGATTCTGAGACATTTTTCTTATAGAAAAAGTCTCAGATTCAGAGATATTTTTCTTACAGAAAATTCTTAGATTCTGAGACATTTTTCTAATACAAAAAGCCTCAGATTCTGACACATTTTTCTTATAGAAAAAGCCTCAGATTCTGGGACATTTTTCTTATAGAAAAATGATTCTGAAATATTTTTCTATAAAAAAAATATGTCAGAATCTGATAATTTTTCTATAAGAAAATGTCTCAAATTCTGATAAATGTCAGAATCTATAAATTTTTCTATAAGAAAACTGTCTCAGTATTTGAGACTTTTTCTATTAGAAAAATTATTCAGAATCTCAAAAATTTTCCTATATAAAAAATATCTCAGAATCTGAGATTTTTTCTATTAGAGCAACGTCTCAGAATCTGAGACCTTTTCTATGGGAAAAACTTCACAGAATCTAAAATTCTTTCAGAAAAATATCTTATTTTCAGTGAAATTATTACTTAGTGTAGGGCACTCAAAATGTCTACTATATAACTTAATGGAGTGTATGTTAATGTATCATATTTTCATTTGCTGTGTAGTTGTAATCTTGATAAATATTTTGTTTGTATTAGTGTAATAACAATTGTTTAGTGCTTTATTTAGAACTTTTTTTTTTTTTTGCTTCTGTTAAAAAGAATGTTCTTGACAACTGTTGTTTGCATTTGTTTTCATCAAAAAACATAAACAATTTAGTTGTGTGTACCCTACACCCTTCTTACCAACCTTTTATAACACTGTGCAACAGTGGGTCATTTAAAATATACCAATATAAGCCCAAAACCCCCGAAGTGTTTGGAAAACTTAGCTTGAGTTCTTTTTTATGGCCCACTGAAGTTTTTTATTTTTTTTCAATGGCGTTTAAAATACCCAGCAAAACTTAGATTACCAAATAAGGTATAAAATAATGTATAGGATCTCTTATTTTATACATTGCAGCATTGATGATTTTAACAGGCGATGACACTCAAAGTAATGCATCCACATTATCACAAAGAATACCAGTAAGGTATAAAATAAGTCATAAATTTATAACGAAGAATACGAATAAGGTGTAAAATATATGATATTTTATAGGTTACGAGAAATGAAATAATATAGCATACCAGAAGATAATATATAAGGTGTTACGAGTAGCGAAAAAGTAATTTTGTATTAAATTTACTCACGTGATTGTAAGTGAGTGTAAGTAGATAAAATATGCTCGTGAGTGTGTGTCGTTAGAAATTTCCTGTCGTGAGCCCATCTCTAGTTTAAACTTATGCATTTTTTTTATAAAATAATTATTTTTTATGTTATTGTAATGCATTATGCATCCAATTATAGATAATACATTATTTCAAACTTTCAAATAATACATAATGTAACCAAATATAAGTCATCCATGATTTAATGTTTAGAAATAAAATATGTGAAATACATTTTTTCCAATAATCATGCATTACGTAGCAAATTATTAGTAATGCATTATTTTTCACTTGAAAATAATACGTTGTGGAACAAATGTTTGGTAAGACATCATAAAATAATGCTACAAATAAGGTATATACCCTACCTGGTAATGTGTTATATAATCACTACCCATTACCAAAGTTTTGCTGGGTAAGTCCAAAAAAATATTTAATCTAATTCTAAGACAAAAATTGTTAAAAGATATCTTCAGTGAAATTTGATGGCGGCTCTTTTTTTTAGAACATATTAACCCTCTATCTGCCATTTTAAGGAGTCATTTTATTTTTTTTTTTTCAAAAATTCTCATTGAACACCACTAAAACATTGTTTTTTGGTCCCATTTATGATACATAATCGTGTTGCACAGTGTAATTTATTTTTATACAAAAATTATTCCTACGTTATTATTAAATGTTTAGGCGTACGTAAATGTTTTCTATCGTTACGTTTTTATGAATGTATGAATTTTATGAATTTTATGCTAATTTATGATTTGTTTTTGTTTATGTTTTTTATACGATTGTGGTGTGGAAATTTTTTTTTTTTATGATTCCTACAAAATTTATTACAATAAAAATAACACATACAATATAAAAACAATCGTAAAGTCTAATAAATGATGAAATTTTTTTGTGTACACAAACAAGAGATGAGTGTTTTGGGTGACTTTGACGAATTTTGTAATATCCTTCATAGTCAAGAAAAACAATTTGAAGATCTTTTTATTAATTTCTTGAACGTAGAAAAAACTGCTATATTTTGAAAATTACAAATCTCAAAAGAAGTTCAACCGATTTAATTTTTTTTTTGATGTTCGTATTCAGTGCATAAAATTTAATAAACGTCATGTATCGGAAATTGTAAATTTTCAAAAAATCAAAAATTTGATCGCCGGTCGTTACGTGTTGATTTAATCCGATTGACCTCAAATATGTACCACATATTTTGTATAAATTTGTTCGGACACTTGGAAAAATCAAAATTTAATGAAAAATGACACTCTAATGCAGACAGTAATTTTTTAAACTAATTTTTAATAAAATTTTGTTAAAAATTTCCAACGTTTCATAACCGGTCAAATGGTATTCAATGTTACAAATTGTCTGACAAACTTATATTATTATTTTCATTACTATTTGTGATGGATATAAAAATTTGGTTTATATTGCTTCTTTTAAGGATAATAAAGGATAATCTTGATTATAAAAGTGTAGCCTATTGTATAAATAGCTCATTTTAGCCAAAGAATCTTAAAGCATTTATTGTCATAGAATATTATGCAAGTGTTAAGATTTCATAAAAAAAAAAATGGTGATACAAAAAAATGTACACAGAAAAAAATATTAAGAAAAACAATTTGAGTAATCACTTGTTTAAATTTTTAAATAAGATTTGAGTAATTATTTAATTGTCGCAATTAAAAATTTACTCAAAAACTAAAAAAAAAATTGAGTAAATAATTTAATACAAAATTTAATATTTTTTTTTATTTTTTTTTATTCTCTTCGTGTTTTGAATTCTCGTTTAGTTTATAGTTTTTTGTGTATGTATATGAAAGTTTGAAATCATCTTTATGAAATTTTCCAATGTCTTCAAGACATAAATATCCCAGCAAAACTTTGGTAATGGGTAGTGATTATATAACACATTACCAGGTAATGTATATACCTTATTTGTAGCATTATTTTAGGATGTCTTACCAAACATTTGTTCCACAACGTATTATTTTCAAGTGAAAATAATGCATTACTAATAACTTGATACGTAATGCATGATTATTGGAAAAAATGAATTTCATATTTATTATTTCTAAACATTAAATCATGGATGACTATACACTAAAAAAAATAAATCTGTAATGTTAGCAAAAAAAGCTTGTAAACCTACAAGAAAATTTGCTGATTTTGAACCCACAATTTTTTTGCTAAAGTTAGCAAAAATGTTTTGCCAATAATTAGTTAACTAAATTTTTATTTTTTTTAACTTAGTTCATACACATCTGAGGACCCCATTGGGTTCGGACCCCATAGGTCCAGACCCCGATGGGCCTAGACCTAGTTGGGTTCCTTAAAAATCGTCATAATTTTTGATCCAAAAATTGTGAAAACTAAGCAAGGTAGAGCGAAACCTACCTTGCTTAGTTTTTAAGATACGTGATTATAGGGGACCACTGGGGTCTTGAGAATTAAAAAACTCGATAACTTAAAAAATATTACTCGGAGAGCTTTTGACTGTTTTGCGGTCTTGTTCTACATGTTGAGAGCTACAAAAATGGTTTTGGACTTTTTGTTGTGTCGGCAATATTTACCGAGATATGAGCATTTTAAAATTTTCGGGAATGCTAACTTTTTTGGATCCAAAGTTAGGGCCCTTTAGGGTCCACACATGTGAAGAGGACCGGCGATACTATGGAGATTCTAAGAACCAAAAATGGCCTCCATTTTGCTCTATCTGGCTTAGTTTCCGAGATAGCGCCATTTTAAGTTTTCTGAAAATAAAAAAAAATTTACCATTTATTTTGCTAATATTAGCAAAAAATCTTGTAAAAATGTTGTCAACTCAATTTCAAATTTAGCAAAAGAAATTAGTTCAAAGCTTGTTTAAAATTGCTAATGTGCTAAATGAAGTTTACAAGAATTTTTTGCTGACATGCTAATCTCAACTAAAAATTTGCTAAAAGTTAGCTAACTAGCATTAGCAAAAAAAAATTTTGAGTGTATTTGGTTACATTATGTATTATTTGGAAGTTTGAAATAATGCATTATTTATAATTGGATGCATAATGCATTACAATAACATAAAAAATAATTATTTTATAAAAAAAATGCATAAGTTTAAACTAGAGATGGGCTCACGACAGGAAATTTCTAACGACACGCACTCACGAGCATATTTTATCTACTTACACTCACTTACAACCACGTGAGTAAATTTAATACAAAATTACTTTTTCACTACTCGTAACACCTTATATATTATCTTCTGGTATGCTATATTATTTCATTTCTCGTAACCTATAAAATATCTTATATTTTACACCTTACTCGTATTCTTCGTTATAAATTTATGACTTATTTTATACCTTACTGGTATTCTTTGTGATAATGTGGATGCATTACTTTGAGTCTCATCGCCTGTTAAAATCATCAATGCTGCAATGTATAAAATAAGAGATCCTATACCTTATTTTATACCTTATTTGGTAATCTAAGTTTTGCTGGGATATTTGGTAAAGTTTAAAAAAACATTTTTTTCGAAAAAAAAAAATTTTAAACTTTTTTAAACTTTTTAAAAAAATAAATTGATAAATTTTGAGTAAATTTTTACTTGACTCAATTAAAAAGTTACTTAAAAAATTTAAAAATTTTTAATTAAATTTTTAATAGTATTAATTAAAAACTTTTTAGTAAGCATTTAATAATTTTTTATTAAAAATTTACTCAATACTATTAAATCGTTTGCTGGTGCAAAATTGAGTAATTTTTTACTAATAGTATTAAAAATTTACTCAAATTTATTTTTTATTTTTTTCTGTGTAATGATAAACAAGTAAAAAAGTTGTGTAATGATAAACAAGTAAAATGATAAACAAGTAAAAAAGTATAATTCGGCCTTGACGAATATATTGATACCCTCCACAATGTAAAAAAAAAAATTGCAAAAGACTTAATTTGAAAAAAAGAAATTTTGATAAAAAAAATTTCTGTTTTTCCTATCGAAAAATTTAAGTATTCTAAGACTTTTTTCATATAAAAAAAAAAATTTTGAGATTCAAAAATATTTTTCCTGTATAAAAATGTTAAGATTGGTCGAAATTTTTTCCTATAAAAAAATCTCGCATTATTTCTTTTTTTTCTCTTTCCTCTTTACCCATCTTCTCTCAGATTTTTTCAAGAGAAGAATTATCAGATTTTCCCCATATAAGTCTCAGACTTTTCCTATAGAAAAATTTACCGATTTTACAAAAAAATTGTCACATTTTTCTTATAAAAAACCGACAGATTTTTTCTATAAAAAATTAAAAAAAAAAAATACGCAAAGTATTCCTATAGAAAAATTATAAAAATTTTCCCATAGAAAAATACCCAAATTTTTTGTCTAGAAAAATGCTCTTATTTTTTCTAAAAAAAAAAAAAAATATTCTAAAACTTTTTCTAACATCCCAGCAAAACTTAGATTACCAAATAAGGTATAAAATAAGGTATAGGATCTCTTATTTTATACATTGCAGCATTGATGATTTTAACAGGCGATGAGACTCAAAGTAATGCATCCACATTATCACAAAGAATACCAGTAAGGTATAAAATAAGTCATAAATTTATAACGAAGAATACGAGCAAGGTGTAAAATATATGATATTTTATAGGTTACGAGAAATTAAATAATATAGCATACCAGAAGATAATATATAAGGTGTTACGAGTAGTGAAAAAGTAATTTTGTATTAAATTTACTCACGTGATTGTAAGTGAGTGTAAGTAGATAAAATATGCTCGTGAGTGTGTGTCGTTAGAAATTTCCTGTCGTGAGCCCATCTCTAGTTTAAACTTATGCATTTTTTTTATAAAATAATTATTTTTTATGTTATTGTAATGCATTATGCATCCAATTATAAATAATGCATTATTTCAAACTTTCAAATAATACATAATGTAACCAAATATAAGTCATCCATGATTTAATGTTTAGAAATAATAAATATGAAATACATTTTTTCCAATGATCATGCATTACGTAGCAAATTATTAGTAATGCATTATTTTTCACTTGAAAATAATACGTTGTGGAACAAATGTTTGGTAAGAAATCATAAAATAATGCTACAAATAAGTTATATACATTACCTGGTAATGTGTTATATAATCACTACCCATTACCAAAGTTTTGCTGGGATTCAGAAACAACTTTCTTTCAGAAAATTTTAAGTTTTTAGACATTTTCAAGTTTTAAGATTTTTCCTAATGAAAAATTCTAAGGGTTTTGATCTAAAAAATATTCTTATAAAAAAATTCTAATTTTTTTCTAGAAAAATACTCAAATTTTTCCTATAGAGAAAAATTGTAACATTCCGAGATATTTTTCCTTTAAAAAAATTTTAAGATTCTTAGACATTTTTCATAGAAAAAAACCTCAGATTATTTCCTATTTGTTTCCCTCTCCTTTCCTCTTCTTTCCTATCTATTCTTTTTTCTCATTCTTTCTTTTTTTTATTATTTTTTTTTATTTTTTGCAGATCCCGTGGATCTGCACCTAAAATAGTCAAGCGAATACCTAAAAATCGGCACCTGCTATAAATTTTTTATTTATTATGCAATTTTAGTTTTTATTTTTTAAATGCCACAAAATTATTTAATTGTCTATGGTCATGATAAATCCTCTTAAAAGAATTTAATTAATTTTATCAAAGTATATGCATTAAGAATATTTATGTTATCTCTCTCTCATTCATGTTTTTAGTGCAACCACAAAAAAAAAGAAAAAAAAAATCCGTTCCGTTGTCTGTTCTAATGGGCATAATTAGTATCAAGGGGCTTAAAGCAAAAAAAAAACACTTAAACGACTTAAATTAAGCATAATAACAACAAGACCCTAACAGTACCTACTTATGGTATACTGTAATCATAGTCACAGTGTGCCTACAGGCAATGAAACTGCATTATATGCAAAGGAAGTTTGAGAAATATTGAGCTAAACCATCGAAGAGGAAATGAATGAAACTGACAAGGAAGGTCTTTCACAGGGCACCCACCGATTGTCCTGAAACTTAAATATAGAAATGAGGGGGACAAAAATAAGAGTTACCTGTTTTTTATAGCTGCCTAATTGTTGGGTGTCCTGTGAAAGACCTTCCTTGTGAGTGGACAAAAATTATGGACCGTTTAAAAAACAAAATATCTCTTGCGACATTTATTTATTATTATTTATTATTGTTATGCCATTTAATTTGTTAAACCTAATCTAGGGTCGGTTGAAGTGGAGTCTGAGAAATTGGGTAAAACTTTAACTGACTGCTATGAGACTGTTTGTCCTTTAAGGAAAAGCAGACCAGGTAACTCAGTCCCTTGGTGGAACGTGGAACTTGGTAAGCTGAGAAAAAGTTCAAGAAAGCTTCTGAATAGAGCCTTAAAATCTCGAAAGGATGCTAACTGGAACAATTACCACCTCATGCAAAAGGAATATAAGAAAGAAGTGAGGGAAGCCAAACTTGAGTCTTATAGGACTTTCTGTGAGGAGGTAAATGGTACGAGGGATACGGCAAGGCTCTGTAAAATCTTTCAAAAAGATAGTTCAGCGAAGCTTGATTCCCTCAGAAAGCCAGATAGTACCTACACAAACAACCAACAGGAGGTCAATGATATTCTGTTATCTACTCACTTTCCAGGATGCAAAGTGGCAACGATAAATACAGATATTATTGAGAGTCCTGTTGGTAATACTACTTGTAGGAACTGGTATATAGCATCTATGGTAGTTTCTGAGGAATTGATCAGGTACGCCTTATCTTCCTTTGATAACTATAAATCCCCTGGACCAGATGGTATATATCCTATGATGTTGAAGAGTGGTGGAGATACCCTAGTGAAGGTTCATAAAAATATCTTCAGAGCCAGCCTGGATTATGTGTATGTTCCATCATCTTGGTGCGTTGTCAAGGTTGTTTTTATTCCCAAACCTGGGATGGAGGACTACACCTTGGCAAAAAGTTTTGGACCAATCAGTTTATCATCCTTTCTACTGAAAAGTCTTGAGCGAATGGTTGAGAAATTCATTAGGTCAGTAGCATTAATCGAATGCCCCCTAAATAGTCAGCAACACGCGTATCAGAGTGATATATCTTGTGAGTCGGCACTTCACGATCTTGTGGTCAATATTGAGAAGGGCATTGACAAACAAGACTATACTCTGGGTGTTTTTGTTGATATTGAGGGCGCTTTTGATAATGCTACTTTCGACTCTATGAAAACTTCGGCTGAATTGCATGGCGTGGATCCAGTTCTAGTCAAGTGGATTCATTTTATGCTCTCCCGGAGATTGTTGACGGCTGAAGATGAGTGGGGCACAAAAGTAACGGTTGAGGTTAGTAGAGGTTGCCCCCAAGGGGGTGTTCGCTCTCCTTTGCTGTGGTGTTTTGTGGTAAACTCACTCTTGGTTGAAATACAAGCCCTAGGTGTACACATACGGGCATACGCTGACGATGTGTGCGCATTAGTATCCGGAAAGTCACTTAACTTGGTATGCAAGAAAATGCAGACCGTTATTGACTTGATGGACAACTGGTGCAATCGACATGGATTGTCTGTCAATCCAAATAAGACAACACTAGTGTTGTTCACGCGAAGAACCAAACATAAGCATAAACTCTAACATAACATAAACTCTTCAACTGTCCAAAGAAGTTAAGTATTTAGGGGTTACCCTAGATAGTAAACTAATGTGGACAAAACATGTTGAACAAAAAGTTTCACGGGCACTTCGGATTTTCTGGCAGTGTCGGCGTGCTTTTGGAAAGACATGGGGTCTAAGACCTGCTAATGTACATTGGATGTACATAGCTGTAATTAGACCTATTGTGACGTATGCGGCCGTAGTCTGGTGGCCGAGAACGATGGTGAAGACTATTCGATCCAAGCTAAGCGGACTACAAAGAGCGGCTGCCCTGGGAATTACTGGTGCCATGAGCACCACCCCAGGCGCAGCTCTGGACGCTATGTTAGATATGCTTCCCTTGGACTTACATATTCAAGGAGAAGCCATGAAATCTTTGTGAAGGCTCCGCAAAAGCGGAACATGGCATGGGGAGTACAATGTGGGACATGGTCGTCTGTTCAATAGGCTATCGGAACTTTGTCCGATGTTTTCTATGCCTTTGGACAATACAACCTCTTGCATCGAGTTTGGTAGGAAGTTTACTGTAATATTTCCGAATAGGGAAGACTGGGGAAACCCAGCAGACCTACTGGAAAACTACACGGATACTTTCTACACGGATGGATCCGGTACCTTAAATGGCTCTGGGTCTGGCTGGTATTTGGACGATGCGACCAAATGCTATATTGCTATGGGAAAAATGGCTACTGTATTTAAAATTGAAATATTTGCTATTTTGGACGTAGCGACCTGGATAATTGGGAACAGATTGAGTAATAGGAGAATCAGTATTTGCAGTGACAGCCAGGCTGCGCTCGTTGCACTTGAATCTCCAGTCACTTCATCCAAAATTGTCCAGGAATGTAGACGCAGATTGATCATTGAAGTCTCATGTGGGAATAGCGTCAGTCTTCTGTGGGTTCCGGGTCATAGGGGAATACGGGGAAACGAGATTGCTGACTCATTGACAAATCTTGGCTCTGATACAATTCCTTACAATCCGGAACCTAAAATTGGTATTGGCTTGACATGGCTGATGCGTTGGATCAACTCTCATATGAAAACAACTTTCATGGAAAGATGGTCAAATGAGTTGGCATGCAAGAATACCAAACGTTTTGTGATTAAGCCAGACAAGAAAGTGGCTAACTATCTACTCAGTCTCAGTAGAATAAACTGTCGCAGACTTACTGTCTTAATTGCGGGACACAATGCCTGTGCTCGTCATATGACGAGATTAGGTGTCTTATCAGACCCATTATGCGTGGCTTGTCTTGAGGATGATGACACAACTGAACATTACGTCTGTTGTTGTCCAGCGTTCTCAAGGGCTAGACTGCGGATATTGGGTTCTGATATTCTGTCTACGGACACGGTTCATGGACTTCCCTTGTCTGATTTTCTCAAGTTTGTGAAAGCAACTGAGAAATTCTGAACAAGCACTTTTCTTCCTTTTTCTTCTCAACCTTTTATCACCCTTACTTAATCTTTCTTTTCGGGGTACGGTACAATGGACTATTTAAAGTCTGAGCGCCATGGACTTGCCTAAAAATTTACCTATTTTTAGGCTTGTACAACCCACCCTCAACTCAACTCAAACCTAATCTTAAAATTTCTTTCACTTGACTTTTTTTTTCATAGAACTTGAGACAAACTTTCGTATAAAATTACTTTAAGTCAAATTCGATCATTTTATGACTACTGCACGTAGTCAGTGATATCCACCTCTCCTTCATCCTATCCTGAGATATCCTATCAATTTCGTTCATCCATTCCCCTATAGGAACCGAGATGTCAGGTTCGAAACGTTTCCCCACCGATTTCGAGCCATTTCTCGCACATTCATCAGGCAATTCGTTCCAAGTGATTTTGATGTTTTGCCAAAATTTTTAAAAAAATCTAATATTTAGCTATCTAACAAACTTTGAAAATTTAGTACTCAACAATACGAAAAAACACCTCTTTGAAATTTTAATAGCGTTAAAAGGAACTTCTAAACTTTAATACAAAATTTTGTTTTTGCAAATCCATGTTGTCCCAGGAAAAAGGGCATTCAAATATGAGTTTAAAGATTTTTTGTTGAAATTTAAAAAAAAAATAAATTATAAGTTTTAAATCTTCATAATTTTATAAACAATATTGTTTTTATAAGTTTTTTCGCACGACTTACGTTTTCTGATCACAAAAATATTAAAAAAAAAAAAACATTAAAAAGTCAATATTGTCAAAAAAGTGCTTTTTATAACTATTGATCCAAAAAATACGGTTTTTAATCATTAACAAAACTCTATCAAATAACCAAAAATTAACAAAATCGGTGATCCGTCAGTTAAATTTCTCTTGGATTTCCTCATATTTGAAGACAAAAAGTTTTCGAGAACTCGGCCCATACATAAAAAATGCCTGCAAATTTTGTACTCTTGTCCAAAACATAAAATCATGATAATGTTTTGCGAAAGATTTGGGTGTACTTGCCAAAGCAAAGTATTTTTTAGAAAAAATAATGTTATATTACTTTGCTATTCCATGCAAAACGAATTGAAATATTAGTCGAGGACCCCATTAACAAACCAAAAGAGCTGTACATGAGTGCAAAAATAAGTGCTAAAAAGTGTTTTTACATTTTGGAGAGTATAAAAGATTCGGCACCAAAGAATATAACACTCTCACTTGTTTTATATACATTTGATAAACGCATGAATAATTTTTATGCGAAAAGCTTAGACTTGGTGAAAAAGCAGTTTTGGTAAAAAAAAATATTTTTTTTTTCACGAAAAACAAAATGATGATAAAAAAATTTTAATAAACACAAATTTTTTGTAATTTTGAAAAAAAAAAAATGAAAAAAATAATTTTTTGGTGAGAAAAAAATTGATAATAAAAAATTTGATAAAAAAAAATTGATGAAAAAAATTTATAAAAAAAAATATGGTAAAAAAAATTTGACGAAAAAAAAATTAATAAAAAAAAATTAATAAAAAAAAATTTATGAATAAAAATTTGATGAAAAAAAAATTTGATGAAAAAAAAAATTTGATGAAAAAAAAATTTGATGAAAAAAAAAATTGATAAAAAAAAATAGATAAAAAAAATGATGAAAAAAAAGTTTGATGAAAAAAAAATATGAAAAAAAAAAATTTGATAAAAAAAAGTTTGATGAAAAAAAAAATTTATGAAAAAAAAAAAAAATTATGAAAAAAAAAAATTTTATGAAAAAAAAAAAATTTTATAAAAAAAATTGATGAAAAAAATTATGGAAAAAAAAATTTGATGAAAAAAAAATTTATAAAAAAAAGATTTTTGATGAAAAAAATTTTTTTTTTGATGAAAAAAAAAAAATTTATGAAACAAAAAATTTTTTTGTTGAAAAATAATTATGTTACTTCACCAGCTGGTGAAAAACGGTTTTATTCACCACGAGGTGAATTATTATCCAAGTTACAAACCCAAGTTGTTAAAATTTTTGGTTTTAAAAAAATGAAAATAGTAGTTCTTGTTTTCTTTTTCGTTAATTGTTAGCTTATATAGTCAAACTGAGGCGTCGTCCTGCAACTTTTTTTAAAATTAGACACCAGCCTAAAAACATTATCATGTTAAGCTCCTATGACACTAGATTTTTTTTGTATTTTATTTTTTATTAATTGAAAGAATGAAACAGCAGAACAAGAAATGAAAAAGAAACATAAAATAAACAAACAAATAGTGGTGATTACTTTCTTTTTAATAAAAACCCGCTGAATAAATTCAAAAAACCGCCAAAAACAAACAAAAAATCGCTTCATTTAATGAAAAACAGAAAAGTTGGCAACACTTAATATCATTAATACATAAATGTCAAAAAAATATGTAAAATTTTTACATTTTTTTTGACATTCAGTCATTTGATAACCAAATTTATCGATAACACAAGAATAAAATTTGACGTTTACTCTTTTTTATTAGTATTCTTTTACTCTTCACACTTGTTCAGATTTCCTATAGTGATATATTTGACCTGTTTATATAAATTTCATCAATACAAAAAAAAATGTAGTGTCATAGGGGCTTCAAAAGCTTGTAATATGTAAACTTTAATGGAACAGTGTCATTGAAAAGTATATCTGTTCTTAATATTTATCAAACAACTCTTGTATAGCATTATGAAAGTAAAAAGTACTGAGAAAAATTAAATTTTATGGCGACGAAGTGTATAAAACTTTGTTGATTTCTTGTATTGCTCGTATAAAGGGCTTTTACTAAAGTTTAGCAAATTAATGGCTAAAGAAATAAAATTTAATTATTTTGAGTATATGGAAATTAAAATTTTTATATGCTGACCAGGAAACAAAAGGTTACAAATGTAGTATCAAATGGAGCACGCCTTGTAAGGAACGACTTTAACCTGAAGTTGCGAATACACTGTAGTTGTATTTCTTGATTATGTATCTGATGTGTCACACTACTATATTCATCAAAATCTTTGTCAGAGCAGTTTTTGAAAAAATCACGATCAAAATTCAAAATAGAGTAAATCGTTTTAAAATCGATCGAGGGCATTGTCAAATGGGCCATGGGCCATGTCAAATCGAATACATTGAAATTTTTTTTTTAGATTTTCTCAATTTGTTTACAGTTTTTAGTAGCCTTCAGAAACTCCTTCGTGGTATATTTTCAGATATTTTTTTGACGACCCGTTCAAAACATATCGAATTTTTAAAAATTGATAGTTTGTTCCTTTACTCAAACTTCTTTTACCCATAACTTCCTCAATAATGGTCCAAATTCCTTTTTTTTTATTTTTTGTTTTCTTTTACATACTTTAAAATAAATTATTAAAAGTCTAGTATGTGATTTTTAAGTTTTATAATTAAAATCTCACTTTTGAAAATTTTTTGAAGTTTTTTTGAAATATTTTTGTGAAAAAAAAACACCTATCGATTCTACAAATTTCTTGCCCAGTAGGATCTATTTTTTTTTTTTTTTTTTTTTAATTTTTTTGAAAAAATATTACTAACAATAAATGTAGGGTTAAATATTTCTGTGCGTGAGTTTTGCAGCATCAGAGGGTTAAACCACCTTTTAAATTCTCTAGTTTCATAGTAGATTTTAAATAAATTGTATATAAAAAGAACGAAGTCAAGCGAATACAAACAAAAAAATGTCACAATAAAAAAGAATGCATTCGAAACTTAATTAATTTCATTAATATTTTTTTTCACAACTCCAACAGTAATTGAGCCACATTTCAACTCTAATTGTTTCCGAGTAAAGACAAAAAAAAAACCCAGACAAATACGACAAATAGTCAGTCATTAATAAAAAAACAATCATAAAAAAACCTTTGCAATATTTCAATGAAGTAATACCTACATAGTTTAAGAAAATTAGAGTGGTGTGAAAAAAAGAAAATCAGTTTTCTTGTTGAATTACGCAATTTGGAACAAAGTATTAAGCAGCACAAAAACAAACAGCAAATTGGGAACTGCATCAGCAGTTCAGATTCTGAGACATTTTTTATACAGAAAAAGTATCAGATTCTGAAACATTTTTCATATAGAAAAAGTCTCCGATTCTAAGGCATTTTTAATATAAAACAAGTAAAAAAGTTAAATTCGGCCTTGCAGAATATAGTGATACCCTCCACAATTTCAAAAAGATTATTGGAAAAAATTTTTTTTAAAAGGAAATTACTTTTGAAAAAAAAATTTCCGCGAAAAAAAAATTTTTGTTAAAAAAAAATCCGCGATTTTTTTTTCTTTTTTTGTCAAAAAATATGTTCGTACTTGTTTAAATTAGAGATGCGCACCAATCACGTGATTAACGTGAATCACGTGAATCACGCATGAATCACGTGATTCGTGAGTAATTTTTTTTCTACTCAC
Organism: Pegoplata infirma; assembly: GCA_963921195.1. Lineage (NCBI taxonomy): Eukaryota > Metazoa > Arthropoda > Insecta > Diptera > Anthomyiidae > Pegoplata > Pegoplata infirma. The sequence continues at coordinate 67,400,080 of OY992539.1, read as the reverse complement.
GTGAGCGTGCGTGAGCGTGAGTAACACAAAAAAGTTCGTGCGTGATCGTGCGTGAGTAAAATTCTTGCGTGAATTTTTCGTGATTTTAATTGTTTCCCAGATTTTTATTGTTCGGTAACGTTTTCTTGATTTTTTCATGGTCTTTAAAAAATATAAATTTAATAAGTTTTATAAATGAATCATTGGGGAATTTTCACAGTGCTTCCATGAGGAAATGCCTTCAGATTCTGACATATAATAGGTAGTTTTTGAGGACATGTCCTAACATTGTCATCAGTGAATGTTTGTTTTAAGAGTGTGAAAAAATTCTCTAAGACATCTATAAGGAAATGTCTTCACAATAGCAGTATATCAAACTGAACTTTTACATCTGGGCAGTACCTTTTTAACCATTAGGACACACTAGGCACGTGCACAGGGCCCTCGACCTAAGGGGCCTGAAATGCCAATAAATTCGGTTATACGGTTAATTTCTTTTAAAATGAAATTTCTTACTTTCTACAGAAAAATCTCAGAATCTAACAAATTTTTCGTATACATTGAGACTTTTTCAATAGGAGAAATTTGTAATATATCAAAAGTCTCAAATCCATTGAAATATTTGCTACATAAAAAGTTTCAGAATGTGAAATATTTTTCGTACACAAAAAGTTTCAGATTCTGAGGTTTTAAAAGTCTAAACTTCAGAGAAGTTTTTCCAAAATAGAACGTCTCAGATGAGACATTTTTCGTATTGAAAACTCTCAGATTCCGAGACGTTTTTCGTATAAAAATATTCTCAGATTCTGAGACATTTTTCGTACAGGATATGTCTCAGATTCTGAGACATTATTACAACCAAATTCTTTTCACGAATATCATGGTTTTAATAAGTAAAGAAAAAATTAACTCAAGCTAAACTATCCATACCCAAAATATATTTTTTTTAGTTTCTTTTTCTTAAAACAGGTTATAACATGAATTTAATTTGTACCACAAGAATGTGTTTTTTTTATGTCGTGCGACTTTTTACTTTCCAGCGGGGCCCCAAATTCTTTGTGCCCATTCTTGTGTGCCCAGCATACTTTAAGACGACCCTGAATCTTGGAACTTTTCAATTTCTGAGAAAAACATCGGAAAGTCGAAAAGTTATTTCTTAATATGATAAAGATAATTTATAAAGGAAATTGGATGGAAGTAAAAACTAATGGAAATACGAAGATTTTTGACATTTTCATATGACCTATATCAGACATTTCCACAAAGACGACTTAGTGGAAATATCATGGGAATGTCAGCACCCCCTGACAACTGCTGAATACGATTGAGGAAATTTTGAAATTTTTTATGAAACTGTCCTCAACTCGGTATATAGAGATGTCATGGGGATGTCAGGTGTGTCAGCGAGCCGTCACCACGGATGGCTCAAGGACTTTCCCAACTGGGTAATGCATAAAAAAATATGACATACATTTTTTTTACATATTTTAATTCGTGAGTATTTCGTGATCGTGATTACATCGTGAGCGTGACTAAATTTTGTTTCTACTCACGTGAGCGTGCGTGAGCGTGAGCAGAAAAAAAATGTTCGTGCGTGATCGTGCGTGATTACAATTTTTTTTTCGTGAGCGTGCGTGATCGTGATTGAAAAGTCACTCACGATCCCATCTCTAGTTTAAATACCATTTGGATTATGTTCACATATGTCAATTATGTTCACATATGTCAACAAGCAGCCGAAGTAAAGCATTTTGTATTTTTAGGTTATGTTGAATGTACTAAAATTTTTGAGGTGTCCTTGCATTTTCATTCATAACTTTTAAACCGCTGAACCGATATCGCTCAAATGCAATACCAAACTTTTCGCGAGAACTTCCAATGAATATATTAAGTTTCAGTCATATCCGTGTAGTATTTTGGTCGTGATCACATTTTCCACAGACAGACAGACGGACATCGCTAGAATGTCTTAAAATCGAACAGGCATCATGAATATATATACCTTATGGGGTCCCAGACCGATATTTCGATGAGTTACAAACGGAATGACAAATTTATATATACCCTCTATCACTAAGTGGAGGGTATAAAAAAATAATAAATCACTGTACATCGTTGCGTATGATTGTTATTTAATTAAAAATTAAGCATACGCATTTTTCTTATAGAAAAGGTGTCAGATTCTGAAACATTTTTCTTAGAGAAAAAGTCTCGGATTCTGAGAAATTTTTCATACAGAAAAAGTCTCAGATTCTGAAACATTTTTTATATAGAAAAAGTCTCAGATTCTGAAACATTTTTTGTTTAGAAAAAGTGTCTGACTCTGAGACATTTTTCATACAGAAAAAGTCTCAGATTCTGAGGTATTTTCGATATAGAAACAAGTAGAAAAGTTAAATTCGACTTTGCCGAATCTATGAATACCCTCCACAATGCCTTTTTTAAAGAATAGTAAATTTTTAACATGAAAAAATTAACAATTTTGGTTAGAAATATTTTATTTTGAGTAAAAAACTCTTTTTTTGCCATTTAAAAAAAAAAAAAAAAAAATTACTAATTTTTTTTTTTTTTGAGTGTAAAACTTTTTTTCGGGTGTATGTTTTTTTACTGTAAAAATATTTCTGAGTGAATGCACGTACGTATGTACACAAAATATTGACATTTTTGTAAAAAAAAAATTAATTTTCTTTTGAGTGTAAAATTTTTTTCGAGTGTAAATTTTTTTCTAGTGTAATTTTTAAGTTACCAATGCTTTTAAAACTAAACAAGTTTAAAAAGCATTGCTTTTAAACTAAAAAAGTTTGAAAAGCATTGCTTAGTTACCACCAATGCTTTTAAAACTTGTTTACCACGTGACACTTAAGATGAACAAAATCTGAAGTTCGGGGTTTTGCTTATAACTTTTGAACCACTTGACCGATTGAGCTGAAATTCAATACGAAACAGACCTCAGCAGTCTCATTATTGTTTTTCGAAAGTTATCGTGTTTTTTATCTCGTAAATTTGCGAAACCCCTTGCCGAAATTACTCTTTTGCTCATAATTTTTGAACCACTGGACCGATTTGGCTGGATTGCAATACCAACCTGACCAGGTAAATGACCAACATATATACCAAACTTCAGTAGGCTCTGTGAAGTCTTTCAAAAGTTTGCGTGTTTTCTACGGACGGACAGGCAGACGGACGGACGGACGGACATCGCTAGATCGACTTAAAATCGATCGAGGATCATGAATATATATACTTTATGGGGTCCAAGACCAATATTTCGATGTGTTACAAACGGAATGACAAACTTATATATACCCTCTGTCCCTAGAGTGGAGGGTATAAAAATAATAAACCACTGTGCATCGTTGCGTATGACTGTTATTTAAAGGCAATTATCAAATTAACCATACGCCACTTATGCAGTTTTCCAGCAATTATTATTATAATTATAATAAAAGCTCACTAACTTCAAATGCGTGTAAAAAAAAACTAAAACTTTGTTATGGAATTTATCAACTTCCATTTGCTTTTGGTGTCATCCCATTCCGATTTTGTTTGTTGCACTGTGTAATTGTTCTTTTTCGAATTGCAAGATTCTTCGTGTTTTTCAATTTTTTAATTTACTAATTTTTCTATTTTTCTTTCCCACTCTACTACAGTACATTCAACTGATGTACTGGTATCTAAAGTGAGTTGGTGAATTAAAAAAAAAAAAAAAAACTTTGTTAAATTGTCATTTGCAATAAGTTTCTACATTCTTGTTAGTCTGTCATGTTTTTTTTTTTCTTTCTTTATATAAATATTTTCTGTATTAGTTGAAAAAGTGTTGGATAGATTATTTTTTTGTTATTCACTTTTTTTGCAAGATGTCGCAAAATGTTGATGGCAAAAAAAAAAAAAAACTTTAAAGTATGTTAAATAAATTGCAAATGAAAAAAAGAGGAAAAACTGAATTCTGCTATTTGGTTTTGTTGTCATTTGATAAATTGTTGTATGTTGTGTATTTTACCCGGAGGTTTTTCCGTCATATTATGTCAATTATTTGACAATTAAGAAAAATTAAAAAAAATAAAAATTATAAATAATAGTGTATAACTTTACAAAGTTAAGTATTTTTTTTTTGTAATAAATGTTTGAGTAGTCTAAATATTTTGTTGGCATGTTTGAGCAGGTTTTTTTTAGATCTTTTAGTATTTCAAGTGATAAAATATAGAAACGGTGAGAAACTTAACTAAAATGTAATTTTATACTGAACAAAAATTCATAGAGATGGATTTTTACATTAATATGAAGAATTTCGTCTGATATAACTTATCATCATTATAATGATGTAGTGTCATCACTTACAACATTGGTAATATGCCACCAAAAAATACTGCTTGCCTATAAGCAGATTTGTAAGGGAGTGATTTTTGTTGTTTGCTTACAAACCTGCTTACGTATGTCATGATATTTGTTCGCAATGTCCCACTTTAGAGCATTTCTTCAAAGCGCTTATATCGGCGCAATAAATATGAATTGAAATCATGCCTTTTTTAAAATATTTGTAGTATTTTTTTAGATCATTGCCATACTTTGCTACAACCGGTAAGCAGGTTAGTAAGCCAACAAAATCTCTCCCTTACACTACTGCATACGGTATGCAGCTGTGTAAGCGAATGTTATAAAAACACAACAACATCAAAAATCATTCGCTTACATAAGTGCATTCTTGTATGCACTGCTTCCAAAATCTCAATTATTTTTTGCTGGGATGTTTCATAATTTTTTTGATGAGTGTTTTGAAGACATATTGTCATCAATATGATTAAATGTTTCATCATGATTACAATGTGTCTTCATATAGATGATAATTCCTCATCATATGTAAATAATTAGTTAAGCTCAAGGCCAGTTTTTTTAATTTTTTTATATTTATTAAAAAATAGTTCGCCATCCACTGGATAGCATTTTCAGGGTTAAGAGGAACAATAATAAAAAACACGTCTCACGCAAGCAAATTACAAAATTGTCATCAAATTTAATGTTCAAATGAATATTAAACTGAATTTAATATTGCACTGGATTTAATATTGCACTGCAAAAAACTCCTGTGGATTTGGTCGGCAACGATAGAGTTGATAACCGTCACTTTAGGTAAGGATCTCCCCTAATTTTCCCATTTTATTAATTTTACATATCAGGAAAAAGGAGGTAAGTTATGCCCTTTCAATAATGTATCCTTCAATATGATTCAAAATTTTCAACAAAATATTTTGATAAAGTTTTTAAATAACTTTATATACATCCTTTTATCCTGATATGACAAAATAAAAAAATGGAAAAATTAGGGGAGATCCTTCTCTTTCATTTGCCATCACCAGTGTCATACTATTATAAATACAAATATTTCAAAAATATTACAAAATGTATCCAGTGAAACTTTTAAGTCCTTTTTAAATTAAACAGGATCACGAAATCAAAAACTGTAAATGCAGTTTAACCCCATTTGATTTCTACTTTCAGACGTATATCATCCAGTTTATGTTAAATATTGGCTGTCGGACGGTGTTATCTTTCCGAATCGACAAATTTGCGTTAAAATGGCATCGATTTGTTTTTGCATATTTTTGCATATTTTGGTGAAAATGCATATTTTTGCATATTTTTAGGTTTTTTAGTGCATATTTTAAATTTTTTTAACGCATATTTTTGATTTTTGATTGCATAAAAATCTCATCCCTAGTGATCATATATGAAACATGTATGTGCATTAGGGATATAACCATTTGCATTTTTTTTGCAAATATCAAAAAGGACCTATCATTGTGAGAAAGTACATGAAAAATCAATAAGAAATGTGTGCTCTTTTTTCCGCGAATGTTAAAAAAGGTTCGGCACCGATCGCGATGAAGTTTTCGTTAATATTTTTTTCAATTATTCAGGCAACCCATATTTCGAATGTTGAAAACCATACTATTATTTTATTTTTGTTTGATTTATGTTGTAAAACGACAAAAACCCAAAAAACCGTTGAAGGGAAGGTTTCCCACCTCAAAACATAAAAAAAATAAAATTTGTGGTGTTTTAGAAAATGCAATCGGTGCCGAAGGTTTTTTGACCAAAATGACACCGCATAACGTTTTTTGTTGTCAGTATAACATTGCCCATACCGGTATGATAGGTTCTTATTTTGGTTATACCCCTAATGTGCATATATGAATATTTTTCACCGGGAAGATTAATTTACCTTTGAAACTGCATACTTCAAAGAAATTTTAAAATTCTCAAAATGTTAGTTTTAAAATTGTTGGAAAATTTACAAACAAATTTTTATAGAGTACCCAAATGAGCATGCACATAAAAATATATCTTGGATATTTTTCTTTGAAAATTTTACCTTATTTTTTGACTGATTTTCGAAAAAAATTCTACTTATGCAACCTTTAAACCATTTCCAAAAAATCTGAAAAAAAATCTCAAAAATACTTTACCACATAAACTTTCGAATTATGCTTGAGCTCTCATAAAAATAATTTTTTTCTGTATTTCCTTAAAATCACTAAAGTTTACTAAGTTTAAAGATATATCGACTCGAACTTTCTTTTCTTCGCCATGTCTTTTGATGATGTGTTTATGCAATTTGTCCTTCCATTGAAGAGATCAGAATTCTTATAAAAAATAAATTATGATTTATTTTTTAAAAGCAAAGTTCATATCATGTAAAATATAAAAAAAAAAAGTTAAAAGTTTTCATGTTGACATAACAACATAATCATTTTCAATATGTTTACAATAACATTACATAAACTAAAATAACAAAAACCAAATCTTCATAAAGAGTTTTTTTTTATAAATACACTTCGATTCAAGTGAATAAGAAACAAATTAAAAAAAAAAGATATAATTCGCTAAAACTGCCTATAACTGATTATTCAGACAGGTAATGAAAATAGGAGAGGAAATACGGAGAGAGGCGAGAAAATATTCCTTTAGAAAAAATTTTCAGCATTTGAGAATTTCTGTCAGTGGCAAAAATGTATAAAAATTTTGGAGTTTTAATTTTTTATGAATGTTTTTGATCTTGAAGAAAAACTTATTCATAATGTAGAAGAAAATTTAATTTCTAAAAGTAATAGACATTTCTGGAATTTCCATACCGGTTTCAAACACTCCAGTGTTAGTGTTATCATCAGCAGGATTTTAAATGTCAGGTTGTCTTGTTAATAGAAAACCATTTTTTCATATACCTATGTAATTTTACCATTAAGCAGCCTGTGTTGGTCGTCACCTTAGACGTCACAGCCACCACATTGATATAATATGCTTAGACAAATATTCTACAACAAATTCAATTTCTATTTTTAGTAATCTTAACTTTAATTTATACTATCTTTCAATTATTTTTATTTTTTTTTTGAAAAGGGTTGCCAACATAATTTTGAATTGCAGACACAAGAAATTGCCTTTTCTATTTTGCAGACGGTCCTAATGACGACGTATTTTGTCAGTATTCTTTTATGGGTTTTTCTGTTAGTACAGATTAATCACGGGCTCTTACCCCTTTTTTATAAGGATTCAAGTTAAAAAATGTTGTACATCTTTGGTATTTCCACACCAGTTTTAAAAAACTTCAGTTATTATGTTATCATCAGTGAATTTTAAATGTTGGTTTGTTTTGTTGATCATTGTAATATATCACTGATATCATTTAACATCGCACAATCCATTGGCCTTTGACAACCACTAGACAAATTTGATGCAGAAAATGTTTGTAGAACATTTTAAACGCACGTTTTGTTGATTTTCTATGAGAATACTTGAAAAAGAACCACTAAAAATAGAGGGTTAATATGTACTACAAAAAATGTCTGCGAAGTTTGTACTCGTGCCCAAACCATTAAATCATGATAATGTTTTGCTGTATAAATAGGTGATCTTTCTAAAACAAAATTTTTCTAGAAAAAATAACGCCATATAAATTTGTCATTCCATGAAAAACGCATCGAAATATAGTTCGAGGATCCCATTATGTTTATGCATTATTGATCCGTAAAGGTTTCTAAAACATTTTAGTGACATCCATCAATCTGTTTGTCGATAACAAAAGTTTTTTATGAAAAAAAGTTTCTAACGAAAAAAGATTATTGATAAAAAAAAAAATTGGCTAAAGTGCACTTTACGGGCCACGAATATTTTGTCAAAAAAAAGAATATGCCACAATTAAAATTTAACAATTGCAAATATCTATTTTTTGTATGTATTTTAACAATATATTGTTACTAAAATGGATCTATTTTAACATATGTATGTATTTTAACAATATATTGCTACTAAAATATTATATATTGTACCCCCTAGATCCATTTTAGTAACTTTCTGTTCATTAGTTTAGCCATTTAGTATTTAACCGGGTAAAAGGCTTGATACACAAAAAAAAACTTTAATTAACGAAGTGGCTAAATTAGTTTATGGAGTTTGTAATCCCTGAGTCCGGCGAAGGCAGGCTGTACGTCCTTTTAAATAACTTAGAAAAACTTCAAATTTATTTTAGAAAAAAATCCCAACAGGATGATTTTATGGACCTAGAGGGGCCCTGTGACCTAGCCCTCTTTATTTTTCATTTTTAATTACCTTTAATTGAAGTACCCACACTAACCTGAAGGTGGGTGGGGTGGCTTTTTCGCTCCAGGGGGATCCGCGGCCCAGCCCTTAAATCTTAAATTCGTGTTTTCCCCCAAAAAACGTTTGCTCCCCGTAAAGTGCACTTTTGCCAAAAAATTTATGAAAAAAAATATTGAGAAAAAAAAATTATGATAAAAAAATAGTGGGGAAAATTAACAATTCGATGAAAAAAAATTTTGATAAAAAAGTATTGATGAAAAAAAAATTAAAAAAAAAAGTATTGATGAAAAAAAATATTGATGAAAAAAATATTGATGAAACAAAATATTGCTGAAAAAAAAAATATTGATGTAAAAAAATTTTGATGAAAAAAATATTAATGAAAAAAAAATATTGATGAAAAAAATATTGATGAAAAAAAAATATTTATAAAAAAAAAAATTGATGAAAAAAAATTTATGAAAAAAAATATTGATTAAAAAAAAAAAGTATTGATAAAAAAAATAGGGGTGAAACAAAAATAGTGATGAAAAAAAAAATAATATTGATGAAAAAATATCGACGAAAAAAAATATTGATGAAAAAAACAATATTGATGAAAAAAAAAATATATTGATGAAAACAAAAAATATTGATGAAAAAAAAAAAATATTGACGAAAAAAAAATATTGATGGAAAAAAATATTGATGCAAAAAAAAAAATATTGATGAAAATAAAAATATTGATGAAAAAAAAAACATTGATGAAAAAAAAATATTGATGAAAAAAAAAATATTGATGAAAAAAAATATTGATGAAAAAAAATATTGATGCAAAATAATTATGATACGTTTTATTCACCGGCTGGTGAATATTTGTTTTATTCACCACAAGGTGAATTATTATCCAAATTACAAACCCAAGCTACTAAAATTTTTGGTTTTAAGAAAATGAAAACAGTAATTCCAATTTTCTTTTTTGTTAATCGTTAGCTTATATAGTCAAACTGAGGTGACGTCCTGCAACTTTTTTAAAATTAGACACCAGCCAAAAAATATTATAATGTTAAAAAAAAAAAAAAAACTTGTCAAAATACTAGAAAATGTCGCATAATCCCATTTTACTAATGTTTGACAGTTTTCCTGGTTTTTTAACAAACAATTATCGATCGAAATTTACATCTTTATTTATAAGTTTTTCTTGTAATTTTACAAATTTCCAATGTTTTTTATAAAAAAAAACTAGTAAATTTACGAAAATTCATTGTAAATTTTAATTCGCCAAAAAGTTGTAAATTTACAATTTTATTGGTAAAAATCTTGTAAAATTACAAAAAAGCTCGTAATTTTTAATAGGAATTCTCGTTAAATAGGTGGTAGCAAAAAATCTAGTAAAATCACGAAACCTCCTTCTTTAAAATTTTATTGGTAAAACTTTAAAATTTTATTGGTAAAAAGCTTGTAAAATAACAAGGAATTCTTGCCAAATAGGAGGTAGCAAAAATAAAATGTTACAAACTTTTCTTGTAATTTTACAAGGTTTTTTTGAGTTTAAGAAAAGAACCGTCATCAAATTTCATTGAACCCACACTGAAAGAATTTTGTTTATTACGGCTATGAAAACGCTCTTTGATTCTGTGAAAAAATAATTGCCTATGAAAAAATTCATAGAATTATCATTAATTCATATAATATGTGAAAAATTGTTCATACAGATAATGATTACTTTTTCATCAAATTTTTTTTTTTTCATCAAAAATTTTTTTTTATCAAAATTTCTTTTTCATCAAATTTTTTTTTCATCATTTTTTTCGTAAATTTTTTTTTTCATCAAATTTTTTTTTTCAAAATTTTTTTTTATCATATTTTTTTCATAAATTTTTGTTCATCAAATTTTTTTATCAAATTTTTTATTATCAATTTTTTTTCCACCAAATTTTTGTTTTTTCATATTTTTTTTCATCAATTTTTTTTACATCAAAAAATTTTTCTTTTCATCAAAAAAATTTATCAAAAACTTTTTTTTATTAAATATTTTCTTCACGAAAAATTTTTGGTTCATTAATTTTTTTTTAACATAATTTAGTTTTTCGTGAAAAAAAAATATTTTTTTTTACCAAAATTATTTTTTCACCAAGTCTAAGCTTTTCGCATAAAAATGTTCCATTTGTTTATCAAGTGTACATAAAACAAGTGGGAGTGGTATATTCTTTGATGCCTAATCTTTTATACTCTCCAAAATGTAAAACATTTTCTTGCACTTATTTTTGCGCTCACTTACGAAATGTACAGCTCTTTTGGTTTTTTAATGGGGTCCTCGACTGATATTTCAATTTGTTTTGCATGGAATTACAAAGTAATATAACATTATTTTTTCTAAAAAAAACTTTGCTTTGGAAAGTACACCCAAATCTTCCACAAAACATTATCGTGATTTAAAGTTTTGGGCAAGAGTACAAAATTCGCAGGCATTTTTCATAGATATTATGAACAATAATTCTTTCGGTGCATGCATTAACACTATTTGGCCAAACATTAGATTTAGTACAATTTTTGACTTATTTCAAACTAATTTGGTGAAACACATTTTTTTCAGTTTTTCGCGAAAACGCGAATTGATCAAGAAAAGCTAAAAGACACGTCTATTTTATTTTCGGCCATACTTTCAGAATTTATCGGTCTGTTCCATATGAACAAAAGAGTGTCATACGACATAGATATTATTTTGAAATTTGTCTATTATTTTGTATTTACAAGTCATTATTTCAACTATTGTAAAATAAATTTATTCACTAAAGTTTGATAAAATCGCTTTTCTATTAAATTGACACCGAGTGTACCTACTTGGAATACAAGTACACTCATAAGTGTGACATTTCCATTAACATTTTATGAAGAACATAAAAACAACAACCAATGACATATGCATAAGGGTGACACCTAAGATTTCCACCAAGTCCTTGGAAAAAAAAACACATTTTACGTTTGAAACTGGCTAAAAATAGATTAGGTTAGGTTAGAGGTGGCGTAGTCAAAGACTCCTCACATAGACCGGATGGTCCATAGCGAAACCACAATAATTCCTCAGCGACGCTGATAGAACGCATTTGTCCTCATCGCGAATTGTACTATTTGCCTTAGGTCGACATTCGAAACCGTTTCCAAGCTCTCGAAGTCATGTCTGCCTAAAATGTGCAGTCGGGTTCTGGCCAAAGCAGGACATTGGCAAAGAATATGTTCGACCGTTTCTTCAGTGTTAGGTTCATCGCACCTTCTACAGCTTGCATCAGAAATAAGTCCCATCTTCTTTCTATGATAACCTATTAGGCAGTGCCCGGTGATCACTCCAGTAAGTACACGGTAGTTCCATCTAGTGAGTGAGAGTAAGTACTCAGTTTTTCTTAGATTGTAGCATGCCCACAATCTTCTACTGATCGCACTTGTTGTTAGCTCTCTCCATTTTCTATTAGCCATTGCAGTGTTTTGAATGTCGCGTAGCGATCTGAAGTGCTGGATTGGTGGATCAATATGCACAGAAATACCAATACCATCAGCACCTTGTTTTGCGAGATCGTCCGCTCTCTCGTTTCCTTGAATACCTATGTGACCTGGTACCCATATTAGTTTCACCTTGTTCATACTCCCTAGATTGTAGCATGCCCACAATCTTCTACTGATCGCACTTGTTGTTAGCTCTCTCCATTTTCTATTAGCCATTGCAGTGTTTTGAATGTCGCGTAGCGATCTGAAGTGCTGGATTGGTGGATCAATATGCACAGAAATACCAATACCATCAGCACCTTGTTTTGCGAGATCGTCCGCTCTCTCGTTTCCTTGAATACCTATGTGACCTGGTACCCATATTAGTTTCACCTTGTTCATACTCCCTAAACTTTGTAAGTTCTCGAAGCATTCGAAAACTACTTTCGACTTGATGTAAAAGCTTTTAAGAGCTTTTAGAGCAGCTTGGCTGTCAACGTAAATGTTAAATTCTCTGTTTGTCTCATCACCGCACTGTAAAGCCGCCCTGCTTATGGCAACTATTTCGGCCTGGAAAATGCTAGAGTCCAGTGGAAGGATAAAAGTCTTCTCTAAATCTCGCAAACTCGTTGAAAAACCTGCACCGACTCCCATGGATTGTTTGGAGCAGTCTGTGAATATGTTAATAGCTTTCATTGGGGGGTTTTGCCAGTTTGACCAAAATTCTCGAGTCGGAAATTCTACGTCGAATTTCCGGTCGAAAATAAGTTTGGGCACTCTGTAATCGGTGGCAATATCATTTAAATTGTCCATGTTACTGTGTCCAAAATTGCGTTGCCTGAATAAATTTGACTCTTTGAGACGAAGGCAGGACTTATAAGTCTCCCCCTTTGCAAAGATGTCAATTGGTATCAGGTGCAGTAGCGTGTCAATAGATTCAGCTGATGTTGTTCTCAGAGCGCCTGTGATGCATAAACCCATGAGACGTTGAATTCTCTGAAATTTTAAGTGCGTCACATTACGCTTCAGTGCGTTATACCAGACCATAACACCATACAGTAAGATTGGTCTTACTACAGAAGTATAAATCCAGTAAGTGATCCTTGGTTCCAGTCCCCAAGTTGCGCCAAACATTTTTTTGCATGCGTAGAAGGCGTTGTATGCCTTCTTGACCCTTTCTTCGGTGTTTTGTTTCCATGGCAGTTTACTGTCTAAAATGATTCCTAAAAATTTCGCTTGGTTTGATAAAGGAATTCTAACTCCGTTTATCTCGACCTTAAACGTCTCTATTTTGTACCTGTTCGTAAAAAGTACCATTTCCGTTTTTTCCGGGTTAACGTTTAGGCCATTATTATTACCCCATTTCCACATTTGCCTCAGTGACACTTCCAAAAGTTTCGATACTGTGCCCAAAAACTTTCCACACGACATAATGACAACGTCGTCTGCATAAGCTACCACTGTTGTCCCTTGCGATTTAAATTTCTTTAAAATGGGGTCCACTACTAAAAGCCAGAGTAGTGGTGACAAAACACCACCCTGTGGCGTTCCTTTTGACGTGTATCTTGTAACCTTTGCTGGTCCCCATTCTGCTGTCACCTCACGACATGATAGCAGTCGACCTATCCATTTTATGATACATGGGTTGATCAATGCCGTCTCCATTGCGTTAATTATTGCCTCCATAATGACATTGTTGAAGGCACCTTCAATGTCCAGAAAAGCGGCCAGTGTAAATTCTTTATCATGCAAAGTTTTTTCTATAGTGTTAACTACAGAGTGAAGCGCAGTTTCTATAGATTTTCCCTGTTGATAGGCGTGTTGCGAATCAGAGAGGAAGTGAAAACCTAGATTTTCTCTTATGAAAAGGTCTAGAATTCTTTCTAGAGTTTTCAAAATAAAAGATGATAAACTAATCGGTCTGTAGTCTTTTGCCATTACGTGATTTAATTTTCCACTTTTTGGTGTGAAAACCGCCTTAGATTTTCTCCATGATTGCGGAACGTACTTTAGTTGAAGACAAGCAATAAAAATGTCCATTAAGTGAGGTATGATCAAAAATAGATTAGATCTAATCTGATCTGCTTATATCTATTCATATATCGCTCATTTACTTGTATAGTGTCATAACTCAAAAAATGTGATTTTTGAGTTAATAATGCAGCATTTTTCGTTATATCATGCTTTATATTGTGTCAAAAATTCGTGTTTATATCTTTAAAACTCATCATTTGAGAAGAATATACGTAATTATTACATTTTCTATGTACCGGCCATTTTCAATGAACAACCAGTTTCAATTGTAAACTTTAAAAGCGTTATTTGCAAAATGAAACATTTTGAGTTATGACACTATACAAGTAAATGAGCAATATGATCATGCCTGATTGCATATAATTATATCTGAAATGACCAACATCGAGATCTAACTATATCTCGAATTTGGTCAACATTGGCACAAATTTGACATTTTATTATATCTGATCAGTTACAATTATGTACTATCAGATGCAATTATATAGTGTCATCAGGTCAAAGCTGATCTGATAAGATCCAATCGATTTTTACACGGGTTTACAATTTTTCATTTCGTGATCCTGTTTTCTTTTAAAAGAATTTCAAAGTTTTAGAGGATTTAATTCTTTGACTTTTTAAGTATAAGTAAATTTAATATATTTTATGATGGTTTAGTCAAATAAACATTTTTTTGATGAATATTTTTTTCAATAATTTTTTTTTTTAAATTTTTCATCAACAAACTTTTTTTTATAAATTTTTTTTATTAAAGTTTTTTTTCTTTTTTTATCAAAAACTTTTTTTCACAATTTTTTTTTTATCGAAAATGTAAAAAAAAACTTTTTTGGACTGAAGTCATACAATTTTATATTTTTTTATATTCACTCCCACAAAAGGGGCGGACAATAATGGAATTTTTCAGAGGTTAGTTTACTTTTAAAGAGGAAACTTTATTACCCAAGTCTGATTTCTTCCAAATTTGGGGAGTATTAGCTCTTTTGGTTTGGCCTGCAGTGTGCTTTCATCAGAAAGAATAACGCCTATAGAACGTCTTAGATTAGATTTAGCACATTTAACAAATTTACAGCTCTTTTGATTTGAACTGCATTTTACTTTCCAAAACTAGGAAAACTCATTCTTACATTAAAAAAAAAGAAAATTATTGAAGGCCATCCATTTTTAAATATATAAGCCACCCTTATATGCATGTAAAACATGAGTGACCACATGATGAGATTTGTTTTTTTTTACCAACTCATACATATGGAACATGCAACAATTGTTAAAGGAAATGACAGAAAAATAAGGTTATTACTCGGTTGGGACGAACTTAATGTATCCTTCACCCTCCATTTTCAATGACTTCTTAAACACAAACAGTAACAAGTTTTTAGCTTTCAATGACTTTTCACTTAACCAAATAGTTTTACAAAGAAAACGGGGTAATAATAAATCCTTTGTGTTACAAATAGAGTGACATACTTAATATATGTATGTATATTAATTCTATAGTGGGGAAGAGGTACACTCAAAAAAATATTGTAGTAGATTTTATTTTATTTTTTTCACTTAAACAAAAAATCTATGTGGTGGTTGTATCGCCTAAGGTGTCGGTTGCCTGATGGTATGAATATAGAAAAATATTTGTGGTTCGATTATCAGCTGGGGTAATGTTTATACAAAATTTAATGAAAAACTATTTCTTATTAACAAGACAAACTAACATTTAAAATCCTACTGATGATAACACTAAAATTGGAGCGTTTGAAACAGTCATGGAAATGTGTGTATATTTTTTTAAATAAAAATTTTTCTGCATATTTTCAACTTAAGCCCTTATAACAAATAAAATTAGAGCCCGAGCCCGATCTGTACTAAAAAATGCCTACGAATTTTGTACTCTTGCCCAAAATATTAAATCATGATAATGTTTTGCGGAAGATTTGGGTGTACTTTCCAAAGCAATGTTTTTTTAGAAAAAATAATGTTATATTACTTTATTATTCCATGCAAAACGAATTGAAATATCAGTCGAGAACCCCATTAAAAAACCAAAAGAGCTGTACATTTCGTAAGTGAGTGCAAAAATAAGTGCAAAAAAGTGTTTTTACATTTTGGAGAGTATAAAAGATTCGGCACCAAAGAATATAACACTGTCACTTGTTTTATGTACATTTGATAAACAAATGGAAAATTTTTATGCGAAAAGCTTAGACTTGGTGAAAAAAAAGTTTTGGTAAAAAAAAATATTTTTTTTTTTCACGAAAAACAAAATTATGTTAAAAAAAATTTAATAAACCCAAAATTTTTGGTGAAAAAAGATTTTGATTAAAAAAAGTTTTTGAAGAATTTTTTGATGAAAAGAAACATTTTTTGATGTAAAAAAAAATTAGGAAAAAAAATTTTTTTTTTTGGTGAGAAAAAAATTTGATAAAAAATTTGATGAAAAAAATATGATAAAAAAAATTTATGAAAAAACAATTTTGATGAAAAAAAATTTTGATGAAAAAAAAAATTTGATGAAAAAAAAATTAATAAAAAAAAATTTGATAAAAAAAAAAATTTGATGAAAAAAAAAATTGATGAAAAAAAAATTGATGAAAAAAAAAAATTGATAAAAAAATAGATGTTAAAAAAATTATTGATCAAAAAAAAATATTGATGAAAAAAAAAAATATTAATGAAAAAAAAAAAAAAAATTAATAAAAAAATATTGATGAACAAAAAAAAAAATGTTGATGAAAAAAAAAAAAATATTGATTAAAAACAAAAATATTGAGGAAACAAAAAAATATTGAAGAAAAAAAAAATATTGATTAAAAAAAAATATTGAGGAAAAAAATATTAATGAAAAACAAAATATTGATGAAAAAAAAAAATTTTGATGAAAAAAAAATACTGATGAAAAAAAAATATTGATGATGAAAAAAAAAAAAAAATATTGATGAAAAAAAAAAAAATATTGATGAAAAAAAATATAGAATGAAAAAAAAAATATTGATGAAAAAAAAATATTGAGGAAAAAAAATATTGATGAAAAAAAAATATTAACGAAAAAAAATATTGATGAAAAAAAAATATTAACGAAAAAAAAAATATTGAGAAAAAAAATATTGATGAATAAAAAATATTGATAAAAAAAAAAAAAAAATATTGATGCAAAGTAATTATATAGCGTTTTATTCACCAGCTGGTGAATATTTGTTTTATTCCCCACGAGGTGAATTATTAGCCAAGTTACAAACCCAAGTTACAAAAATTTTTCGTTTTAAGAAATTTCAGTAATTCCAATTTTCTTTTTTGTTAATCGTTAGCTTATATAGTCAAACTAAGGTGGCGTCCAGCAACTTTTTTAAAATTAGACACCAGCCTAAAAACATTATCATGTTAAAAAAAAACAAGTGAGAGTGTTAAATTCGGCTGTGCCGAATCTTTTATACCCTCCAAAATGTAAAAAAAAAAAATTAAAACAAAAATTTGTCAGGGGCGTATCTTTTTTTTTTGGGGGGGGGGGGGGGGTTGATAAGGTCAGTAGGGGACGTTGAGAGCACCTTCCCATCGCGATAAATATACCAAATGTTTCATTTACTTAACAAAAATACAAAAAAACATGTAAAAAAGTGTATTTTTTTAGAGGTTGGTTTAGTTCTTCAAGGGGGAACTTTTTTCCCCCTGGTCCGATTTGGCCAATTTCCGAACTTAACCTGCCTAGAAACACAAGACATATTTGTGCCAAACTTGAGGGATCTAGCTCTTTTATTTTGGACTGCATCGTGTTAACTACAGACGGACGGACGGACTTACGGACAGACGGACGGACGGACGGACGGACGGACATCGCTAGAATATCTTAGAATCGATCACTGATCAATAATATATATACTTTATGGGGTCCCCGACCGATATTTCGATGCGTTACACACGGAATGACAAAGTGAGTATACCCCCATACTGTAGTTGGAGGGTATAAAAAAAAATAATAAAACAAATGACACGTCTCCGAAACAAAAATGTAAATTCCTTCATTTGTGTCGGCAATTCCAGATGTAGGATGCACAAAAGTATGAAGCAAAGTTAAGATTACTAAAAATAGTATTGAAGTGAAATTTTTTTATAAAAACTATAAATATGTAAACACAGCAGTAATGGAACAAGAAATGACTATTAGTCAAAGCATATCAATGTAGTGGTTGTATCGTCTAAGGTGCCGGTCAGCCTTTGTTGGTAATGTTATGAATATGACAAAAATATCCGTTGTTCGATGTTCGAATCAGGTACATGGTTACGACAAAAATCACTTATATGAAAAACAATTACCTAATAACCAAGCAAAATCGAGATTTGAAATCCAACTGATGATAATACTAAAACATTTTGCTAATGCTGGTTAGTTAACTTTTAGCAAATTTTTAGTTGAGATTAGCATGTTAGCAAAAATATCTTGTAAACTTCATTTAGCGCATTAGCAATTTTAAACAAAATTTGAACAAATTTTTTTTTGCTAAATTTAAAATAAGTTGACCAAATTTTTACAAGCTTTTTTGCTAATATTAGCAAAAATAATTGGTAAATTTTTTTTTATTTTCAAAAAATTTAAAATGGCGCTATCTCGGTTTTCGGGCTCTCCAAAGTATCGCCGGTCCTCTTCACATGTGTGGACCCTAATGGGTCCTAACTTTAGATCCAAAAAAGTTACCCAGCAAAAACATGGTAATGAGTTGTGAAAAGTAATCATTACCAAGCACTTTATTTATAATGAGTACCCATTACCAATAACATTATTTTAAGCCCAAAAGTAACCAGATTTTAGTAATATGTTATAAAAGCACTTCTAAGTAATAATATTTCCTTGCACTTGCAGTTTTTAACCTTTACACATCAATTAACTTAAAAAGTAATTAAAAACTTAATAAAAATTAAGTATTTTTTAAGTTTTAGTAAAAACAAGTTAAATTTTAAATGTTTTAATTAACTAATTATTTTACTTCTAATTGGTAATGGGTTTTTACTCCTTATTAGTAATCCGAGTCAGTACCTACTTATTTATCTCCATACTCTTCACTACTTATTTTTGTCTCACGCCCTTGTTAAAATAATTAGTGTTTCATTCAATAAGTAACTACTTATTAACATCTGTTTCGGATTACAAAACCCATTACTAGTAATGCCAATTTTTGCTGGGTAGCATTCCCGAAAATTTTAAAATGCTCATATCTCGGTAAATATTGCCGACACAACAAAAGGTCCAAAAGCATTTTTGTATCTCTCAACACGTAGAACAAGACCAAAAGCTCTCCGAGTAATATTTTTGAAGTTATCGGGTTTTGTAATTCTTAAAACCCCGGTGGTCCCCTAAAATCACTTATCTCAAAAACTAAGCAAGGTAGAGCGAAACGGACACAAATTTTGGATCAAAAACTATGACGATTTTTAAGGAACCCAACTAGGTATAGGTCCATCGGGGTCTGGATCTATCGGGTCCGAACCCAATGGGGTCTTCAAATGTGTATGAACTAAGTTGAAATAAAAAAATTTCAGTTAACTAATTTTTGGCAAAACATTTTTGCTAACTTTACCAAAAAAATTGTGGGTTCAAAATCAGCAAATTTTCTTATAGGTTTACAAGCTATTTTTGCTAACATTAAAGTTTTTTTTTTTTGAGTGCAGAAACGCACACAAAAAAAACCTTGTCAAATTACTATAAAAAATCTCGTAATCCCATTTTACCAATATTTGACAGTTTTCCTTGTTCTTTAACAAAAAATTTTCGATCGAAATTTACATTTTTTTTTTAATTTTACAATTTTTTTTTTGTAATTTTACAAATTTCCAACTTTTTTTTACAAAAAAAATCTAGTAATTTCACGAGAATTCCTTGTAAGTTTTATTTTGCCAAAAAAGTTGCAAATTTTCAATATTATTGGTAAAAAGCTAGTAAAATTACAAAAAAGCTCGTAATTTTAGCAAGGAATTCTAGTTAAATAGGAGGTAGAAAAAAATCTAGTAAAACGTTAGTAAAATCACGTCAAAAAATCTAGTAAAATCACGCGTCAAAAAAATTATAAATTTACAATTTTATTGGTAAAAAGCTTTTAAAATTAAAAACTATTGGTAAAAAGCTTGTAAAATCACACGATTTTTTTTGTCAATAGGTGGTAGCAAAAATAAAAGATACAAGTTTTCTTGTCATTTTAAAAGGGTTTTTTTGAGTGTATAATATAATTTTTAGAAAATTTTCTTCTGTATTTTTAAAATTAAAACCCTTACAAAAAATTTTTACACTCAAAAATTTTGTTTGTTATTTTAAAACAAAATTTTTACACAGTTTTATTTATTTTACTTTAAAAAATGATAACTACGGAAAGTGTTTTTGTGAATTTTGGAGTGTATTTATGAATTCGGAAGTGTCGAATTTAATTTTTTACTTGTTTTAAACTAAAACAAATCGTATTTTTCATTCCAGTGTTTTTTAGTGTAATAACAAATCTTCATATAAATGTAATACTTCTCTATATACTAAAAAAACTCAAAAAACTACTTAAAATTATAAAGTTTAAGAAGGAGGTTTTATGTTTTGAAAAGGAAATAGGAGAAAAAAGATTAAAAGTGGGAGTTATTGTGGTTATAACCAGGGTTGTCCGATTTTTTTTACGCTCATCGCCAAATCGGATGTCAAAAATCGCCAGAAATCGCCAAAACTCAAATTTGTTCAGTTTTTGTAAAAAAAAATAACTATTTTTATTTTAAAAAAATATATTTTGTTTTCTTTATAATGGCTAGAAAATAATAATACTCAAAAATCGCCAAAATCCTAGAAAAATACATAAAAATCGCCAAAAGTAATTTTTTTTTAGTTTTTGTATTTTTTTACTTCAATCGGTGATTTATAAATTACTACATTTAAAAATGCTGCTAATTACTTCTAAAATCTGTGCAATAAATTTCACTCAAAATTCATTTATGTTTGTTTTCTGCATTAATGCAAAAACTCCAATCGATCCATGATAATCGGTCTTGAATATTTCTTAATTTTCTTATCGCTATTTCTACTCAACAACAGTTTATAACAGTGTAAAATTGGAGAAAAAAGTAATTAATTTTTTTTGTGATTCTCGTATTATAGTTTTTAACCCTCCTGGACACTGGACAAATTTCCCAAATGTTTTTTGTTTTGTTTTAATTCATAAAGAGCCACTTAGAAGAGCAGACTTGTAAAAAGTCTGTCGAAAATGTTAAAAAAAAAGTTTTAACTGTCTAAGCGCAGTAAAAGTAAATAACATTTGATAATTTGAAATAATGGCTCTACTAATCTATTGAAAATATTCAGGAAATAATTTGACAAAATCGCCAAAGAAATCGCCAATCATTTTGTAAATCGCCAAAAAATCGCCACGTCGCCAAATCGAAAAACTCGTCGCCAAACACATTTCAAAATCGCCACGTTTGGCGAGAAATCGCCATATCTGACAGCCCTGGTTATAACAAATACTTCTATATTTGAAATACTTTTTTTTTAGAGATGGCTGTATTGAAAGATTTTGTTATACATATCCTCAGTCGGCTTTATGGAATAGTTTTGTATGAGGAATATAAAATGTGAATATTTAAATTTTTAAATTGTTCCAAGATTTTGATATTTGTATTAAGTGTGGTAAACTCAATTTTTAAAAGTCTTATTTTTAGCCCATTCTAATTCTTAAAAATACCTAAATTCCAAATAATTCATATTTTCATTGTATAAATGTAAAAAAAAATAATATAATTTTGTGGTAAAATCAAATACTTTTGTTATATGATGATGTTACAAATTGTAATTTAATATTTAAAATGATTTACAAAGAAATGTTGGTAAATGTGGAATAAAATTTTGATTTTATATAACAAATATTTAATTAATGTGCATAGTTGTTTAGAGGAAATTATATGCAGTCTTAAAATTCCTGGGATTAAACATTTTATACCCTCCACTCAGTGGTATAGGACAGGCACGTAGTCAGGAATTAATTTCGGTAAGGGTCTCAACATTTTTTTTAATTTCAATTTCGTGTTTTAGCCAGCGTTTGAAAGGCTACGTTAGCTACTCGTTTTTTTGCTTTTGCTTTTCAAACAATTTCAATATTATAAGTTATAGCTTTCGTTTACTTTTCTTTTTTGTGTTTGCTTAAACTACAACAACATGAAAAAAACAAAAACTCTAAACAGAGCAGTAGCGGAAAACAAATTTTATTGTTGTAGCCTACAAATATACTACAGTAGTATATTTGTAGGCTACATCTACGCCCACTTATGGTAAAAAACTTAAAATTTAAATATCTATGAAACTACTCATCCGATTTCAAAAAAGTTTTCAGCAATATTTAGAGTGTTCCTCCAGGGTTAACATAGGCTAGGTTTCATCGACCACGCCCACTTCTACGCCCACTTCTACGCCCACTTTTAGCCAAAAAACCTAAAATTTAAAAATCTCCACAACTACTAAACCGATTTAAAAAAATGTTTCACCAATACATGCTTGGAATGGTCCTTAATAGTGGACATATGCTGAGTTTCATCGACCACGCCCATTTCTACGCCCACTTTTGGCCTAAAAACTTAAAATTTAAATATCTATTAAACATCTTATCCGATTTCAAAAATGTTTTCACCAATATTTAGAGTGTTCCTCCAGGGTGGACATAAGCTAGGATTTATCGACCACGCCCACTTATACGCCCACTTTTTGGCAAAAAAACTAAAATTTAAAAATCTCCAAAAATTTTCATCCGATTTCCAAAATTTGTTCACCATAACTTGGTCCTTCAGAGTGGAAATATTCTAGGTTTTATTTACCACGAACATTTATACGCCCACATTTGGCAAGAAAAACGTAAAATTTAAATATGATCAAACTACGCATCCGATTTAAAAAATGTTATCACCAATATACATATATTAAGAATGGTGCTTCAGGGTGGACATGGGTTAGCTCTCATCGACCACACCTACTTCTACGCCCACCTTTTCCCGAAAAACGTAAAATTTCAAAATATCCGAAACTACTCATTTAAAAAATGTTTTTTCCAATATTAAGAATGGTCCATCAGGTTAGACACAGGCTACGGTTCATCAACGTAATATTTTTAAATATACGAAACTTATTATGAGATTTCAAAAATGTTTTCACCAATATTTAGAATTTTCTTTCAGGGGGAGTTAGGGTAGGTTTCATTGACCACACCCATTTTAAAGATCACATTGGGTCAAAAGACGTAAAATTTTAAAATCTACGAAACTACTCATCTAATTTCAAAACATTCTGAAAAATGTCCTTTTTGGAAATTCATATTGTACTGGGTCAAATTCGTGCAAAGTAGTGAACTTTGAATCTTTTTCTATCTCCTGAAAAGTTGGTCATAGTAACTTGAAATGTTGGATCCTCCAGCCCAAAAAATCATTCTGAAAAAGTACCTTCTGGAAATTTTGATTTTAATAGGGATAAGGGTAAATTATTGTAATGTGAAACTTTTGTTTCTTTTTTTAAAGAATGAAGCCTACATGGAACGAAATGAATTTGAATTCAGAACAAAATGGAATAAAATGGGGAACAAATGAATAGAAAAGGAAACGAAATGGAATAGAACGGGGAACGAAATGGAGTGACACGGGGAATGAAATGGTTTCAATAATAACGATATAAGGGCTCGAAAATTTTCAAGAACATTAATCACCGAAACGAACATGTTTCCGAGCTAAACGGGGCTGTTTATATTTTATTGTTTATTCTAAATAGTTTTTATGAAAGACTTCAACGATAAAAATTAACTTAAATAAAAATTATGTAGGGGAGAATTTTAGAAATGGAGACTCTTATCCTGATCCTTTTTTAATCAGGTATTTAATATTAACGGAAGCGAAGTTCCGGGCGGGCCTGCTAGTTTTAAATAAAATTCTTTTAATTTTGGTCCAAAAAATATAGAAAAATTTGGAATTTTGTCGAATTTTACGATATTTTCGAATATGTACGCGATTTTAATAAATTTTATTACATGAGTAGTTTTTGCGTGACTCACGCGTGAGCGTGACTGAATCTGGCGTGAGTAAGATTTTTATTACTCACGTGAATAGTGAGTGATCGTGAATATAAAAAAAG
This sequence comes from Pegoplata infirma, assembly GCA_963921195.1. Classification (NCBI taxonomy): domain Eukaryota; kingdom Metazoa; phylum Arthropoda; class Insecta; order Diptera; family Anthomyiidae; genus Pegoplata; species Pegoplata infirma. The sequence goes on along the minus strand of OY992539.1, from coordinate 67,375,902 downwards.
AATGTGTGAGTGATTCGATTAATTTTGCGTGAGCGAGTGTGAGTCAAAATCCACTCACGCACCCATCTCTACATTGGGTTTTTCGAAAATTCACGTGTTGAAAAATACACAAAACATGGTTTTAATTAGAGAGGGGCGCGTGAGTGATTTTTGACTCACACTCACTCACGCTCACGACAGGAATTTTTGAATCACGCACACTCACTCACGAGAAAATTTTTCCTACTCACAATCACGTGAATAAATTTAATACAACTCACACTCACGTGCACTCACGCAAGCTGCACTCACACTCACGTTGACTCACACTCACGAAACTCTTATTCATACAAAAAAAAATTTAAAAACCAAAATTTGAAAAATCTTTTAAAATTTTCAACAAAATTTAAAGTTCATCGAAACTGAAAAAATCGACTCACTCACACTCACGCAAAAATCTTACTCACGTACACTCACTCACGAAATTTTTTTCTCCACTCACGTGAATAAAATTGAATTTAGTCACCCTCAAGCGTGGTCACGCGTGAATCACGTTTTAATCTGCTCATGTGCCCATCTCTACTTTTAATGACAATGGTACACCACAACAATGTTTGCCAAAGTTTTTTTTTTGAGATGTGAATTATAATTTTACATTAAAACAATCCAACCCTATTCTTTATACACATTAAAATAAAACAGTTATGTTAAACAAGTGTGTGTGTATAGTTTTATTAAATTTTCTCTCTGTAGGCTACAAAAACAATATTTGTAGGCTACCAAAAACAATTTGTAGGCTACAGGTAGGCTACCAAAAATAATTTGTAGGCTACTTGTAGGCTACACAATTCTAATGTTTTTGTTTTATTTCCTACTTATTCATTTTTAAAAACAATCGTAAGCTCTCTCTACAAAAACAGAAATGTGCAAGTATTAGTAGTTATAGCAATTGAATGATTTACATATTGTTAGTTTTTAAAACTACACATATCGTCAATTTTGGTTGTTTAAGCTACTTTCTTCGTAGTAATTTAAACGCTGGTTTTAGCTTCAAATGCTTTTAAGATTATTTCGGCATGAACAATTTCTTAAGTTATTTTTTTAACATATTCTGAGACATTTTTCTGATTCGAGAATCTCTTGACTCAGAAAAGAAATGGTTTAGAAAAATTTTTTTTAAATATTTTTCTTATAAAAAATTAGGTAAATTTTTAGATTTTGAGAAATTTTTGCATTAAAAAAATTTTATATTCTAAGATATTTTTTGTATAGAAACTTCTTATATTTTGCTATTCCTGAGACAATTTTCGTGTAGAAATATTTTTAGATTCTGTGACATTTTTCGCATAGCAAAATTGCTAGATTTTGAATATTCCTTTTTGTAAAGAAACATGTTAAGGTCCTGAGATATTTATCATAAAGAAAAAAGTTTGAAGTTCCTTAAAACTTTTCGCTTAGAAAGTCTGATAAAAAAACAATTAATAACACTGTGCTAGTCGCAAAAATTAACAAGCTGGTCACCTTAAAGCTAATTTAAATGTGCTAGCCGTTTGTCGAAGTTAGCACTCGTATTCGCGACATACGCGATTTAAAATTGTAAAGCTAAAGTACAACAAAAATGAAATTGGCCAAATTACAAATAAAATGAAATTTTTGTGATTTTGGGATAGTTTTTAAATATAAATTTAGAAAATGCATTGTTTTTTGTTCACAAAAAAAAAAAATTGGAAAGATTAGGAGAGATCCTCCTCTTTCATTTGCTATCACCAATGTATTCGTAGAACAAGTACACATATTTCAAAAATATTTTACAAAATGTATCCTTTAAAACTTTGAAGTCCTTTTTAAAGGAAACAGGATCACGAAATGAAAAACTGTAAATGCAGCTTTACTCCATTTGATCTCTACTTTCAGACGTCTATCATCCGGTTCATGCCTAATATTGGCTGTCGGACGGTGTTATAAAAGAATTGATTCTCATTTGTATATGGAATTGGTAAATGACCATATGAATTTTTAATATCAGTTTTATGGATTTGAGTTTTCGTTTTATTTTTTTTAATACCAGTTCTAATGTATTGCAGATTTTTTTTTTATGTAGAAAATAAAAACGAAATATAAAACAAAAAGTACAATTCTATTGGCAAAACGTGATATGGAATTTTAATGAAAATATTTTTTGTTTGTTTTACTCTTTGACATCTAAAATACTTTATGGTTTTTTAATTTGAACATACAAACAAACATATGAATCAATACTTACTTCAAGTATGCATGATATGAATTGATGTATAAAAACAAAAAAAGAGAAATTTTGCACAAATAAAAAAAAAAAACAAGTAGAGAACTTCAATTCGACTTGGTCGAATATATGAATAGCCTCCATAATGCCCTTTTTAAAGAAAATTACATTTCTAACGTGAAAAAATGAACAATTTTGATTAGAAATATTTTTTGTTTTGAGTAAAAACCTTTTTTTTTTGTCGTTTTTGTAAAAAAAATTAAAATTACTAACATTTTTTTTTTAGTGTAAAATATTTTTCGAGTGTAACTTTTTTTTTAGTGTAAAAATATTTTTGAGTGACAAAAATTTTGCCCAAATTAAAAAAAAAAAAAAAAACAAGTAAAAAAATAAATTCGACTTGGAAAAATCCATGAATACCCTCCATAATGCACTTTTGAAGTGACATTAAATAAAAAAAAAATATAGTGGTAGCAAATTTAGATTGAAAACATTTTATTTTGAGTAAAAAAACTTTTTTTTAGTCATTTTTGAAAAAAAAAATAAAAATTTTTTTTGAGTGTAAAATTTTTTTTGAGTGTAATTTTTTTTTTTGAGTTTTGTTTTTTTTTATTGCAAAAATATTTTTGACTGGTAAAAATACTTTATAAAATATTTTTGTGATTGTTGTTCAAAACATGAATTTAAAGTGAAACCAATCTGAAATTCACGGTTTTGCTCATAACTTTTAAACCACTGCGCACTGGGCCGAGATGGTAGCTTTTTTGTCCAATATTAAAAAAAAAAAAAATTATTAAATTAAAAAAAGTGAATGCACTATTGGATTAAGTAAATGTTAATCCCATTTGGCATCACTAGTATGGACAGCTCTATTTTTCCAATTTTTTTTGATGATTTTTGTATTTTTTTATTTAAATTTTGAAGAATTCGTCTGTTCGTTGGTTTACTAGCTTTTAGATTGACCTGTCCGCTTTTGCCCGTTTTTTCATCTGCGTTTAAAATATCAATGGAAAAGGAGATGAACAAATCTAAATTTGTTAAAATGAGCATTTTTTAATTGAATTAAATTAATTTTATTTGATTTTTTCTGTAAGTACAGATCGAGCACGGGCTCTAATTATATTTGTTATAAGGGTTCAAGTTGAAAAAATGCAGAAGAAAAATTGAATTTCTAAAAATTATAGACATTTCTGGTATTTCCCATACCGGTTTCAAACACCCCAGTTAGTGTCATCATCAGTAGGATTTTAAATGTCGGTTTGTCTTGTTAATGAAAACTGTTTTTTATATATGTGAATATTTATAGTTTCTACAGAATGAATTTTGACAGTTTCCAACACTACAATTCTATTTCTAGCAATCTCAACCTCACTTCATACTTTCTTTCAACTTTTTTGTCTCTTACATTTTTTCGCAAGGGTTACCAACATGATCTAGAATTGCAGACACAAATGTAGGAATTTGCATTTTCTGTATTAAGAATTTTTAAATTTTTCCGAAAGTACAAACATATTGTTTATCTCAGACAAGAAAAAACAATAAAAATTTAAATTCGTTATTGATAAAATTTTTGAATTTTTCAAAAAATTCAAGAAAGAATTTTATTAATAAAAAAAAAAGATTTTTATTTTTATACAAACAAATAAATTTATAACAAGTAAATATTTTAAATATGTTTGAAAATTTATTTTTGGAAAAATAAAATTCTATTTTTTTGAGAATTTTATTTTTGGAAATAATAAAATTCAAATGTTGTTGAGAATTTTTTTTTTTTTTTTAATTTTATTTCAAATATCTTATGAATTTTAAAAAAAATTCGAATTTTCCCATTCTTATAAAAAATAAGCATTTTACGCTTACATGCCACAGTATGGGGGTATACTCACTTTGTAATTCCGTTTGTAACGCATCGAAATATCGGTCGGGGACCCCATAAAGTATATATATTATTGATCTATGATCGATTCTAAGACATTCTGTGAATGTCCGTCTGTTCGTGAATGGGCAAAATCGGACCAGGGGGAAAAAAGTTCCTCCTTGAAGAACTGAACCAACGTCCGGAAAAATACACTTTTTTACATGTTTTTTGTATTTGTATTAAAAAAATGAAATATTTGGTATATATATCACGACGGGAAGGTGCTCTCAACGTCCCCGACTGACCCCCATCACCCCCCCCCACCAAACAAAAAAAACGCACCTGACTTTGTTTTTTTTTACATTTTGGAGGGTATAAAAGATTCGGCAAAAGATTCCGAACACTCTCACTTGTTTTTCTTTCATAAATTTTTTTTTTTTTCATCAAATTTTTTTTTATCATCAAAATTTTTTTTTCATCAATTTTTTTGTTATTCATCAAAACTTCAAAAACTTTTTTCATAAAAATTTTTTTTCACCAAAAATTTTGGGTTCAATAATTTTTTTTTTAACATAATTTTGTTTTTCGTGAAAAAAAAATCATTTTTTTTTACCAAAACTACTTTTTCACCAAGTCTACACTCAAAATAATTACTCTGTTAAATACTCTGTAAAATGACTGTAATCTCAATTCGACAGATATTTGACAAAGTTATCTGTCGAAATACAGATTTTAAGAAAATACTTTGTATTTTCTTGTGACCGAAAAACAAAATTTTATCTGTAATTTTACTTTTTACTTTGTAATCTCTATTTTATAGATAATAAGCAGAGTTTTTTTTGTTAAAATACGGATTTTAGAAAAATACTTTGTTTTATTCTCGTAACCAAAATACTAAATTTCATTTGTAATTTTACTTATTGCTCTGTAATACAGTTTTTAAATAAAAATCACTTCAAAAAACTTCCAAATATGACCTATAAACAGCTCTTTAAAAAGTGTCTTAAATTACAATAAAAACTGGTAAATTTTACGAAGATGACGTGTAAAATTGGAGTTACTCGTTATAAACTCGTAATATTCACAAAAATTAAAAAGTAAATTTACAATTTGGAAGCATTAAAATTTTAATTTTAAATATTTTTTCTTTTTAATTTTAATTAATGTTTTTGATGCAGAGAAGTTTTACTCATAAAATGGATTTAACTAAAACTTTGTAAATGTACAAAGTTTTTTTTTGTAAAATTTTGAACTCATAAAATGCATTTAACTAAAACTTTGTAAATTTACAGAGTTTTTTTGGTAAAATTCTTTTTTGTTTTATCAATATTTTACAGATAATTCTGTAAATTTACAGTTTTAATTATCGAAATCATTTTACAGAGTTTTCTTCGTAAAATAACAAAAAATCTTGCTGGTTGGAAATCTATGGTATTTTCTGCTGGCTCAGCAGAGTATCTCTGTAATTTAACAGAGTGAGTATTTTGAGTGTAAGCTTTTCGCATACAAATTTTCCATTTGTTTATCAAATGTACATAAAACAAGTGAGAGCTGTATATTCTTTGGTGCCGAATCTTTTGTAAAAACCCTTTTTTGCACTTATTTTTGCGCTCACTTACGAAATTTACATATCTTTTGGGTTTTTAATAGGTTTCTCGACTGATATTTCAATAAATCCTCTTTATTCCCAATTTCTTCGGTAAAATTTCCAAAAATATGATTTTTGCAGTTTGTGCTGCTGTAATTTTTATAAATAAACAGATCTGAGCCCACTAGTGGACCATCTACGCCTCATAGGAAAAAAACAGAAGCTTTCTTTCAAAAAAAAAAAATATTAAAAGTGTTTTTTGTAAAAAAGGTAGACATTATTGAAAAAATCAATACATATCAATATTTAAAATTTGAGGGTGTCTGGCAACTTCGATGAGCATTTTTATGGCCTTTTCTACGAGACCTCAATCTCCTCTAGCTCATTTTAAAAGTATTTTTGATTTTTTTTTTTTTTTTGCAGCACAGTGTAATTAGGGTTTATAATATTCGTTAAGGCCATTTCAAACGTTTTTTTTATACATAATTTATTTTTCAATCATTGAATATGGTTCAATAAGAGTTTACTTTAGTTTAACTTAAAATATGATTATGGTCTTTTTCAAAGTAATGTAATGAAAATGGAGGAAGAAAAAACATAAAAAAAGAAAATCAGAAAAAAAACTAAAGTAATTTTGTGGAAAAATAAAGTAAACTTGATAAATGAAATGAATTAACTTATCCTGAGTAAAAAAGTTTAGATATAATTACACAGTGATACAAAATCGAAATTTTCAAATCGGAATGGGATGAAACCAAAAGCAAATGAAAGTTGACATTTTACATAACAAAACTCTCAAGGCTTTTTTTAGTTCAGTGTATATATATTATTTTAGTTCAGTAAATATATCCTAGATTAGGGCCCCCTGGTGGCACCCACCTGGTGGAGGGGTCCAGCATCCACTTGAGATATTTCTTAAGCTTTAGGTTGAAATTACATTAGCTACAACCAGGGTTGTCAGATTTTTTTTACGTCAATCGCCAAATAGGATGTGAAAAATCGCCAGAAATCGCCAAAAGTCAATTTTGGTTAGCTTTCGTTAAAAATAGAATCAAATTTTACTTAAAAAAATAAATTTTGTTTACGTAATAACTGCTGGTGAAAAGTAAATGTTAAAAATCGCCAAAAATCTTAAAAAAATTCTAAAAATCGCCAAAATTCAATTTTGTTTTAGTTTTTTGTATTTTTTTTTTATTTAATTGGACATTTTTAAATTGTGACAGGAATTTTGTTAACTTTTTTCTGTAGGAAATGAATATAAAGTAAGTTTTACAAAATTTTTTTTTTTTGTACTAATTCAAAAGACCCAATTGTTCATGATTAGACCTTGGACCGAATTTAATGGTGGGTTGACCAAAAATAATTTTCTTAATCAATTTTTTTACAACAGTATGAAATTTAGGAAAGAAATCAAAAATATTTATTGATTTGCGAAACATTCAGGTTTTGTATCTCGTAGAAATTTTTAACTTTCCGAAAAATGTCATTTAAATATTAATTGTTCAGTTGCTGTTATACTTTTAATTACATAAATCTTTTAGATTGATCAAATCTCCATAAAATAAAAATTAAGAAATAATAACAAAAACTAAAAATGTTTGCAGAATAAAACAAGAAAATATTTCTTGAAGATCGCCAAGGAAATCGCCAATATTTTTTTAAATCGCCAAAAAAATCGCCATGTCGCCATTTCAAAATCGCCACGTTTGGCGAGAAATCGCCATATCTGACAACCCTGGCTACAACAGTTGCGTATGATTGTTATTTGAAGGAGATTACAAAATTAAGTATACGCCACTTATACAGTTTTCCAGTAATTATTATTATAATTAAAATAAAAGTTCACCAACTTCAAATGCGTGTAGAAAAATCTAGCAGTGAAATAAAAAAAGTCTTTTTGGTTGTTGCACTGTGTTATATATAATTTGATAAAGTTATATAAGTTTATACAAAAAGGTTTAAGTTTTCAGTAAATTTGATAAAATTAGATTAGATTATATGTACATATGAGGCATTCCACACCAAATGTCCAGCAAAAAAAAACCTGTGTACCGTAAACTTCTGAATAGGTTGTATGGATAGCCCTATATGGAACTTAGAAAATTGCGTTTTTGGTTTTTCAATTTTTCAAAAACAAGGCTTAGGAGGCGTGGTCAAATATTGGAAAAATGGTCAAATTTGTGGCGAGTTGCCTTGATTAAATATTTATCACATTAAAACGGAATGCAACCAAATCTTAAAAATTTACATTCTTATATAGTTTTGTATGGGCTATCGATTAAAAATTTTTTTTTGAAAATTTTCAGAACCCGTTCTGAAATTTTCCATTTTTTAAAAAAGTCAATTTATCCAAAATCCGGCCACTTTTTATACCCTCCAACCACAGTATGGGGGTATACTCACTTTGTCATTCCGTGTGTAACGCATCGAAATATCGGTCTAGGACCCCATAAAGTATATATTTTATTGATCAGTGATCGATTCTAAGACATTCTAGCGATGTCCGTCCGTCCGTCCGTCTGTCCGTCTGTAGAGGACACGATACAGTCCAAAATAAAAGAGCTAGACTTCCGAAGTTTGGCACGAATATGTCTTATATTCCTAGGCAGGTTAAGTTCTGAAATGGGCAAAATCGGACAAAGGGGAAAAAAGTTCCCCCTTGGAGAACTAAACCAACCCAAGAAAAACCGCATATTTTGCAGAGTTTTTTGTACTTTTGGTAAGCAAATGCAACATTCTTATCTCAGAAGAAGTTCAAAATCGCAAAGGGAAGGTGCCCCCTAACGTCTCCACCAACCCCCCCCCCCAAAAAAAAAAAAAAAAATACGCCCCTGGATTTTTTTTTTTACATTTTGGAGGGTATAAAAGATTCGGCACAGCCGAATGTAACACTCTCACTTGTTTTTCTTTTTTTTAATTTTTTTTTATTAAGTTTAGATGTTTGCCCATCCACACAAAAAAATCAGAAAAACATTTTCGTTTTTTGAATTTTAAATTTCATAACAATTTTGTAATTTGCTTGTATTTTCTTGTATTAACGTTGCGAATGAGTGATATTCATGCAATTAATATTACTCATTCGCAACGTTAAAACAAGAAAATGCAAGCAAATTAAAAAATTGTTATGAAATTTAAAATTCAACTGCAATTTTCTCGAAAAAAACGAAAAATGTTTTTCTGATTTTTTCTGTGTGGATGGACAAACATCTAATCTTAAAAAAAAAAATTAAAAAAAAAGAAAAAAAAGTGGCCGGATTTTTGATAAATTTCCTTTTTTAAAAAATGGAAAATTTCGGAACGGGTTCTAAAAATTTTCCAAAGAAAAAAATTTTATTTGATAGCCCATACAAAACTATATAAGAATGTAAATGTTTAAGATTGTGTTGCATTCCGTTTTAATGTGATAAATATTTAATCAAGGCAACTCGCCACAAATTTGATAATTTTTCTAATAATTGACCACGCCTTCTAAGTTTTTGAAAATTAGAAAAACCAAAAACGCAATTTTCTTAGTTCCATGTAGGGCTATCCAAACAACCTATTCAGAAATTTACGGGACACATGTTTTTCTGTAGCGAGACATTTGGTGTGGAATGCCTAATATATAATTTTATAAAATTTTATAAAATTATATTATATTAAACAAACAGGCTTCAGTCTTCAGAAAATTGGATAAAATTATGTATAATTTATTAAAAATTAGATAACATTAGATAAAATCATCAAAGTTTATATAATTTTATCTTATTTTATCTTGTTTTCTGAAAACTGAAACCTGTTTGTATAATCTTATATAACTATATATAATTTTATACAAAAACTGTTAACTTTATATATTATCTATTATAATTATTATTATATTTATATATAATTTTACCAATTTATATATAATTATTTATAAACTTTTTTACTCTGCCCGAGTAAAAAAGAGTTATATAAAAATGAAGTATTTAAATTTCGATCTGTTAATAGTATAGTAATTGCTCCAGCTAATACAGGTAAAGATAATAAATTAGATCCCAAATATGGTCGACACAATTGTTTCAAATATTATCTTAGGTTATCCTACAAGATCTGAACAGATATTCTTATATATAATATGATACGTGAAATGGGTCTATCTGATTTTATCAGTTTTATCCGGACTGATACAATATAAAATAAATTGAGACTATAAGACATAAATATATATGGTTAGATATTGCTCTACATAAAAAACATATACATTTGATTTTGCAGAAAACACGTTTAAAGTTTACTATTGAAACTGGTTTTTAATTGAAAAAGGCCGGTACATAGAAAATGTAATAATGGCGTGTACTCTTCTCAAACGGTGAGTTTAAAAGATATTAATACGAATTTTTGACACAATATAAAGCACGATATAGCGAATAATTCTGCATCATTAACTCAAAAAACGCATTTTTTGAGTTATGACACTATACAAGTAAAGGAGCGATATGATTATATATAATGCTATCCAACTTATATGACGTTGTAAGGAGCATTATATGATCAGTTATAATAGTTTTAAATTACATATAATCGTATCAGTTTTCTCCAAATGATATAATTATATAGACCCAATTCACGTATCACATTATATATAAGGTTATCCCTCTAGATCATAAAATATACCCGTAGATAATTATTAAAGTAATTGTATCCGCCATATTTGGGATATAATTAGTCATGAACTTTTTTTCTTTTTTTACTAGGGTGTATAATAATTTTTTATTTTGCTTTTTTTACATTGTATGTTGTTAGTTCTTATACGATATTTTTTTTTTATTCCTGTAACGATTATTATTTTTCCACAGATTTTTTTTTTTTTCATTTGAAATGTAAATAATCAATTGTAAAGTATTGAATGATCATCATGAAATTATTGGTTGATAGAGAACCACTTTATATTTTAGTTGTTGCAAGAAAAAAAATACATAAAAATAAGTTAAATTAAAATGTTTTTGATTGATTTATACAAGTATAAAAACCTTAAAGAAGTTGTATAAATAATACAACATAAAAAACGTGATGAAAGCCAGTCTCCTTCAAAGTATGGCCAAATCTGTTAAAAATGGCAAAAAAACTCTTTTATGGTTTTATGCGGTCATAAGCCAAATTTTAATTATACCATCAGCAAAAAAAATAAAGTTAAAAAAAAAAGTTTAATAAAACTTTCCCTATTATTTGTTGTTTGTAAGTTTTAAATCCGATTGTTTTCTATTTGTTTCCTAAAAATTCATAATTGTGTTAATTATATTTATTTTGTGGAATTCTTTTTTTTATATCTCACTTTCATCTGTGTATTAAATGTTGAGAAACAGTTTTTTTTCGATGTTAATAATTGTTTCCAAGTTTTGACTCCCGCAATTTATCATATTTTTTTTTTTTGTGGTGGCCTTAGGTAAAAATTTTAACATTTAATTTCTAAAGTTGTTTTTCGGTTGCTTTGAGTTGTTTTTTTGTTTTTTTATTTAGTAATATTATATGATCAAACATATTTATCATTAATTATTGTGGCGTGTGGTTATGCATAAAAAAGTTTTTCATTAAATTATTTTTTTTTTTCTAGAATTTCTGTATTTCAATAAAAATTAAACCATGATACACAAAATACTTTAAACAATCCCTACACATAAAAAAAAATTTGTCAAATTACAAGGAAAAGTATCGTTATCCCATTTAATACTATTTGACAGTTTTCCTTGTTTTTTATCAAATCGATTTTACTTTATTTTTGTAATTTTACAATTTTTTTTTTTGTAATTTTACAAATTTCCAAGACAATTTTACAAAAAAACAAGTGAGAGTGTTACATTCGGCTGTGCCGAATCTTTTATACCCTCCAAAATGTAAAAAACAATATTAAAAAATCCATGGGCGTCTTTTTTTTGGGGGGGGGTTGGTGGGAGACGTTAGGGGCACCTTCCCCTTGCGATTTTGAACTTCTTTTGAGATAAGAATGTTGCATTTGCTTACCAAAAGTACAAAAAACCCTTCAAAAAATGCAGTTTTTCTTAGGCTGGTTTAGTTCTCCAAGGGGGAACTTTTTTCCCCTTGGTCCAATTTTGCCCATTTCCAAACTTAACCTGCATAGGAATATAAGACATATTCATGCCAAACTTCGGAAGTCTAGCTCTTTTATTTTGTACTGTATCGTGTCTTCTATAGACGGACAGACGGACGGACGGACATCGTTAGAATCGATCACTGATCAATAAAATATATACTTTATGGGGTCCTAGACCGATATTTCAATGCGTTACACACGGAATGATAAAGTATACCCCCATACTGTGGTTGGAGGGTATAAAATTCTAGTAAATTCACGAGAGTTTCTTGTAATTTAAAAAAACTGTAAATTGGTAAAAAGCTTGTTAAGTTACTAGGAATTCTCGTAAAATAGGAGGTAGCAAAAAATCAAGTAAAATTACGCCTTTGTAAATTTTATCGTGTCAAAAAATTTGTAAATTTACAAAAGGTAAGGTAAAAACCTTGTAAAATTACAAAATTATTGGTAAAAATCTTGTAAAATTACTAGGAAATTTTGTCAAATAGGTGGTAGCAAACAAAAAAAGCTACAAGTTTTTCTTGTAATTTTACAAGGTTTTTTTTTTGAGTGTAGTAAAAATATTAAACTAACACATGTAATTTGATTCGTAAAATGGTTATATCAAGTAATATCTAATTGTATTATTTTAAATGAAAAAAAAAAAAAATAAAAACTTGATACGATTTGATCCAGAATTTGGTCAAACCCGAGTAAAAAAAGTTTTGATATAATCGCATATTTTTGAATACAATTATATAAAATTATATCCACCATTTGATCCCAAAAATGGAGGATCCAAAAATATATGATTATATCTTATTAGATCAAATTTGAAAGAATTAGATATAATTTGAACCCAAAAATGGAACTGTAAATTTCATATAATTTTGATTTTGAAGATCATAAAAGATATGATCAGATATAATTATATATTATTATATCTTATTAGATCTATTTTTTTATTAAATCAAATTAGATGATATTAACATGATAATGTTTTTAGGCTGGTGTCTAATTTTAAAAAAGTTGCAGGACGCCACCTCAGTTTGACTGTATAAACTAACAATTAACGAAAAAGAAAACAAGAATTACTATTTTCAAACCAAAAACTTTAATAACTTGGGATTGTAACTTCGATAATAATACACCTCGTGGTGAATTAAACCGTTTTTCACCAGCTGGTGAATAAAAAGTAACATAATTATTTTTCAACAAAAAAAAATCTTTTTTTCATCAAATATTTTTTTTCATAAATTTTGTTTGTTTTTCATCACTTTTTTTTCATCAATTTTTTTTTATCAAACTTTTTTTTTCATCTTTTTTTTTATTAATTTTTTTTTTCATCAATTTTTTTTTTTCATCAAAATTTTTTTTTTCATCAATTTTTTTTTTTCATCAAATGTTTTTTTTTTTATTCAAATTTTTTTTATTAAATTTTTGCCATAAATTTTTTCATCAAATTTTTTTATTAATTTTTTTCTCACCAAATATTTTTTTTTCATCAATTTTTTTATATCAAAAAATTTTTCTTTTTATCAAAAAAATTCATCAAAAACATTTTTTCACCAAAATTTTTTTTTCACCAAAAATTTTGGGTTCATTAAATTTTTTTCAACATAATTTTGTTTTTCGTGAAAAAAAAAATAATTTTTTTACCAAAACTACTTTTTTACCGAGTCTAAGCTTTTCGCATAAAAATGTTCCATTTGTTTATCAAATGTACATAAAACAAGTGAGAGTGTTATTTTCTTTGGTGCCAAATCTTTTATACTCTCCAAAATGTAAAAAAAACTTTTTGGCACTTATTTTTGCACTCACTTACGAAATGTACAGCTCTTTGGGTTTTTTAATGGGGTCATTGACTGATATTTCAATTTGTTGTGCATGGAATAAGAAAAGTAATATAGCATTCTTTTTCTAAAAAAAAAACTTTGCTTTGGCAAGTACACCCAAATCTTCCGCAAAACATTATCATGATTTTATGTTTTGGGCAAGAGTACAAAATTCGCAGCCATATTTTTAAAAACATCCCGCCATTATTGACTTTTTCTAAAATAAAGTTATATCCTTAATTTACAAATACATTGTAATTTTTATACAAATGTATTTCAATATATCGCCTGTCATATTGATTCATTGTGATGGATGATATATTAAATTTGTGAATACTTTACAACCTTACTTAATCAAATGTTATAAGTAGGTGTTGCAAATGTCAGTCGAAATTTACACCACGTATGACACAAAAAAATTAGGAGTTAAATAAAAACATTAATTTACTAAAATAGAAATTTCTGATAACTAAATGATGTAAGTTCAAATGAAATCGTTCATAATAAACGAATTTCAAAAAAGTTTATGTATAATTACACTTTCGGACATGCTCATTCGAATGGCGTACTCCGTTTATCGATGTATGGTACAGTTTTCTTGCAAAACGTCGTTAAAGATTTGCTGATTTCGAGCCAGTGTTTTAACAAAAAAATTTGCAAAGTTAATGATTTATAAATTTTATGGCATGGAAAACAAAGATATGACTTGTAGCAATATTTCTTATGCAAATTTAGTTCAAAGCTTCTTATCTTAAGCCCTTAAATTCGCGAATTTCTTAATTTTTTAGGGTTTTCGCGAAATTAACAGCCAAATTGGTCTTTGATAAAAAACTTGCTTTTAGTGAATCAAAAAGGCATTCCTAACAATACGAAAAGTGGACAAAAAACAGATATGTTATATGGACCATCATGATGAAAATCGCGAAAAACCGTTTTTTTGTATATGTCAGCATCACTTTACGAGATGATTTAAGACTCCATATTTTAGTATATAATGTGCAATTCTTAAACAATTAACTGACCAAAAATTTGGCCAAAAAAGTTTTCATTTGCAAAAGTTATCTCAACGTAAACTATAATTATTGTAGGGTTAACACTGAAATAATAGTTTTTGTTAAGATAACTTTTGCAAATGAAAACTTTTTTGGCCAAATTTTTGGTCAGTTAATTGTTTAAGAATCCCACATTATATACTAAAAGGTGGAGTCTTAAATCATCTCGTAAAGTGATGCTGGCATATACAAAAAAAACGGTTTTTCGCGATTTTCATCATGATGGTCCATATAACATAGCTGTTTTTTGTCCACTATTCGTATTGTTAGAAATGCCTTTTTGATTCACTAAAAGCAAGTTCTTAATCAAAGACCAACTTGGCGGTTAATTTCGCGAAAACCTCAAAAAATTAATAAATTCGCGAATTTAAGGGCTTAAGATGAAAAGCTTTAAACCAAATTGGCATAAGAAATATTGCTACAAGTCATATCTTTATTTTCCATGCCATACAATTTAAAAATCATTAACTTTGCAAATTTTAATATTGAAAAACTGGCTCGAAATCAGCAAATCTTTAACGACATTTTGCAAGAAAACTGTACCATACATCGAAAAACGGAGTACGCCATTCGATTCAGCATGTCCGAAATATATAAAAATGATGGTCGTACATCTTGTTTTCTAAAATAGTGGTCACTTTTGTCACGCAGTGTTATTTGTTATTTGATAAAATTATATACGATAATATAATATTATATAGAGATTTTTCAGAAAATTGGATAAAATTAGTTAAAATTATGTATAGTTTCATAAAATAATATAAAATTTTATCCAATTAGATATAATTTTACCTAATTTTATAAAATTTTATTAAACAAAATTTGTGATAAAAATAAAAAATTTTTTATAAATTATATACAATTTTATAAAATTATATTTAGGTAATTCTATCTAATTGTATCCAAAGTTTTGAAAACTGGAACCTTTTGAAATAATCTTATATAATTAATATGTATAATATCATATAAACTCGGGTTGTTATAAGTCTTCTAAATTCAATGAAATTAAAATTTTCGTTTTCAAAAATAATGCGTTCGTGTTTATAAAATCACCCTAAAATAAAATACTAATTGCAAATTATTTTTTCCGCTTCAACGCAAGTTTTAAAAATTATTAACTTTTGTCAATTTACGCTGTTGTGTAATTGTTGCCACATTCATATTAAAACTCAAGGGCATTAGCTACTCGTAGTTTATATTTTTACAATAGCACCTGTATCATAAAATGTTTGTTACTTTTCAGTTTTAATTAATTTAAAATTGCATTGACAAACAATCGAAACATAAATCATATGAAAATTTAATTTTAGCATAAATAATATAATTTAGAGTTTTATACGATACCAATTAGGGTGAAGCGATTTTTCCTTTTCTTAAAATAATAGTTATAGAATCTGGAAATATCTGAATGTAGGTGAAAAAAAACTGGAAACCCAGTTAAAAATATTCAAATGTGAATCATATATATTTCACATATGATTACATATATGAACATATATATTTAATATATGAGCATATACGAAAATTGGCGGCATGTGGATAGACATATATGAAACATATATGAACACATATGCACATATATGAACCTATGCCATATATGTACACATGCCGCCAATTTTCACATGTGTAACATATATTTACATATATGAACATACATGTCCATTAGACCGGGTCGAAAAAAAAAGTTCCCATTGTGCGGGCTTAATTTTAAAGCTTACCTCGAAAAAGTTCCATAGCCAAAATATAAGATTTTTAGGTCGCGATTTGGTACCGCCGAAATCGTTATTTGTTCATAACTTTGTCATTTGATGTCCGATCGTTTTAAAAAAAAATTTGTTTGAAAGTCCTCCGCGACTACTAAATTTGACCCATATCTGGTTTTGACCTCTGAGCTCATCTTCATGTCATGAGTGTTAGTTTCTCAGCTTTCTACCCACCTAAATGATTTTTATTTTTCCATTAAATTATAGCATTAAAAATTATTAAATTAATTAACAAAAAAGTTACATTCAATTTTAAATTTCCATAGAAAAAGATTTAAAACACTTGTTCGTATGTATTTAAATACAAACTAAAAAAATTAAATATAGTTTAAAGGCATAATAACAAGTGTTTTTTCTAATTTTCTTTATATTGTATATGAAATCTTAAATCAAATGTAACTTTTTTGTTAATAAATATAACTGGATACTTCCAAGGGAAGAATTTCATGAATTTTTTAGTGCTATAATTTAATGGAAAAATAAAAATCATTTAAGTGGGTAGAAAGATGAGAAACTAACAATCATAACAAGAAGATGACCTCTGAGGTTAAAACCAGATATGAGTCAACTTTAGTACTCGCTGAGGACTTTCTAACAATTTTTTTTTTAAACGATCGGACATCAACTGACAAAGCTATGAACAAAAAACGATTTCGGCGGTACCAAATCGCGACCTAAAAATCTAATATTTTGGCTATGGAACTTTTTCGAGGTAAGCTTTAAAATTAAGCCCGCACAATGGGAACTTTTTTTTCTCCTTTATGGTCGACCCAGTCTAATGTCCATATTTGGACCACATATGATTCATATATGAACATTTTTCACCGGGAAGGTACTTTTTGGAAATTACATATCTAAGGGGGGTAAACAATTGTACTTTTGGTACTTTTTATAAAAAGTATCTTTTGTAAAAAGTACCTTTAAAGAAAATACCTTTTGTAAAAAGTACCTTTTGTAAAAGTACCTTTTGTAAAAAGTACCTTTTGTAAAAAGTACCTTTTGTAAAAAGTACCTTTTGTAAAAAGTACCTTTTGTAAAAAGTACCTTTTGTAAAAAGTACCTTTTGTAAAAAGTACCTTTTGTAAAAAGTACCTTTTGTAAAAAGTACCTTTTGTAAAAAGTACCTTTTGTAAAAAGTACCTTTTGTAAAAAGTACCTTTTGTAAAAAGTACCTTTTGTAAAAAGTACCTTTTGTAAAAAGTACCTTTTGTAAAAAGTACCTTTTGTAAAAAGTACCTTTTGTAAAAAGTACCTTTTGTAAAAAGTACCTTTTGTAAAAAGTACCTTTTGTAAAAAGTACCTTTTGTAAAAAGTACCTTTTGTAAAAAGTACCTTTTGTAAAAAGTACCTTTTGTAAAAAGTACCTTTTGTAAAAAGTACCTTTTGTAAAAAGTACCTTTTGTAAAAAGTACCTTTTGTAAAAAGTACCTTTTGTAAAAAGTACCTTTTGTAAAAAATACCTTTTGTAAAAAGAAGCTTTTGTAAAAAGTACATTTTGTAAAAAGTACCTTTCGTAAAAAGTACCTTTTGTAAAAAGTACCTTTTGTAAAGAGAACCTTTTGTAAAAATTACGTTTTGTAAAAGTAGTGAAAAGTGAAAAGTACCTTTTGTAAAATTAATCTTTTGTAAAAAGCTCCTTTTGTAAAAAAAAAAAAATCTGCACTTTTGGTACTTTTTATGTTTCCTGAAATAATGGTCATAGAAACTTGAAATTTGGAATGTAGGTTCACCTCCCGAAAAATAGATCCACTAAGGCTGGATTTTTGCCATCTTACGACATGAATTTTAAAAATTTAAATTTGACGAGACGCCCTAATGTGCACATAGCATGGCACACGACACATGTGCCCTAGTATGGCACACTGCATATTTCAGATGTGCCATTAGACTGGCATTTTTTC